>CM056398.1:1223744-1563753 GCA_029718625.1 Synaphobranchus kaupii | reverse complement strand
TGCACACATGTACTGAATAGAACAAATTTAAACAGTTAGTTCACTTCGCCTCAGTGCACTTTGTCGCTGTCCTTTCAGAGGACGTAAATTGAGGTCACTTTTTTTGCCTGAATAGTTAAAGTTCACTGAATGCGTGTCACTTTAAAATCTTAAAGCGCTCCCTTTCACTCCCCCCCCTGCCCCCCCCCCCCCCCCCTCACCTGCCCCCCCTCCACTGTCTATGTGCACAGCAGGTCCAGACATTTTCCTTCAGGACATTTTCAACTTCCTAAATGCAGGACAGAGTTCACAATAATGAGTCAGATGACAGTAAGCAAGAGGGCCTGTTTGTCAGAATCTGTTATTTTGTTGTCAAGAAAGGTCAGATGTATTGGTATAATTGATTTTGCTCCAGCAATAATGATGGTATTTTTAATTGTAATGTTTGGTCTGCCCCCTTCTGTCAGTCATTCATTTATGCACTGAATACTGAAGTAAATCTAACATTTAATAATTCCATATTTAATATTTTGCTCAGTTTATGAAATACAAAGTCTCTGGGCTGATAATTGCGGTGACAGGACTATCTGGATCAATAATCTTCTAAACTAGCCATTAAAAAATATTGTGAACTTTTCCCATGCACATGGGAAAGAAGATATTTCAGAGGAGATGGCTACTTTACAGAAATATTCAGCAAACACTGATATCTCCGAACACAGCAGAAACAAAGACATCTGTGTAACTTCCTGCCTCTACTCTTCACAAGCAAATCCTGAGGGCTTTTATTGATTTCAGTCTGAGCACAGCTTTTAAACATGTTTTTTAGGGTGCTTGAAAAAATGTTACGGTGGTGTTAGATTGTGAAGCTATCACTCTCTGTCCACCTTTGAACAGTGAAAGAGCAAAAAAAAAAACTTACAGAGCAGCAAATATTAAATGAGTTTTACTGACTAGCTCAGGCTAACCAAAGTAACATTTAATAATAACGCAAAGATCCTGTATAACAACACATATATATATATATATATAACAAAACGGTCTGGAAAGGATCACAAAATTACCTTGACAGGCATACTTGGATGACACAAGGCAGATAGCAGTGTTTATTAAGTTACAAAAAATAACAACAACAACAACAACCCATCAGCTAGACATTCAGAGGAATAGCTGCTGAAGCTGAAGTTCAGAAACGGCAGTCTCAACTTTATCTGATTGTTCCGTTTTCATACTCTGTCACACTACCCACAGCCTCTTCTTTGGGTGGTAATAGCGTCTTTACGTAGCACAATAACCTTTCATTAATCAGCTTATCTGCTGGAGCATAACTCTGACACTGTAAAGATGCTCCCTCGCGCGCACAAACACGGGCACAAACACATTTTTCCGATTTCCACGGGGCAAAAATTGTTAGCCTGACTTACCGTGTTCCTTTTAGCCTTTGTTCTGCCTTTCATAGTAACATCAAGGAGGCAGTGATGTAGAAGAGAAAGAGAGGTGGAGTAGGTTAGTCCAGCGTGTCGCTGTCGCGTGGTGCGCGGGGACACTGTGATATTCTACGGAGCTGCTAAGCTTTTTTTGTAGCCTTTGTGTCATTCACTTAACGACCAATCTCATTAGCTGCCGGGGTACAATGGGCTGAAACATTTTCTGTGTAAATACACCACATGGTGACCCTCAAGGTTAGACCTCTGAAGGTCTTTTTAATCACATAAAAGATGGATATTTTCAAAAAATCAATGACAAAAAAAAACAGAAAAAAGAACAGATTGCCTCAAAATAAGGACTTCAGCATGTCCGAGTTTATTTGATATGCAGTTTTAGGCAAGAGGCAAAGTAGCAATGGTTACAAATTTCATTCTTAATATGGTTGTTTATTTCCGATAAAAATAATAAGGGTTGTGGAAGATTGACCCGGCAGTAATTATAATTTAGAACTATCATGCCAATAGCATTTTAAGTTTCATAAGAGCAACTAAGAGTAAGAGTAATGTCTATCTCTTTTAAAAAAATATAATAAAATAGGCAATGCTACAACAGTAAATTATAAATACACAGAAAAACATCTCTAGAGCAAAAATATAGGTAGAGAAAAATTATTTTATACTGCATCTGGTCGCAATAAAAAATAGACATTCTCAATTTATAAACCAACAGAACATTACAAATTAACAATTATTTTAAAATGTCACTGGATTCAGAGCTGGTATGAAAATAGCACTATTGACCATACAAATAATGATTATAATCTTTCAGGCCACAAACATAGCGAATAAGAAGAGCATTTCGGAGAAACAGAGGGACGACAAGTAATACGGAAATATAAAGGCCGAACATTTCATGGTAATGTTGGACACATTTTTTTGTCTCTCTGCCCCCTTTCCCCCGATGCTGTGTTTATGGTAGGGTCCTTTAATTCCATGCAAAATGAATTATTGTAAGTACTTGCAGCTATGACAGCTGTCCGTAAGCATCAGGGACGTGTCTATTGGCCAACTTGACCCTTGTTAGAAAACAAAACAAAACACAAAAAAGAATACAGCAGTCTGGGACTACTGTGCGAGGTCACTGGAGATTTTCCAGACAAACGCGAAACAGGGGGAAAGGGAGAATAGAAAAGGACAGGCTCAGAATCTCATTTTAACAGACCGCACACAATCTGGGCTCCCACTGAACTATCTCTGCCTGACCGCTTTCTATTTATCCCTTATCAGTGTTTACCAACCGCTAGTTTTCTTCATTCATACTGTGAGGCAGTTCTCTTACTATCAGTCAACAGCTGACACGGTGGAACAGCCTCAAAGGCGAGTGGAAGGGATCAAAACTAAACCAAAGCTGTTTAAACAATACAACAGAGGAAATAAATTCATAAATCCTAATTCTTCCCCAACCCACAAGGGTACAAGCCGATCCTTTATAGTTAGTCCAACAAACAAAACCGCCGCCAATGAGGTAACATTACAATTAAGGTAAATGCTAGAATATATTCTGGGGGAAAAAAGAAAGGGAGAAAAAAGGAAAACACTGTGCCATTTTAATTAGAAACAAAGCTTACAGCTCCTGGATGTCAGGGGTATAAAACTTAAACAGTGAGTTGCTGTGATATTTCTAAAAGATTGCTGCTTTTTAAAGCTGTGGGCCCGAATGTAAATAATAGTGAATCTGTAGTGACAGAAATGCATTCATTCAAATGTTTTGGACATCATGGAGAGACGTACTGCTTGTTACATCGCTTTTTATTTCTGATTGGTAGAAAGGAAGATGTCTACATGAAGCACCTTGGAAAGACAGTGTTGCATTCACATGTTGGCCTTGGCATTACATACATGGTGAGCTAATATAAAGTTAATCTCTCCTACTTCATGCCAGAATAGAAGCTAAAAACACAAATTTCTACATATTTTTGCACACTGTGAAAATGTAAAGCCTCCCCCCCAACATAAAAATATTAAAATAGACAGCAAGCCATACATGATATCATGTTCCAGATTATAAAACCACAAAGACTGTTATGAAGGGTGAAAGGGACACTTTCGTGTGGCATCTTTTTGTATTCAAGAGCGACTGAAGCAGGAGAAAGTTACATAAGATGGTGATATCTGAATAATCAATACGTCTCCACACTATTTTTTTTTTCTCCTTTTTTCTTGTTCATTAACACTTATGCCTCAGGAAGCGAGAGTGCCAAGTAATGCTACATGAAAACCAGGAAGTGCACCACTGCCGTTTCCCACTTTGTATAATTATAATTGCTTTGCTCGGTGACGACCACGCCGCCAAACCACCATCTGACCAAATGATGGCTACATCCTTTATTGCCTTTGTACAGTACCTATTTATCAGTGGCGTAGCACTGCCGTTGCTATATGCAACTCAGTTTAGCCTTATGTGCGATTTGCCCCACCGTGCCCATGTTGTTGCTTGGTAAGGCTTGGTAACTCTTTCCCAGTGTGTTTGTATTCACGAGCTCATACTTTCTTCTCAAATCTCAATCGCCGCATCAAAATGCAGCTTTATTCTTGCTCAATACATAAAGCATTTATAATAATCACAATCATACAGACTATAGCAAAAAAATAAAATAAAAATGCAGCATTGTTCCAAGCGGTGCTTGCACATGCTGCAGAATTAGGATTTCAAATTGATTTTCAGAGCCCATATTAACAGCTATTTTATTTTTCGCTGGAATACTTTTTCAGAAATTAAGTAATTAATTACTTTGATCCTTTCACCAGCTGCTCTGGAGCAGATGGAGCCATTTCTGAAACCTTGTTGAATCCAATCCATAGAACTCATTTCCCTGGATTAGCTGAGTGAAGTTTGTGCCACAGCTCAGGTAACAGGGCGAACGGCGCAGGCAAGGCCCGGATTAAGTCACGTTTTCGACACACTTCCGCAGACGTTTGAAGCCCCAGCGCTGCTGGAACCGTTGGGAGAAACTGCAGAGGTGCTTGTATTTCAATGCCTCTTTTAAAGCTTGATGTGATTATGATGTAAATCATGTGTGTCTTTTGTCTTTGCTCAGTGTTGTACGGTGCTCGCGTCTTTGGTTTCTGCGCTCAGCGTTATCTGGTCGGCTCTATTGAGACGTAGGCCGCGGCAGGTGTGAAAGCGGGACCGCCGCGGTTCCTCGCGGAAACGGCCACGAGGTCGTGAGTACGGGACCGTCCGCGGCGAGAGGAAAACCGCGAGCTGACCGCCGTCTGTCGCCACGGTCGTTTTAAACGGCCGCCGTTTCGTCCGCGTCGTCGCCGTGATTTCGCCGGCTCTCAGGTGATAGCACGCGCGGGTGTCACGGCCGAATACCACACGTTCTTGCGAAGGTTGAATCACCGTTTTAACCCGTAGCGTTGCGTTAGCGGAGACTGCGTTCTATAGCCGCCCCGGACCCCTTCTACTTCCCAAACTGGGGTGGAAGTGAAGAGAGGTGACACTACCGTGTTGTGTGGCGCATTAGCATTTCTATGTCTGGGGGTTTAAAGAACGCAATAAAAGGGAGGAGGAAGACAGAGGAGAACGAGAGAAGGGGAGAGGTGTCTATTTGCTCATCACTGCAACAGCAGATAATTCTGTCAGCTTTCTGATCCTTCTGTGCGACTGCGAGAGCATCAAAAGAATGGATAATTCCCCCGCTTCATTACAGAGTTTCATTACTGCTAACTGTGTGCTTACGTCTCTTCTTACAGCTAGTGTTCAGACTTGACTAATTACTGAGCATACCTGCGAAGGCAAATTTACTCAGAAATCCATTTGCTCGGTGCGAGTTAGTTCAGTGCTTCTGTGTCTCTGTTGTTCTGATCTACATTTTCAACAGTCACCATAGTTCCCGGCATTCTGCTTGTCATGCTCAGTAGAGAACATGTTTTCCGTCGCAGTAGGCCACAACACAGAACTACAGAAGAAGAACAGAACATAAAAGATGAGCAACGCTATCCTTGACTGGTAAATTTCAGTTACAGAGCACAATTTTGTTTCCTTTCACGTCCAAGCAAGAAAATAAAGCATCAACTTGGTTCCATTCTACTCTGTAAGTTCACAGATTCAAGTGTAATTTCAATGGACTCCAGTCTGAAAAACAGCAGTCAATGCACCATGGTTTGGCCTTTTCTTGAGCACATTTGGTGAAGAAAAGATCCTCTCAGAGGCCTGTGCTACTGTGTAGCTACAGTATGGTAGCTCACCTCCATTAATAAGTTTGTTATTTTCATAATTTAATATGATCCCTATTTCTAAAAATGAGAAAACATGCCTCTATGTGATTAATAACATTGTATACCAGAATATTTGAGGAAGGACATCCCACTGGCACATAGGACTTTATGAAACATGACTTGTATTTGACCCCCAATATGTGCTATGCTCATAGATGCTTGCTCCAAAGGGGTGTCAAAATGGCCTGGTTGCTACATTGAGGTCTGGCCTCTTTAGAAGACCAAATATAATGTTTATATAGGCTTTCCCATTTATATTCTTAAAGGGTAATAGGTGGGATGCTAGGACTGTTTTTGAAAATAAATAAATAAAAAACCATAACTTTCCAGTGCTAAATTCACATCTAAGTAATTAGCAACTTGAAGCTAAAAAGTTGAATATTTGAAAACTGTTTGGTTGACATAGCAAGCGCTGATAAATCTGCCTCAGACCTAGGCTGACAAAACACTTTCCTTGGATTTCATAATCACATAGAACAAGAATGTGTTGCTACTTCCAATGCACTAGAACCAGTTAGTACCAGCATTACAATATTCTGAACATAGGAAGAATATTATTAATGTGGTATAGTGGAAAATATGTTTGAATAGCATTTCTATGGGGGAGGGGGGGGTTGTGTTTGTGTAAAATAATTATTTAAAGAAGTAACAGTCCTACAGAATGCTAAAGCTAATAACTAAGATGCTAATGAAATCTCTCAGAAGAAAACTTCAGGGTGTTATTACTAAAATCCAATTATAACATTGTTTGTCAAGCAACATTTCTGAATGTAGAACTGGGCTGGCTTTAAAGATGAGAAATAAGAAAGCTGCTTGTTTTATTGTGTTATGTACTGCCTTTCACTTTTTTATGTCATCCAGCTGTCCCTTCTGTTGCTTAATAAGACCCTCAAACAACCCAATATTCCAATCCACTTTTTTGCTGTGAAATTTGCACTAGGACTGTTTAACTTAATACTGGATTCCCTTGAAAATCAAAATTGCCCGGACAGAGAAACAAAATGACTTTGACAAAAAGGTTATTATTCAAGAGCAATATTCCTGTGTTTTAACTGTAATTTTCCACTTTATATGTGACTCAAAATTCAATTTAATCTCGGAACCAGTGCCATGTTGCTTAGCAGTGTTCAAGAGTTACGTTTATTTATCTGGCAAACTGTGCGGCTTCTCTGTACCAGTCGCTTTTAATTTATAGCTGTGGCTGAACTTCGGCTGAACAAATGTTTAAGAACGCAATTTATCTGCCATCAATTAGGACGCAAACAACATCATGTAATAAAAACCGAGAAACAGTCTAAAGGTAAGACTCAAAAAACGAGCATCCATAAAATAAGAAAATATGAGAGAGCAAGAAGTACAATCAGCACTCATGAATGCTGAAAGTAAACTGCTAGGCCTAGTCTGCGGTCTGTCTAAGAAAGCATACTAAATTTAAATCAAAACAAAGCGCAATGCTATGGAATAATGCAATAACAAAAACCAAGAGCGGAAGTGAAGGCAAAGTTTGAAAGTACATTCTCTTGCGTTTACAGCTGTCACAATAAGAGCACTGCACAATTTATCCCCGCTTTGTCTCCGTACACAATACTAACATGTGTTCTTTTAAGACTAGCTTATACTCTTCATAAGTGCTGTGAGTTTAATTTAGGTAGACAGCATCAAATGCTATCTGGATGATCAAAAATAGGTCATGCTTCTTTAAAGCCAGTTTGAGCCATGTAATCTCCTCACTAACTGTCTGAAACCCACATTGAAGCTCCCAATAAATTCCCACCAAAGACCGAGGCAACCTTACTGCATTAAAAGCTCACAAAATTATAATGTATTAATTATTTAAAGGTAACATTACCCCCCAACTTAGTGTTCATGCATTTTTGAAGGTTATGAAGGCCCATTTTAACATTTTTTTTAACAACGTCAAGTCTTTACAACACCAGTTATGATACATATATCAGCGAGATGCAGTTATAGAAATTGACAAAATTCTTAAATTAAAATGAACATTGAAAAAAAAAACTATTTTTGACAGCTGAGCAATATAAAAGATTAATACAAGCCAAAATCATTATTTTGGGAGCTTAAATGATCTCAAAAATATGCATAATGACAGGCTATTTCAAGCAGCGATGCATTTAAGGCCTAGTAAATTTCCCAAGCTTTGATCTGAACAACAGACATGAAACACGCTGGAGTCGAAATTAAAAGAATAAAGGGGGGGGGGGAATAAACGGGCAGTAAAATCGCATTATCTCTGAGCCCGATCTCGACTGCGGCCGCAATAATAACAATAATAAATAAAAAAAGAACTTGAGCACAAACCTACTTCTCTGATGCTGAAAGTTTGATTTCCCTGCAGTGTCTCACTGCCTGCGCTGGAGCTGTGGCTTTGAAAGGTAGTCCCCAGGAATATGACATACTGTGCCTTTGACAGCCTGGAGATAAGCACCTGCGTTCGGGTCCTTTTTACGTCACACCTCCCCATTCAGAGCTGTTCAATATGATGCACATTTGCACATCAACAGTGCCCCCCCCCCCCCCCCTCCACTCCACCCCCCCTACCCTCCCCTCCCCTCCCCTCCCCACCTTCCTCACCCTCCTGTTCCTCTCCACTCCCACATCCGCAAAACATACAAACAGGCACACATGAAGACAGATGTACATGTTTGCATCCTCTCACGCAGGGATTTCTACGTCTTTAAAAAAAAATGTCCGTATTTTTTTTGTGTGCCTACATTGTGCCTCGCAAACTTTCACTCGCATTGTCATAACGTGATTGCTTGGGCATATGCCCTTCCGAGCCTCCCGTATATCAGTCATCATGCAAATGAGATGGAATATCAGTCTTCGGCAGCAGATGGTCAGGGATGATAACAATGGCCCAACAGACGAGTTTCAATGTCCGCGACTTTATCGCTACGGCAACAACAACCAAAATATACGTAATGAAAGCCCTGTCTGTTCATTTTTTCCCTCTTTTTTTTCTCCTCCTGTTCCTGCTTGCCTTTTATACTTATTATTATTATAAAACTATTTTTGTGAATGAAAATTTTCATTAGAGGACTTTCTATGCTAATGTCTGGAGAAGGCTATCTATAAAAGCCAGGGACCTGGAAATGATTTTTGGTGACTAAGGAAGGCAGCAGCCTAGCAATTATTTGAGTAATTAGGTGTAATTCCTCCCTGCAGGCCATGCTACCCTTCTGAGCTAGCTCATGCATTAGACAGGCCTGGAGAGGAGAGAGCGAGAGAGCGAGAGAGAGAGAGAGAGACAGAGAGAGAGAGAGAGAGACAGAGAGAGAGAAAGGGAGAGAGAGAGAGAAAGAGAGAGAGGGGGGAAAAAAGAGAGAAAGGGCCTCAAGACACTACAAATGCAGCTTACAAAAGCCCGTGCCGTGGTGATGTCACCCAGCGCCCTGCTGACTTCTGTAAATACAAGCCCCCTAGCAAAAAGTAAACAGTGGAAGCGTTTAGCAAACAGGGGCAGATTACAATGACAAAGGCAGCCACACTTCTGGGTGGAGCCTGGGGGGCCCTCTGGCCTAGACTTCAGAATAACTGATACACATAAGGGGCCTCTTAGAGACGCAAGCACTTCCATTACCGCCCGACATCGGGGGCCACTGAAACAAGCTTGTCTCCAGGTTGCGTTCGCGTCCCCCGAGACCGATGTGTGAACACAATGTGCAATAATGCATTTCGGGGAGCTTCTCTTTGACACATATAGGCTTTGGGGGGCTGGCGTCTGGTGGCGTGGGGGGCGGGGGACAGCATTGTTAAAGGTTTGGCAGTTGATCGTCACCTTGTTTAATACCTTATTTAAAAGTATAATTTCTAAATGTCTCGATGAGCAAGTTGTCATGTGTATGTAGATGAAGGAGAGAGGCTAGCATCATCTCTCACCCCATTTCTTCTCCAGTTTCTGCCTGACAATAACTGCGACACGTATGCAGTGTAAGCGCCTTACAAAATGAGAAAAGCACGTTGTTCTATAAATTCAGACAATAATGGAATATTACATAACAAGGACCTGTTCTGATTACTGCATGTAAGGAACTCTCCTAACAAACAAACTGCAACACAAAAGATCAAATATGAGAATAGATCACACTCTAAAATCTGAAGAATGACCAGGAAGAAATTGGAAAAATCATATTTCATCCAGCAAGGAGGGGAAAAAACACAGCTTAAAACATCATATTGAATGTGACAAAGATTTAATACACCGTCTCTGACTTGTTTGGTTAACTTTTGTGTATTTTCAGGATTCGTTCATAACAGATTTCCACTTATCCTGTGCATTTGCAGAAGATATTAAGATATTTCATCTGTGTTGTTTCACTACAGTCAAATTCCAGCAACTTGCATATACAGTCAATAGCCGTGGGTTGGTGGAAAAAGCTAAACAGAAGAGGGTCAGTAAAACATTGCACATGTCAGACTAGGGTTCAAATTTAAAAGGTACAGTTCATAATTGTGGAAAAGTTTTGATTACATTTATCAAACTATTACAATGGGTCACTCTGTGCTAAGTTTAAAAGCTTTTATGGATTTTGTGGCTTTTTTGCTGTAAGTAAACTAAAAAGAGAGCATCCTATTGTTTAGGAAATGTGTGGAATGTACTATGAGCTTCATGGAACTCGTGTAATGACAGCATTACCCTCTGCGCTTGTAGGCTTATACAATTATAATACTGCACAGTATAAGCTCAAACTATAACAATGTACAAATTGTGAAAATAATCATTAAATTATTACAACCAATTTTAAGGATTAACCCCTAATTAATAATGTTAATAATGAAAGTTTGGCGATGACATAAAAATTATTATTGTCACAGAGTTTTGGTTCACCTTACTAGAAGTGTTACTTGATGTGTAAAAAAAAAAAACAGTACATAGAATTCATCATAAGGAAACAAGGGATCAAAATGTTTTGAATATGTTATTATGAGACAACTTCCCCAACTGCTCATTAACATGGGGTAAAAAAAAAACTCAAAGCATCTATATAAGATGCATTCATGTCTGCAATTAATAGCATTGATCTCATGTCTGCCAGTGATATCAGAAATGTTAGCCTCTAGAAATTTTAACAGAGTACTTTCTTATGATGTCATTATGTCCAAAAATGGATATTTGGACAAATAGTCAAATTCAAGCCAATCATAGCTGACATGCAACTGATCAAATTAATCCAAATATGATGCAAGTCCTAGCAATTTCCTTTTCTTGGCAATGGTGATAGTTGGCAAAAAAAACTGTAAATGCTCATTACCCAAATTCAGCAATAATACAATGAGTGACACAGGCATGTACATGTTTTAAATATGTTTTAAATATGTAGTGATCTCAGTTAAAGCTAAAACATACACATCGGTTTTTAAACATGTAGTGATCTCTGTGCAATCAAATTAATCATTTTTCGATAGTTAAACTAATAAGGACCAAAAACACATAATATAATAGCCATTTAATTAAGTTGAGGTTTAAATGTTTTTTTTATTCTGAAAGCAACAAAGCTCTTATACTGCCCACTGGAGGATTTTGAATTTGTCATTTTGTGACCTTGCATACGAGACATTGCATTTATATTTTAACAAAGCAGTGGTGCATCTGTTTAGTGGGCTGCCAAACAGAAGTGAACTTGAAGTGAAAATCTATACCAAATAGACATGCCATTCCAGACCTCCAAGTATAGTGTTTAGAAATGGCATACTTAACAGGAAATTGTATTACTTCTCCGTTTATAAATTGGCATAAAGTCAGTATACATCTTCATCTTATGACATAAAGAGCACTTTAAATGCAAGAAAAAAGTGATTGCATGGGGTCTTTATGACCCTATGTAAATCATCAGTCTATGATTTAGATAGGGACTTAGGCTGTTTGTCAGTCAATGATCAACCTTGCAAGGTGGTGGATTATCTGAATTCAGGAATGTAACTAACTTGCTACTCCCTGTGGTTTCATAGCAAATTCCTGCTTAGCTAGCTACCTTTGTTCATGGGCACCGGTTCATAGCCAGCAATATGCAGAGCACTGATTTTATCATATATGTATGAGCTGATAATTCACACTAGAAGTTTTGAGGATTTGTACGTTGGCTGCTAAAATGTTATAAGTATAAAGTAATAAGGACCATCACTTTATATAGTTTAGCTAGCTAGCTATCCAAATACAGTTCAGAAGACACTAGGTAGTAAAGTGGGAGTCAATTCCATTTTAATTCAGTCAATTCAGATAATGCACCAAAATTCAATGCATCAATTGAAAAATCCTCAGAGAATATTGGACGTTGGATTGGTGCGCATTTACAAAGGGTTCAACCTATGTTCAGATTTTAGTGTAAAATAAACGTAACCATTTTCACACAAATTGAGGATGTATCAATTTATCAAATCTCAGGTCAACTTTGAGCTGGTGCAGACTCAAGAAGTGGCAAGACATTTGGGATTTTGGCAGTCAGAAGCATTACAGCAGCTAGTTTTGTGGAGACCTCAGATACAATGTAAATTTGACCAATTTCAATATCAAATGGAGTTGATATACTGTACAGAAAAAAAAATGGTTAAGAAAACACTTAAAACTTCTGATGGGCTGGGGTGACCACTGTTGCTGTCAGGCATATTACCGAATATTAAGGGCTCCTCAAAATAGGCTACTGCTTCGTCTCTCATCCAATTGGCAGAGGTATCATGCATGTAGCATGTGTTCCTTTCATGTTCCATTACTGTGCAATGATCCAGAAACACCACTACAGACCACTTAGTTCCCTCATTTCCTACTTTCAGCATTTAGCAATAAGCAGTGCTATGTGACACCCAACTACTTTTATATAGAACAACATAGTACAGTGCTGTGTGACACCTAACTACTGTTATATAGAATAATATAGTACAGTGCACTGTGACCCCCAACTACTTTTATATAGGGAAATACAGTAGAATCCTCTTAATGGCATAATTTGTCAGCAAATCTTATGCGATTATCCGATTACACGCACTAATACCTATACTGTACAACTTTAATACAGAACTCTGGCATGGCGAACAACATGTCTGATAACAGACGTCATGTGCTTGTGTGTGAAATCAGAAAGAATGAGACAATACACAGAAAGTGCCAACAACCAAGCCTGCCACTCAGGTGTCCACTATCCCGACGTGATTTTCAACAGAAACCGCCTACCTTCGTAAATTTTGCGGATTTATGTCTTTATGGGGCAATGTTTATTTATGCCATATCCGACGACTTTTGAAGTATGGATCATTATGCAATGTAACTGGACATAATTTGATGCAAATATCCAAAATATTTAATAATGGTTTATGCAAATATCCAATCTCTTTACAATGGAAAGAATGGGAAATGGTTTGCGATTTCGCAATTCTATGCAAATACCAAAATTATGTGATAATACATTATGCAATTAAGTGGATTCTACTGTACCTTGTTAATTACAAGTAGCCAACAAAAAGTAAGCAGTAGTAACATTTCCTTGTCTAAAACTTTTAATGTGTAGCCTATTTTCGAATTTTGTGGAAAAAACATATTACATTACTTTGCTTGAAGCCACCGTATGCTCTTTGTCTTTATAAAGCATATAAATATAAATACTTTTTGTTTTTATAAAATAAATAAATTTGCCCCTTCTGATGGTTTATGAAAACATTGGTACATGCATCTAAATATGTAGCCACGTCATTCACTCTTGTACTTCAATAAAACATCACTTTTGTCTGTACTCTACAATGTGTAATCTTTTGCTACAACCCCTGGGATGACATTTGTGTTTCACAAATGTTGCTAATTATAATCACTCCAAGGAAAATTTACATTCATCTAACCATATCAGCACACAGTAAATTTGAATGAGTGCCCTAAATGACAAGTATAGCGCAGGGAGATACTAATATACCATAGTCTACAATATCAATGATACGATTACAATAAAATTATATTCCAACATCAGAAAAATGCTGGCCATTGGTGCATCAAACAGAGAACATGATTGAGCCACCTATGAACGCTTACACTACAGTATGTGAAATGCCCTCATTAAAGAATAGCACTCAATTTCATATCAAATATATGGCACAAGACAGTGGTGGAGTGTCAAACTAACGTATATAATTGAAATATTACAAACACTAATACTTACATATCGAGGAGGAAATCTTCACCTCAGCGAGTGAATGTACATTGGCGTGTATATATTGTAATACATTTTGCAAAACTGTAGTGACACAACTAAACTTTCTGTTGCGCTCAGTCATCTTTTCTTGTTGCAAGCATCAAATGAGTCATGTAAAACTCCTTTGGGAAGCTTATAATGTCCTCTATTGGATAAAAGAGTTGTCAAATCAAACCAGAAAGGCGGGGTTGTACGTGCATTATAGTGTTCTAGCATTATAAAGAGGTGTGTATTTCTTAAACGGATTGTCCAAGACAATAAATGACCACTGAATCTTGAAAGTGACATCTCTATGCATAGAACCAGAGATGGGTAGAGTATCAAAAAACTTTATTTGAGTAAAAGTATGATTACTTTATGGAAAATGTACTCTCTAGTACATTTGTTTTTGTTGTATTTTTTGTTGGCTTTACGCCGGGAGTTTTTTCCCATTTGTTTATTTTCTCTGTTCCGTTCGCGGATTCCTCTTCCTCCCTTTTATCTTGTGGTTATTCCACGTCTTGTGGGTAACTTATTGATCCCCGTCACAGGTATGGACCTTTAAATGGAAGTGACAGCCTCCATATAAGGAAATTCATGGGCATAGATTTATGCTCAAAAATAATGTGGACATTTACCACAAAATAACGTGGACGTTCTTTGTACGTGAATATGAAAAATCTGCCTTTCCCACACGGTTTGATGAATCCAGCGTACATTTTTTGTACCAACTCGTTAATAAATGTACTCATAAATGTATGCACATATTTAGGAACGCTTCATGAATGAGGCCCTGGGTGCGTCCCTATATTCTTCACTCCCCACCTCCCTTCCTCCACTCCCCCACTACCACTCCTCTACTACCTGGAAGTATGTGGAGGAAGGGAGGGGAGTAAGGGAGTGGAGGGGAGTTGAGGAAAGGAGCCGTGGAGAAAATTGGGACAGCGAATCTGCTTCACCATCATCAAAATCGCCGTCGACTTTTGATGGAGTTGCCCTATCATAACTTTGACTGACGCCGAGCCCACAAATATTCCCAAAGCCAATCACAGATCTTCCACATGGTCAGCCCATTTAAAGCTGCAAAATATATTTTAAGTTAGCCTACAAGTGCAAGTAATAGTTGCATGTACATGATATGTTGCATGATATGACGTCACGTGGCGCTGTAATGGCGACATGTAGTCCAGCTGTCTCTCGTGTTCGTGTTTGTTAATTTGAATGTGTTTTGTTGTGTCTGGCTTTTTTCTTTTGTTTTTTTTCATGCGCTGTGTGTCTGTTGTGGGACGGGGAAGCGGGCTGGAGATTTTTCGGGGCACTCCTGCTGCTCGTTTTTTATTGACGAATATTGACAAATTGTCTAGCGGGGATGATTTTATTGTCACCGTGGAGACGCATTCGTATTATGCTCAGAAATGTCAGTTGGATCTGTAGCCATGGAGTTTACCATCGCTCTTCACCGGAGTTGAAGATGTCGGGACTGATTCGGGACTGCGGGAAATCTTCAAAAGGCAACCAGGGAAGGAGAAGATAATGCGGGGGAGGAGTGAGGCGGCGACTGGGAAGGCTGAGCTCTGTTTCAACAGTGGACAGAGACCGCAACACTGCGTGTAGCCTATGGAGGAAAGTCGTGGAGGCGCCAAGGCGTGGTTTGTGTGTTGAACTGGTTGATGACATTGGACATCTCGGGACAGCGGGGGCTATTTTAATCATGACGGTTGGCTGTATATATATTGGCATTTTATATGTTTGTTTGTGTGTTGTGGGTCTGCCCCACTGTCTATGTCTTTTTTGTTGTTGCTGCTGGCTACAACTGAATTTCCCTTTCAGGAAAATAAAAGTTATTCTATTCTATTCTATTCTATGTACAGTGTCGGCTAAACATAGCCTGTATTGCGGTTCGCGCCGAGACACTAATTAACATGTAATCAGCAACATTTGTCATGGTTTATGACCTTTTTCCCTTGCGGTCGTGTTCCTCGGTCGCCACACGTGGGCGCTGCTCCGTTAGTGGAGTTTTGGCTCCGTCTAGTTTTTTTGTGGCGAAGTCTCATCAGCATTTACAGGTGTGCGTGTTTTACCGGTGAGCTATTTAAGCCCATGTTCCCTTCGTTCTGGGCTTCAATATTGATTGTTTGTTGTTTGCACTGTGGTGTATTCTCTGGCATTACTTGTGCTGTTTTGTGTGCGGTTTATTTTTGCCCTTTTGAAGTTTTAGCCAGTATGATCAGGTCTAGTGTGTTAAGGAGACCGTTTTGCTCTATTGTGCTTTATTGGAGTTTTGCGGGACTTGCCTTTGTGCTTTGAGCTTTCAGGTTGAATTCCTTTTTTGTGTGCTCATTTCAGTCTCCGCTTTCTGGTCTTGCCTTTGTTTGTCTGTTGCCTAGATCTTTTGCCCTTTTCTGTCTCTTTCTCCTCTCTCTGTCTGCTGTCTTCCGTGAAAGCTAGAGGAGTCTTTGTTTGTGTGTATTTGTATGGTAGTTTCTTACTAAGAGACAGGGCGTTTTCTCGTACTGACTTTAGGGCTTTATTTATTCTTAGAGGCAGGGCGTGTATTTTCTATTGAGCTTGTGTTAGTCTGTTAGCCGGTAATTCCGATGCAGCTGTCCTGTTCGTCCTTCGGTCCTTGACTCCGTACATGGAGTTTTTTTGGCGATTTTGTTCGGAACTGTAGCTCTGTTTGCCCTTCGGTACATGTCTTTCCATAGGGAGACTGGACGATTTTGTGGACATGTTTGTGTGTGACTGCGAGTCTCTGAAAATAGCCTTGGAACGTTAGTTTTCTGTTCCATTTCGCCTCGTTACATTTCCATTTATTGAGAGGCTAGGGCGTGTATTTTCTACTAAGCTTGTGTGGTCATTTTTGCTAGTAAAGTTATGGGACGACGGTGCTCCGTCGGCTCGCCTGTAAAATGTTTCTCTCTCCTGGGAGATCAGGTGTTTACCCCTTTATGTTTTCTGGAGTAATGCGGGACTTGCCTATGTGGATGTAGTGATTTGGACTCTTCCTCCCTGGCGTACTTGCCTATGTGGATATAGTTATCCGGACTTTCCCCTCCTGGCACACGTGCCTATGTGCATGTAATTATCCGGACTCTTCTCCACTCTGGCAACTTGCCTATGTGGATGTAGTTATTAGGACTCTTCCTCTCTGGCGTACTGGCCTATGTGGATATAGTTATCCGGATTTCCCCTCCTGGCGTATGTGCCTATGTGCATGTAATTATCCGGACTCTTCTCCCCTGGCTCTTGTCTGTTCCTGCTTCCTAGTTTTTGCATGTGACTGCGAGCCTATGAAAGTAGCCATGGAATGTTATATCCTTTCTTTTCGCCTTCTCGTATACTATTTTGTATTATTTTACAGTGTTTATTGGCTGTATGTTTTATTTGTGCCATTACGCTACTCGCCTGTTTTTATGTGTCTCGTTACCGAGACAGGGCGTTTGTTATTTCTGGCTCGTTCTTTAGTCACTTAGCTCGTAGAAGTATGAGAGCCTAGTGCTTTGTTTCCATTCGCCTTGTTTGGTTTTCTTACTGAAAAACCTGGCATTTGCGCTTCTACTCATTGGCGTGTGACAGTGAGCTGGTTAGTAGCTTTGGTACGTTTGGTGTGTGTTATTTGTGCCATTGTGCTACTCGCCTCTTCTTATGCGTCTCGTTATCGAGACAGGGCGTTTGTTATTTCTGGCTCATTCTTTAGTCACTTAGCTTGTAGAAGTGTGGGAGCCTAGTGCTTTGTTTCCATTCAACTTGGTTGGTTTTCTTACTGAAAAACCTGGCGTTTGCGCTTCTACTCATTGGCGTGTGACAGTGAGCCGGTTAGTAGCCTTGGTGTGTGTGTTTCCCTGTCTTGTCTCCTTCCCTTAACAACGGGGTTTCCCGTCCTAGTGGCCTAGTGCTTAAAGAATCCCCTTGCTGCGTTTGGCTCCTCCTACCTCACACGTCACGCCACATTACAACATTAGATCAAAGTAAACATGTTGTAGTATAGGCTACGCAAACATAACAACTTACTGTAATTCCAGCACTAATTCACCTCATAGGTCTATATAGGCTACTGTAGCTACACTACAGCCTACTATTGCCAGTTCCTTGCATCTCACATAGGCAAATTGGGAAACATTTCCAAAGATTAGTGGAACGAATTATTATCATATTATCGGATATAGGCCTATCGTTCCCAATGTTCATATATCGCAGAGGTCACACCGAAAAACAATTAGGCCTATTTCCCACTGTAACATCTGGAATCAAATTTTAAAATGTCCATTGGAATGGTTGAATAAATTCATTATTGCATATTTCACATACTGAAATGGTAGCTGTCATGCTTAGGCTATATTTATGTACAGTATAGTCATGTTCGTTAATATGCAACGTTAATGTGGAAGCAAATAAATAAAGCTGTTTCCCCAACCTAAATTGCCAAATTTTTATGTCGGATATGAAACACAAAAACGGCATTTTGTTATCCGTTCTAGGATGCTATGTCCTTTGCGTGCTAATAACTGAATAATTAAATAACAGAAGCACACACAATTTAGGCTAAATATCTTGATTGGGGCATCATTATCTTGGGGAAATTCATATAAGAGATAGCTATGCATCATCACTGTTGCCTTTTCTTAAATCTCTTTTCTTAAATCTGTGAGCGCGATGATGTCACACAAAAATGTGAAAAAACTTCCGCATCGATGTATGCTTTGCCAAAGGGGAGGAGAAGCCCAGTTTGAAGTCGCTTCGCTCGTCTTCTCCACTATTGGGACAGTGGAGGGAGGGAGGAACCAAAGATCGGTTTCCGGGGCACAGAGTAGAGGAGGTGGTAGTGAAACAGTGGCAGCTTTATCCATCTCGTTTCGAGCTCTGGCGGCGGAGACTGGCTGGCCCGCTGGGCCGCTTATATCCATTTTTATAAACGCCCTTTCGGAGTCCGTCAAGGACACTCTCTCCACACTCGAGCCTCCCGTCACATTCAGTGCCTTAGTATCCACAGCCATACGGATAGATAACCGGATTCGGGAGCGAGAGTTTCAGGGGAGAACAGATTTCGCTCAACTCACTATCTTCCGTCTCCTACGTCAGTTCCTCCCACCCGCCCTTCTTCGCATTCCTCTTTTAGTTAGGAGGAGCCCATGCAGGTAGATGGGGCTGCGGTGCGGGAATCTAGGCACAACAGGGCACGGGAGATTTGGTGCAGGTACTGTAAATGTTTGGGTCACGTAAGAGAGCAGTGCCCTAAGCTGGCGGGAAAAGGGGAGTCTCGTTAGGGGAACCGAGGTTCCTAGCGAGACAGAATGACACTCACCCTTGGACCCTAATTTCTGTTCAGCTTCGCTGGAGGAAGCGTCATGCCAGCTACGACGCTCTCATAGATTCTGGGGCAGTGGAGTTCCTTATTGACGCTAAGTGGGCCAGAGTACACAAAATTCCCACGATTCCCCTGGTCCATCCCGACTCGTTACTGGCCACAATAGCCGCCCGCTGGGAACGGGTACCATTCAGCGTATTACGGTCTGAATGAACATGTTCATTTCTTTTCACAATCACGTTGAAGACATTCAGTTTTTTGTGGTTGAATCACCTGCTTACCCATTCATCCTGGGCCATAACCCGCACATTAATTGGAGGAGAAGTGAGGCTATCCGTTGGTGAGGACCCCAGTGCAGTTCCCACTGCCTGTCCCTTACAAATCTCACTTCAGGAGGGGGGTATAGAGATTACGCCAAGCCCAGCTCTGACAGCGAACAGAAAGAGGATAGTGCTCTCCTTGGTCCTGAAAGCCTTCCCTCTCACTCTGAGAACGATGAGGAGAGCCTAACTTGGGATTCATTAGCAGACAATGAGCTAATACGGGAGGAGCAGGCATCCGAGTCCGAAATCGACTGGGAGATCTCCTAACTCCATTTCGAGCATGGACAGTGCCGAGGTAGGAGGGGCGTTTGAATTCTCTTTGCCTTCTAATGTGCCTGAATTATACATAGAATTTGCGGAGGTTTCTAGCAAACAACACGCTACCACATTACCTCCCCACAGATCCTATGATTGCGCCATAAATCTTTATCTGGGCGCTGTTCCTCCCAGGGGTTCACTCTATTCTCTGTCTATTCCAGAGAGCGTTGCTATGGAATATATAGAGGAGTCTCTGGCTAACGGGTTTATTAGGCCCTCCACTTCGCCGGCGGGAGTGGGGTTTTTCTTTGTTAAAAAAAAGGACGGGGGTCTCAGGCCATGTATCGATTACCGGGGACTTAATGACATCACCATCAAGAACTGCGACCTTCGCAACGCGTATAACCTAGTGCGTATACGCCAAGGCGACGAGTGGAAAACGGCGTTTAATACGCATAGCGGCCACTACGAGTACCAGGTGATGCCGTTCGGGCTCATTGCGCCCCCTCTGTTTTCCAGGCGCTGGTGAACAACGTGCTTAGGGAGATGCTGGAGAAATTCGTTTTTGTCTATCTTGACAACATTTTAATCTTCTCTCCCGATCTTCCTACACACGTCGAACACGTAAAACAGGTTCTAGCGGCGCTCCTTGAAGCCCAGTTATTTGTCAAAACAGAGAAATGCGTTTTCCATACTAGTTCCATTTCTTTTCTGGGGTTCTCAGCATTTTTTGGGGTTCGCAAATTTTTATCGGCGATTCATTCGTAACTTTAGTGCGGTTGCTGCCCCCATCACAGCACTCACCAGGAAAACACCCTCTTCTCAATTCCAATGGAATCCCAGAGCGGAGACGGCCTTTTCTAAGCTAAAGAAAAGATTTAGCTTTGAACCTATTTTGCTCACCCCCAACCCCTCCCTCCATTTTGTGGTGGAGATAGATGCCTCTGAGCTGGGCCTTGGTGCTATTTTGTCACAGCACTCTCCGTTGGACCACAAAATCCACCCCTGCGCGTATTTCTCTCATGCATTAACACTTGCCGAGAGAAATTATGATGTAGAGGATCGAGAGCTACTGGCGGTGAAACTGGCTCTCGAGGAGTGGCGTCACTGGCTTGAGGGAGCCGAGCATCCGTTCATGGTGTGGACGGATCACAAGATCCTAGAGTACGTGCAGCTAGCTAAAAGGCGTAACTCCCGACAAGCTCGGTGGGCTTTGTTTTTTTTACATTAAAATTTTTTGCTCACTTATCGCCCTGGTTCCAAGAATGTAAAGCCAGATGTCTTGTCGCGCATCTACTACCACACCGACAAGGACCCTTCTCCCGAACCCATCATTCCTGCTGATCTCATTGTGGCACCGGTGATGTGGGAGATTGAGGCGGTTGTCCAGAGGGCGTTGCACTCTGACTCGGGTCCAGGCGGGGGTCCGTCCCACTGCCTGTTTGTTCCTCCCCAGCTTAGGTCTCGGGTTCTTCAGTGGGGACACGCCTCCCAGTTGGCCGGCCACCCAGGCGCCCATCGCACTAGGGACTTTTTGTCTCAACGCTTTTGGTGGCCCAGTCTGGAAAAAGATGTAAGGGCTTTTGTTGCGGCCTGTCCAGTTTGCGCTCGCAGCAAGAATTCCACCCTCCCTCCCTCGGGCCTTCTGCGCCCGTTACCCATCCCGGGCCATCCTTGGAGTCACATTGCCCTTGATTTCATCACCGGTTTGCCTTCTTCCCTGGGCAATACGGTGATTCTCGTGGTGGTAGACCGTTTCTCCAAGGCGGCTCATTTCATCGCTCTACCGAAGCTCCCGTCAGCACCAGAGACGGCGCAGCTCATTACTGACCATGTGTTTCGTGCGCACGGCCTTCCGTCGGACGAGGTGTCTGATCGCGGCCCCCAGTTAGCCGCTAAGTTCTGGCGCGCTTTTTGCTCTCTGCTGGGTGCGTCTGTCAGTTTATCATCCGGGTTTCACCCGGAGACGAACGGTCAGACAGAACGAACTAATCAGACTTGGAGAGCACCCTACGATGTTTGGCCGCGTCCAATCCCTTTTCGTGGAGCCGCCATCTCGCCTGGGTAGAGTACGCCGATAACACGCTGCGTAATGCTTCCACCGGCCTCTCTCCCTTCGAGGCTCAGCTGGGGTATCAGCCCCTGTTATTTCCCGAGCTGGAGAGAGACGTGGAGGTACCCTCAGTAGGTGCCTTCATTCGGAGGTGCCGATTGACTTGGAGGCGGGTGCGCGCATCCCTTTTAGGTGCTTTGGCCAAACAAAAAGCTGCGGCCAACAGGCGTCGCCACCCAGCACCCTCTTACAGGGTCGGGCAACGGGTGTGGCTTTCTACCCGGGACCTTCCCTTGCGAGTTGAGTCCCGCAAACTCGCTCCTCGGTTTGTGGGTCCATTTAAAATTATTCAAAGAATTAACCCAGTCACCGTACGGTTATGAATTCCGTGCTCTATGCGCATCCACCTCACTTTTCACGTCTCCCGTTTAAAGCCGGTACTGGTTAGCCCCCTCGCTCCTGGGGAAAGGCCGCCACCCCCTACTCGGTTCATTGAGGGTGGTCCGGCTTATACTGTTCGGCGCATTCTGGCCGAGATACGTGTGGGCAGAGGGATTCCGTTTTTGGTAGATTGGGAGGGGTACGGCCCGGAGGAGTGTTGTTGGGTCCCGTCTAGAAACATCTTGGACCCTCAACTTTTCGCAGAAATAAGCCTGAGGAACCGTCTGGGGCCGTTCCTTAGTAGAGGGGTCCTGTCATGGATTGGCAGGCTCATTCCGTTTCTGTCCTCATTCTCTGGTGGGGCGCTCTTTTCTCGTGCTCACTGCTCTGCACCAGGTCTTTATTCTGTCCCCGTGCTCAGTAGTTGCACCTGTTCAGTGTTTCCGCCAGCTACTTAACCTCTTAACCGCTTTTCTCATCCGGCGCTTCCATATTGTCTTTGCTATATTGACAAGGAGGTCGGCAAGGAATAGGATTCGGTCGCTGCATTTCTGGTTCGTACAAATAGGAAACGCAGCAAGTCGGGTTTAGAGTTAGGAGATTTATTTTACTCTTTTTCTTTCCTTTCTCTCTTTATCCTTTATACTCCGCTACCTGTTACCTTTTTGTGCAGCTCGTTCCCACCTAGAGCTGTAGGTAACAGGTTCTAGTTTCTTCTTCGTTCTTCCACCCATTTATACGAGGTGTTTCTTTTGTTTTTCTCTGACCTCCTGTTATCGCTTCTCGTGTGAGAGCGTGAGGTTCTTTTGTTTGTTTACTCGCTATTCTCGAGTTCACCGTCGTTTGGGGTTGCTTTGATTTGGGCTTAGGCCGGGAGGTTTTTTCCCACTGTTTAATTTATCCCTTTCCTCAGCAGATCTATCTGCTTTATTGGTGTATATTTCACTATATACACTTTTAGATTCCTACCTGTCATGCCTGTTCTTCCGACCATTTCCTCTCCCTGATAGAATGGCCCTTGCAATTGATATAGGAAGTGATACCCCATAGAACTAAAATGTGACCGTCCATTTAATACCCGTGGTGGAAGGGAGGATAAACAATAGAGCGAGGGAATATAATTACTCCCTCCCCTTTCTTAAATTGGAATCGGTGTGGCTGGCATATTTCATCCTGGCATTTTGGGGATTCCCCCTTGGAGCAAGGGAAGGGCACAACAGGAAGAAAGCATAAATTTCGGATTCTAATGCAACCCCGGTCTGAGCAGGCAGGTGGCACAGGCGCGAAACGCAGACTACGCTGATACCAAAATAGCAGTGAGCTGCTTGATGTTCACTGATACACTCCCAACAGCGCCTCTCCTCCCACTTTGACGCACGGCAAGTCAACAAATTCGGCAAGTCAAAATCCATGACAGAAAAGGCCACTTCGTCAGTGCAATGGCTCGAAACACGCCATGCACTGGCCATAAAATACAGCCTTTAGTCTGATGTATCATAGAAAAGTAATTTGAGTATTTCAAAATTAAAAAATAAAACCAAAAAGTATTCTTAACCCTTTAAAGCCGGAGCGTTCTAATTTCGGAACAATTGTTCCGATGGTTTGACGTATAATAGCTCTGCCGTCCAATCACTGATTTTCTTTTTGAAAAATGCTAGTTACAGATGACAAAATAAGCTACAATTGCATATAATTGGTTCATGAGCTTAGTGGGTGGGGATTTATTTCTAGACCGCTAGATAAAACCGCACGTCAACCACGTAAATCTCCATTTGCCTCACCGAGCAGACCACCTCAGACAGAAGACTATCGTCTGAAGACTTTACTGCGACTGAGGGAAAGCCAGTAAACCCCCTGAGGTAAGAAGTATTTAAGATAATAATTAACCATAGATATTACTTCAGAAACTATTTTATTTTGAATAAAATCCTGTTTTTGTACTTTGTACTGTTTTGGACTTTCTCAGATTTTCACTTGAAATTCGCTAAGGTAGCTGACGTTCAGCTCTAGCTTCAAATGATGCCACTTTGTTATACTTCCCCCAGCTCGTTTCGAGATGAAATTGTGAAAAAGTCTGTCATACAATGAATAAGTGAGGTGATAACGTTAGATGTGAATATTTTCCATATTTAGTGTTGACTTTGATAACTAAATAATAGCTAACTAAAGCTAAAACAAGTAACAAGTTTAACTGGTGTAAATTTCAGAAAAAGTTTTAACTGTCCACATGGTGATCCATTGACAAGACGGACGGTTGTGTTTTTGACTTTTTTTCACCCGGACCCAACTTTGGATGGATGTCATTCCTTTACAAATTAATTGATTAGCCTGTAGTTGCTTGTGACCATAGACATACACCTATAGATAATACATCTGTGATATGGGATGTATATGTCCACTCATATGGGCACAGGGTGACCTCGAAAATCACCAAAAACATGTGCGACTGAACAAAGTGGCTACTTTGGGTGCATATAACTTGAAAAGGGGAGGACGTACATCTGATGTCATATTCTTGCAATTTGGAAGAAAGTAAGTTAGGATACCAAGTTTCAGCTCTATATCTGTTACCAATCCCAAGTTATAAGCTTCCAAAGTCGGGAAAAAATCACATTTGCGCGTTTTCACGACTCGCGAGTGCAAAAGACGGAGGTTTTGAGCAAATTTCAGGAGGCCATATCTCGGAAACGACATGTCGTATGAGGCTAATTTTTTGTGTGTATTCATTTTCACAGAATGGATTATTATGATGGAGTTTCATCAAAATTTGAGAGGGTCATACAGGAACTTTTCAGAAAACTGGTTGATTTGACACGGAATGACCCACGGGGGTAATACGCGTCGGCGTTTCAGATAGTGTAATAGCAGTATAAAGCGTTGTATATTTCTCAAACCGATTGTACCAGACATAAATGACCACTGAATTTTGAAAGGAACATCTCGATGTGTAAAACCAATGGTAGGATTGTATATTTATTTTCATATTGTTTTGTTTCACCACCTCTTGTTACGCCTAATTATTTAGTGCGTGAGGTTCTTTTTTTAGTTATTCTCACTGTTTATCGAGATCACCTCAGTTTTTGGAGGTTGCTTTGTTTTGCCTTGTGCTAGGGAACTTTTGCTTCCGATCCTGTGTTATCTCAGTCCTGGTGCGGCTACTTCCGCGTTTGTGGCGTATCTTTCTTGATACGCTTTTAGAAATCCTTATTGGTCGCGTTTGGTTCTCCGAATCTTACACTCCCCCTTACAAGTAGAAGATAAATCTATTCTGATTCCTATTCTATATGACTCACACAATGGTGAAGATATCATACACTCTAAATTTCTCTATCTTGAACATGAAATGGGTAAAATAGTATGTTTCTCATTAGAAAATAGCCATTTAGAACATTTTATAAATTTAGTTGGTGAATGTATTTCCATAATTGATGATATTGCCATCAAGTAATCCTATTATTTTTTATATAAATTGAAAGCCCCAGTTATCCTGTTTACAATGGTATATAAAGTTTAGGTATCTGATGTTATATGATCACACCACAAACATTTTTGCAACTCACATTAAAAAATAAAATGGAATAGAACGTTGACCCAATATTCGCTCAGGCTGGAAAGGGTTAATACAAATTACATCTTATTAATGGTGGTCATCCACCTTCAAACTGATCACATAGATCACTGCCCACCTGTTTGTGCAGATATACACCATTGCCTAACCGTAACTGTGTCGCTATATTTGGAAAGAGACGCTGACACCATAAATTCTGGACCCGTTGAAGCCCATTATATCAGGGTGATATCACGATGAGCTGCAGCAGATAACTATACAACTAGTGAAATCTCAGAAAGTCTGGATGGGATACATACAGTTCAGTAGGGATACAGGTGATTTCAGGAAGTGATCTCTGTTGTCGCTGTAGTGCGTCATTGTTACGTACAATATAAGCCTTCGCTGCTGACTATAAAAAATGTATACATTTTAGAAAATAATTAGCAGACGGCTATTAAGCTATCCGTAACTAGCATGCATGAATGATAATTAAATGAAAGTAAAAGTGTATAACTTTTGTGTAAGTCACAAGTGGTAGTGGCATTAGTATTTATGCCGTACGGATAGAGATAGTATGGAGAACGCATAGCTAGCCAATTAGCTAATGATAAGACACATCCTTCAATTGCTAACGTGAACTCTGATATATAGGCTACATTCACGTTATGCTTTCTCCAATGATATTATCACAGTAAACATTTTACTAAATTGACAAGCTAGGTTTACATGTAAATGTATTGCCTCGCTAGCTAGCCACTTTAACTCATAACTTAAAGGGTTAGTTCGGAATTTTGGACATAATGGGCCCTATCTTGGCGATCTTGGCGCTTAGTCTAAGCGCATGGCGCTAAGTCCATTTAGGGCGTGTCCAAGTCCACTTTTGCTATTTTAACGGCGTGTTTTTTTGGCGCTAAGCACGGCGCATGGCGCAACTGGGCTGAACCTAGTCGCTTCATTAATTATAGGTGTGTCTTGGGCGTGACATTCAATAAACCAATCAAAATGTCATATCCCATTCCCTTTAAAAGCCTGCTTTTCCACCTTGGCGGATTGCTTATGATGGCGAAACAGACATGCTCGTGCGTGTTTAGTGTGATCAACGAATAGGCTAAATGGAGTATGATCAATATTATTCGGACTAACCATTAGCCTATGAGTTCCCGGTAATTCCAGACAGGGCTGTTATTTTACAAAATATGTGCGGTTAAATTTCGTTAAAAGGACCTGCAACAGCTGAGAATAAGCTATCAATGGCTTCAGTCTCACCTTAGAAAACGCCAAATTAGCCTGCTTGTTCAGCGAATTTCGTTTGATTATGCAATGAAAGTGTCAAACATCAATTCCAAGAGGCTGTTCTCATGGAGTTCTCGAAGTTCAAGCTTCATCCAAAGTTCATTAGGCTACCTGCATAGTAGGCTAATATTGATTAATAACATACATACCGTTATTTTGCCTTAATGATGACACTAAATAGCCTACAATAAAGCTGTCAGGTTCGCAACCCATATGTTCACGCATATTTCCCCTTGTTTAATAATGTCCTGTTTATGGAAATGTGACCAACCTGTTTTACTCGTAGCGTAATCCTTTAAAACAATCCACTTTCCCAGGAAGACCGTGAAACGTGCGACTTACAGCAGGGGAAACAGAGAACATGCAGCTCACGTGCAGAGAATGGCATTAAAATTAATTGTGAATTAATTGTGTAACGTGCTGCAAATTTGTTTTAGTTTCTAATTAGACGCTTAGTTCTCTTTAAAATCGTTTTGTTCAGTTAAGGAATAACGGGTGAAATCAGCTGGGTTTTAAACGGTGAGAGTATGGAAACCTGGTCACTGTAATTTAAAAAAATATGAAGGACGAAGAATAGCTAAGGTTACAATTTAGTTAACATGGTGACATCTCCGTTTTTTAACCATAGGCTATCGAAAAAAACCTTATGCACAGCGAATCCGCTGTAGCCTAGGCTATTTGAAAAACAATAAATGCAATATTCACTGGACAAGGTTTTGAACTTTTTTCAGTCACAAACCATTCTATTTACTTACAGGCTGTATTCATAGATAAACAGAGCTGTATTGTAATGATATCTGAAGCGCATTTTCAGAACTTAAATGTCCGTCTATTGCCATGCGCGAGTTTTCCATTGAATGACAATTCACGCATTAGGTGCAAAGACAATTCGCGCATTAGGCTTGATAGCTATAGGTGTTATCAGCTCCTTTTTAATGGATAGCCATTGTCCCGTACCATCGCACATCGCCTGGATGTTGATGGAGTGGGCTGAGAGCAATGTAATGTGGCATTGTTTCCCTTCGCTGAGGGAAAGGTATGTGGACCTATGGAACCTTTTATTATTATGCATTTTTGATATAGCCTACACAATAATAATATTTCACATTGTGATCTACATACTTTAGTCATGCCTGTGCACGCCCCTGTGTGTAACAGACAGGAGGATATGCGCGTTGTGCACACGCCTATGTAGACGCACTTATATGCGCCGTTAAAATAGCATGTAAACAACTGCGACATGACTTTAGACCAGGTTTGTGGTGGTTCTAGCGCAAGCGCTTTCTGCTGGCTCAAGATAGCAATACGCCAAAAAGAATCCTGGCCACTCCTCATCTTAAGACCAACACGCCCAGTTCACTAATGATGGCGCAAGAGTACATGGTAGTTAAACGGCGTAAGCGTTAGGCGTTATTATGGACCTAGCGCCGGGTGTAAGATAGCAAAGACACTTGCGTTTGCGTTAGCGCCGCTTTGCGCCGGGTGTAAGATAGGGCCCACTGTCTCAATTACAACTTACCCATGATGTAGTTGATTGATGGAAACCATTTTCAGATAATTCCATGCTGTCCCTTCTTTTGGACATACACACATTGCTAATGCTAGCGCAACTTGTAAGAAACTAGTAGCATCCACTACCAAACGCACTTAAACACTCCAAGGTGCACCCAAAGCAAATAAAATACGACGACAGTCTATCAGGGTTATTTTCAGTGATTATACCGTCATTTTTCAAGTCAAACTATCTTTGAATCCTTTACTTTGTGCTCACCTAAATTCTCCGTGGAAGAAGTTTAGTAGCTAGGTAACGTAAAGTAGCCTATAGCTCTGCCGGCCAAAAACAATATCGTGCGTGTGAAAGAATCAGACTCGTAGTATTGTTAGCTAACGTTCAGGTAAGATGGTATTTCGGTGTGTATTTCAAGGTTGTTCAAATCATGCAAAAAAAATGGTGTTTTCCAGTGGAAGATCAACAAAGAAAACAGCTGTGGCTTCTTGCTGCTCGTATGGATGTCACCAATTGAGACTCTAAAAAAGTTTGTAGTGACCATTTCACGGAGGATGACTATGTGAAAATCAAAAAAGGATGGGCGGGACACCCTCTACTGAAGGAGACTGCTGTGCCATCACCTGTTTTTCTTCCATCACCGAAAACAACTGACGAGCAGGTAACTAATAAATGATTGCATGCGTGATCTATCTATTCAGCTAGCTAGCTAGCTAGTTGCCACGATTGGGAAGTCATGGAAGTGGTCAAACTTTTCCTGCCAATTGGTAGCCAGTGTGCTTGCTTGTATATGCTGTGTTATTCTGTAGCATGTTTGTGTTTAGCTAACTTGTTGTCTACCAAATATGTAACTTTACGGCAAAACGGATTGTGTCGGCAACTGTGGAGTACAGCAGATAGCCTACAGGCAGATACCCTGGCTAATCTCCAGCTAGCTCCACCGCCGTACTTCCATGGAGAATTTAGGTGAGCAAGTAAAGGATTCAACGATAGTTTGACTTGAAAATGATGGTATAATCACTGAACATAACCCAGATAGACTGTCGGCGTATTTTATTTGCTTTGGGTGCACCTTGGAGTGTTTAAGTGCGTTTGGTAGTGGATGCTACTAGTTTCCTACGAGTTGCGCTAGCATTAGCAATGTGTGTATGTCCAAAAGAAGGGACAGCATGGAATTATCGGAAAATGGTTTCCATCAATCAACTACATCATGGGTAAGTCGTAATTGAGACATTATGTCCAAAATTCCGAACTAACCCTTTAACTAGTGGTTAGACAATATATGGAATGAGTGAGACATTGCGCTCCCTCTCAATGTTACCAGATGCCTCAATTAATTCCCTCTGAAAAATCTCCTCGAAACTCCCATCTTCAATTTACTCCCATACAAATTTCTCACAATTTGTCTGCCATACCTCATTTTAAAATCCCACATCTGTTATTTACTCCCATACATTTGTTTTCTAAAACTTACACTATGGGATTTAATATTTTTTTTATTTTATTCCTACGTTTAGGGTTAAATCCCACTGTTTGCCCACCCTGCCGCACAGTTTACAATCAAATCTGATCGTACGCATGTTTTGTGACTGAGGGCCAATGTTCTGTTACTGTAAATGCATGTTCACCACATGTTCATTAAGGTATGCCTTCAATTCATGCAGCATTTAAAATTTTAAATCCATTTTTGAAATTTTTTTTCCAATGTGGAAGACCTCTTTTTATTTCTAAGCCCATTTTATTACTGTTAAGTTCTCTGACAATTTAGGACTGGTTCTACAAGCACATGGGCCTATAATTAGTCCAAAAAAGAAGAAAAAGTGTAATGTATGTGCTTACTTCTAAGTCAAATTTAAGGACAAATGTTGATTGAATACAGGCCATGTTCTCTGAAGAGTGTGCAGCCAGCTGCCGCTTCTTTTCACTGCAGTCCACCAGCTGAGCTGTGCAGTCATAACATAGGAATAGACTTTATGTGCACTTGGCACAGGCATGCTGCTGGCAGCCACAGAACTGACCAGAGGGGTCTATACACTATGCACTATGAGTAGGGCCATGAGTTTTTCCTGACTTGTTCAGTCCTCCACCACTGAGGAGTCAATATAGGACTTTTTTGTAATTATAATTAATCTTTAAATTACCACAGGGGTGTCCAATATTTGGGCTGGTTTGGGTAAAAGCTTTTGTTCAAGCTGAACACAATGAGAACCGAGTCAACTAATGAAATAATCTTGGTCTTCAATCAAGACGTTGATTAGATGTTTTAGTGCTGGGCTAGAACAAACTCTTTCCAGATAAGGTTTGACATGCCTGGTTTACAGACTTGCCCCAAATTTTCATAACTCACACACTATGGGCCTCATTCTCGAAACGTTCCTAAATATGCGTGTACATTCACGCCGGATTCATCAAACCATTTGGGAAAGGCAGATTTGTTTGTATTCTGTGCTTATGGTCATACATGCTAACTCATTGTAATTAACAAGCGCGTTCACCTTATTTTGCGATGAGCATAAATCCACGCCCATGAATTGCCTTATACAGAAGTTGTCACATACATTTAAAGATGCATACAAAGTCAAAATGGCCTAAAAAAAGCAAAAGAAAGAATTATTCCAACACTGAAATCAAAGTTTTATTAGCAGATGTTCAATCAAGAAAAAAAAAAGTTTAGTATTGTTTAGAAGTGAAGTAGCCTACATGGTATAGTAAAGAGACCTGGCAGGATATAGCATGCAGTAAATGCAGAATCTCCCGTCACACAAACTGTTAAAGTTCAAGCCTTTCTGCATCGGACGAGTGCATTGCCTCCATCTGCCAAGCACTATGGCCTTTCTCGCAGCCTGGACCTAAATACAATAATTCATTTATTAATTCTGTCATTTTGTTGGTGTTCTATGCGTGTGAGAGGTGGTTTCCCGATTCCCTAGTGGTGGAAAGAGGTAGTGAGGAATCTATACTATGACACAGTAAACAGCAATTTGACGTATACCAATAAGTCTCTCACCGTAGCGTTCTGCAAACGAGTGCCCCTCAGAATGAACCTGCCGTAGGTCCCACCAGGCAACCGGGCCAGGACGTTCAGCAATACACTTCGCATGACATATGAGCTGCACAGATGTGATAGCCCTTTCTATTCATATATGCAAAGTACCTTCGGATGGAGCCTTGAGGCTACGTTTGTGCAGTAGCCTACAGTTACGGTACCAATAACATTGGGCAGGTTGGCAATTTCATAAAAAACAGAAAACGACTAATAGGGCTGCACGATATGGACAAAATATCATATCCCGATATTTTTAGGCTGAATGGCAATATACGATATATATCTTGATATTTTCTATGAAGAGGGTTAAATGTTTCATTGTAAGTCAAAAGCCACATGTGAGATGTCACAAGCACTTTTATTAAAACACGAGTCAGTAATACTGCACAATATATCAACATGTGCTATCAATAGCTGCCAGTTAGAGCATTGGTTTTGCCCTCAAGGAACTTTGGCTGCTGGCATAAACAGAAATATCTTGGGCGAGTTGTACATACATCCCTCTTAAAAGCTCTGACAAATTATGTGGTGCCAACTAGAATGGTGTCAAAATTGAATGAAAAAATATATAAAATAATAAATAGTCTATATTAAATAAAAAGCGTACAGTTTTTCATCTCCTACATAGACAGCTGTGCAAAAAACAAGAATGTAAACAGAACAAAATTACCAACAGAACAGGCCAACAAGCATTTCCTCCTATGTAGCCCTCCTGTATCTTACAGGTTTAGAAAAACAAGCCTATCCACTGCCTCAGGCTTCAGTGATGCCCTGTGGCAGGTTACAATGTTTCCGCTGCAACTGAAAACCCTTTCGGAAGGGGAACTGGTCGCTGGTACGCAAAGATATTTCTTCGCCAGTTGGCTCAGTGCTGGAAAGATATCTTCATGCTCCTTCCACCATTGGAGAGGATCTCTATCACTCTCGACACTAGCTGACTGTAGGTAGCTTGAAAGTTCACTTTTAATTGATTAAAATTAATTTAAGAAGGCGAAGGCTTCGCGGCCGGGGATGGAGCAGCACCAGCACGGAAGTTAACACACTCTTCGTGTTGCACTTTATGCCGCTGCTGTAAATGGTGGAAGAGATTAGTAGTGCTTCCACTTTTGGTTGCAACCGGTTTATGGCATTCTCTACAGATGGCCTGGTTCTGCTGCTCGTCTGTTCTTTTGAATCCGAACCATCTCCAAATAACTGAACCGTTGTTTCTCTTTTTAGTAACCTGGTCTTCTACCGGCGCTGTGTGACTCTCGCTTTCTTCCTCCATGCTTGTTGTGTTGTGAGGGGGGGCGGGGGGTGGGGCGGGTGTGCGCACTTGCGAAAAGTTAGTGGGGGAGGGGTCGCTCTGGGAGTCTCACGCGACTCCTGGTAAGTCTAGACCGCAGCCGTCACGTCAGCGTCGCGCTCGTGTGACGAAAGCGTTAACGCGACACTGAAGCGACTGTCTATACCGGTTCCGTGTCGTCCTGACACGCTTGCGGTCTAGACGCCGGGTGACACTCCAAGCAACTCGGAGCGAGTCAGAGAGACGCAACATGACATATATCGATATAAACGATATTGTCTAATTTTGTATCCCATTTGAAAATATATCGATATATCTTGAATAGCCGATATATCGTGCAGCCCTAACGACTAACCAGCCATACATCACTCTCAGCCAACAAAGAGCCTATGTGCGTTCCTAAGGATGCCTTCTCTCGTAAGGAGCCAACTCCTCCAACATTGCAAGATCAGCCATTGCATCTGCATCGCTGGCGATACAGACCTGTAAGTCATTTTATAGCAAATTTCGTTCAATGATTACATGTGTTTTAATTAGTATATTTAATGTCATATAACATTTTAATTTAATCAATTCAGAAAAATAGTAGGGGAGCATTAAGTTATGGGTCTAATTAAATGAATTCATAGCCTACAGTTGATTAATAGGCTTAATCTAAAGTGTGTACTTTTTATATTTAGTCTTGTGAATTTAACTGAAAATTTAAAAAAATTCATAGGCCTATTGTAATTGACATTCAGAAGCTACATTTAGCGGAATCTTGAATTTACGGATGCAGTACGCATGGTCCTGAGCAGGTGTAAATTTTGTTCATACGTACAAACAAATCTGAGATACGAAACTTGAATGCCAAAATAAGAACAAACTTGCGAATACGAACAATTTACTGGCAATTTCGTTCTGCCCACATTTCATGAATGAGGCCCTATCACATCTTTAACAATAAGCATATACGTGTATATTTTCTTAGGAGCATTTGTTGTGCCTTTCATTCAATCTATGGCTGTTGACATAAGTCAGGCTTGAGCCTTCATCGTATAGGCGTGAGCCAAGCCTGAGAATCGTGAGCACCTTTAACCCATTTGGTAATGTCATGACTCACCATGCACCATGCTGCACATAGAAATTTTGGGGTCAGCTTATTTATTTCTGTTTTTAATTGTTTATGTCTGTTCTGCACTGTGGTCCCATGGGTACTGTATTTCATTCTTTTTCTTACACCCAGCCGTCTGTAATGAGAAGAATGACGCAGTTGTGCAGGTGCGTGCTCCTTCTACCCAACCACTCACCTACGCGAATCAAAAGGGGGTCCTCCATTAACATCCTGTTAGGGGGAGTGTATAAGGAGTGTTTAAGGGAGTGAATGCGACTGATAAGGATTTCTAAAAGCATATCTAGAGAGATACGCCACAAAACACGGAAGTAGCCGCACCAGGACTGAGAAACAGGATCGGGAGCAAAACTTCCCTAGCACAAGGCAAAACGAAGCAACCTCCAAAAACTGAGGCGATCTCAAAAAACAGCGAGAATAACCAACAAAAGAACCTCACACACTAAATACTTAGGCGTAACAAGAGGTGGTGAAACAAAACAAAACTCGATAAAACGAGTGAGGGCAAAGAATAGAAAAGACCTGTTAGCCAGAGCTCTTGTGGCAAAAGAGCTGAACACAACTGGCAACAGGTGAAAAAAATAAGATTGGAAATGAAAGAGAAAACCAATCTAATCCTGACTTGCTGCGTTTCCTATTAGTACGAACCAGAAATGCAGCGACCAAAATTCCTATACCTTACCGACTTCGTCTGTCAACATAGACAATATCGAAATATCGGAAATGAGGAAGTCCTGGGCTATTTATAGCCAGCAGGAAACGCAAAACAGGTGTAGGGAATAATTGTCGGGTAAGCTACAAACACCAGAATGGAGGTGGAAAAAATCCAATACAGCGTTCTGACGACGCCAAAAAAGAAACCAAAACGTAGACCAGCAAAGGCAGCAAATAACCATGACACATCCAGTTAACCAGATTGCCCTGTTATGCCTGCAGTGTCAACTATCTACAGCAAGGTAGGCATAAAGTTGCGCATACATTCACTCTCATTTGGCCTCATTCATGAAACGTGAGCAGAACGAATTTGTAAATAGTATGTATTCGCAATTTTGCTCGTATTTCGGCATTCATCAAAGTTTTCGTGTCTCAGATTTGTTTGTACGTACTGCTCAGGACCACGCGTACTAGGGCTATCACGTTTACATTCGAAATTCAAATCATATTCGAATAGGTACATTGAGGGCCATATTCAAACTTCAAAGAGATTCGAAGAAAGTTGACGTCATGTGCGATACGTTCTGAGGCGAGGATAAGTAAATCTTCATTTCCCAATGAAAACTGGTCTTATCCATTCTCCACATTGCAGATGTGTACTGATTACCAGCTGATAATTTACCTAAACTTATTAGCCAGCTACTAAAACAGATTGTCATTTTATTTTTCTTGCCAGAAAAAGAAAACGATAACGCAGACACTGTGATTCAGGGTCTGGATCCAGGCTAACAATGTTTAGTGTCGTCACTAATATTATTTTGTCAACACTAACACAACGTCATATTATTCACATTGTCTCAGTTTCAGTAACTTTTGACGCTGCTCGTTTATCTCCTGAGAAGAGAGAGGAGCTCTTTGTGCTGCACACAGATGTTTTAATTTACACACTTTATCCCACGTCTGCTCATTTTTAGCTCAGGCCAAATCATATAAGTTAATCTTAAAAAAATAAAATGCATACTGTAGCTAGGCTACGGGAAACACTTGCAACTAAAACCTAGCCAGCAGTTTGTAAGGAATGATCCGCATCGTTTATTGATTGTATCTTATCAATATAGCGTGGTTTTTGCCATACATCTCCCGTTAAGAACTTCTATGGCCCACTGGTGGACATACCCAAGCATTACATCATAATTAAGAGAATTTTGTTGACACTGTTTTTAAATAATATTATTAAGAACAGGGGCCCTATCTTACACCCGGCGCTAAGCGGCGCTAACCCAAACGCAAGTGTCTTTGCTATCTTACACCTGCGCAGGGTTCATTATAGCGCCTAGTGCTCACGTCGTTTAAATACCAAGTGATATTGCGCCCAAAGCAAGTGAACTGGGCGGGCTGGTCTTAAGATGAAGTGTGGCCAGGATTTTTGGCATATTGCTATCTTGAGCCAGCACTTGCGCTTGCGCTAAAACCACCACAAACCTGGTCTAAAGTCATGTCGCAGTTTACATGTTATTTTAATGGCGCATATAAGTGCTTCTACATAGGCGTGTGCACAATGCGCGTACACCCTCCTGTCTTTTACACACAGGGGTGCGCACAAGCATGACTAAAAATATCAAGATTACAATGTGAAATATTATTATTGTGTAGGCTATATCAAAAAATGCATAATAATAAAAGGGTCCACAGGTCAAAGACCACATACCTGTCCCTCAGCGAAGGGGAATGCCACATTAAATTGCTTTCAGCCCACTCCATCAACATCCAGGCGATATGCAATGGTACATGTAAGGTTAAGACTAAGTGTAAGGTTAAGTGTAATGTATAGACTATTCGCAATTATCCTGAATCAAGCTATGACTTAGCCTATATTTGCCAACAATTCCTGTAATATTCTGGGGGGACAATCTTCTGTTATGGGACAATGGCTATCCATGAAACACTGCTGATAAAACCTATATCAAGCCTAATGCGTGAATTGTCATTTACACCTAATGCGTGAATTGTTATTCAATGGAAAACTTGCGCACTGCAATAGAAGGACATTTGAGTTCTGAAAATGCACTTCAGATGTCAATACAATAGCTGTCTTCATCTAGGCCTACAGCCTGTAAGTAAATAGAATGGTTTTGACTGAAAAAAGTTCAAAACCTTGTCCAGTGAATATTGCATTTATTGTTTTTCAAATAGCCTAGGCTACAGTCCCCGGGATCCGCTGTGCATAAGGTTTTTTCGATAGTCTACGGTTAAAAAACGACTAATTTATTTCACCATGTTAATGGAATTTTAACCTTATTCTTCGTCCTTCATATTTTTTAAATTACAGTGACCAGGTTTCTATACTCTCAGCTTATTAAAACTTGGCTGATTTCACCTGTTATTCCATAACTGAACAGAACGATTTTAAAGAGAACTAAGACTGTAATTAGAAAAGAAAACGAATTTGCAGCACATTACAGAATTAATTCACAATTAATTTTAATGCTATTCTCTGCATGTGCGCTTTAACTTCATGCAGGAGCGGGTCTGTTTCCCCTGCTGTAAATCACACTTTTCATGGTCTTCCTGGGAAAGTGGACTTGGTTTAAAGCATTACACTACCAGTAAAACAGGATGGTCACATTTCCATAAGCAGGACATTATAAAACAAGGCACAATATGCGTGAACCTATGGGTTCCCAACCTGACAGCTTTAGTGTACACAGCAAAAATGCCGGTGTAAATATAACACTGCTGGTGTACATTTAACACCCCAGGGTGTTTACAGGAGACCACGGTCTCATATAAACACCCTAGGGTGTTACATGTTTTTGCTGTCTATTTAGTGTCATCATTAAGGCAAAACAATGGTATGCATGTTATTAATCAATATTACAATGCACATAATGAACTTTGGTGAAGCTTTAACTTCGAGAACTCCATGAGAACAGCCTCACGGAATTGATGTTTGACAATGCTTCATTGTATAATCAAACGAAATTTGTTAAACAAGCAGGCTGTTAGGATCCTGTAATTTGTCTGTCTGTGTAATTATTTTTCCTGATTTCTTTTACCTATTTTCCCGCATTACCCTCGCGATTGTAAGTCCGCGTTCCATGTTTCCTGAGATTCCACTCCCTGTCTTTGTCATTGCACTATTCGGGTGATTTTGGGAACATTCGGGTTTCCTCTGTATTTCGTATCTCGTTTTCTTCCTTCTGGCTTTATTAATATTTTTATAAAATACTAATGTACTAATCATACTAACTGTTAGATTAGATTTAATACTAACCTGCTAACAAACTAATGTGTATATAATACTAACCAGCTAACCTACTAACATTAGGGTTTTAGAGTTCACTACTAACATTACTAATTACTAATTCATCTTGAGTCTCTACCTGCAGCTGTCATTTCCCTCCTCGTTATCCTATCCCTGCATCTATCTGTGATTTCGCATTCTCTGCACGTGTGTCCACTTTCATGTTCCTCCCCTCCGAGCTGTGCACTTGTCTACCTGCTAACCCCAGGCCGTTTGTTATCATTGTGTCTATGTGTATTCCAGTCCGTGTCTTCTGTTCCCCCTCGTTATGGTATTATTGTTTCCTATTGTGTTCACCTGTGTCTAGCTCCTTACTCCTCCCACCCACACTTGATTCCTTTTTGTGTCATTACTTCCCTGTGTATTTAAACCCTGTTATTTCAGTCTGTCTTCGTGAGTTCCTCACCATTGGTTTGTGTCATTAGAGGTTTCAGAGGGCCTTCCGAGTTGTCGTTGTTTTCTTAAGTATCCGTTTCTGAGTTTTTGTTATCCCTCGTCCTCCCCGTTATTTAATTTTTGTTGTCTGATCTTCGTTTTGTCTTTTTGTTCCTCTTACGCCTCCCTGGTTTTGACCAAGGGGCCAAGACTGGGCTTTCGTTTTGAAGCTCACTTCCTGGTTGGGCTGGGAGCGGCCATTGTGCCGTTGCTCACTAGCGCCACTGCGGTTGGCTCCAGTATAGGTCTTTCCCCGTGTAAGTCAATGGCAGCAATGTGGTCAAAATACTCAGTCAATAAATTTTTTTACACAAAAAAATATAATTGCAATAGGTGCCTTTCCTTCATCTAATGCCTGTGCATGTGCTGATTTTTTTTTTAAATATTGTGTCGTTTGGACAGGGTATTAACATTTGTTCAGGACCAATCAGAGGGACAGGTTGAGTCCTGGGATCACTGGCATAGATTGGTTCTATATGGTTCTCACTGCCCTCACTCGGAGGGGCGGGACCTATTTTTATACAGTCTGCTTGGGACAGGGAGACACGCTGTATTTTTGAGTGGAAGTCGATGGAGAACATTCCTTAGTAGCCTACCGTGAACAAGCTGTTGTTTTGTGGATGCAGTTCGTAGCATAATAAATTGAGTGCCTTACCCGCTCATCTTCAACATGTTTGTCATCACATATTCATTTTGGTTGGAGCGAGCTATGATGTGTCTACTACGAAAAAACATACTGTTTCGTACGATGAGACAGAAGGGGATGTTGCAGGTACACTACAGGCCCAGTGTCTTGGAGCAAGCAGCCAAACTATGGGTTAAGTATCTCAAATCAATTGCTCCATACCTGTATAACCTTATTAATTTAGCTATTCCAACCGCTCCTGTAGCCTACGCAATAACCCCCTGTTATGTACTCCCCCTGTCATGAACGTTACCATTGCTTAGCAATGCTGGGTTAGCTAGCTGGCAAGCTAACGATATCTCACGGTAAGTCGTTTTAACATTTAGCTAGCAAGCTAACGATAGCTTATGGCAAGCCATTTTAATTTAAGTTATCCTTGCTGTCAAGTAATCCTTGCTGGCTGGCCATATAAGTTCGCTAGCTATCGTGATTGCCTAGCTAACGTTAACCAGCTGCTCTAGCTAGAAATCTAACCGGACATTTCTACACCTGGATCATTTTAGGTGCCAAAAATTACGAAAATGTGCGGGGAATAGAGCCAACGTGTTAGCGGTATGTTTGTACTGACTCAATACGGGGATGTTTAAAATAAAACCGTTTGTAAATGTTTGCAATGTTTGTGATTAGGTTACAGGATGCAGATGAAAGTTAATGCCAGCTACGATGTAGCTACTGTGCTTTTAGCTAGCGTGTGAACCCACTAACCTTAATCCCCACTTTATCTGGAAGAGTTTTCAGAACAGGGTTTCATGCTGCTGCAAACCGTGACAGACTGCTCTGCCACAGTCGAGTTAATTAGCGGTTAGCAATGGTGGTGATGCATTGCGTCTAGCTTGGCTACCGAGCTCAGCTGGTATGCTATCTAGCTAATCAAGTTAGCTGAATATAAATTGAAGATAACTGAATGAACGTTAATTATGTGAAAAATTATTATGAATGAATATGTATTTTACATTAAAAAATTAGAATAAGGGCCGTCGCAGTAGTACAACGGTAAAAGCGCCGACTTTCAGGGTTCGCGCCCCGGTCCTGCCAGATCCGAGCATGGCCGGCACCCCGTGGAAGCAGCTTACTAGCACTGAGCCTACTCATGCCATAAGTGTCACATAAAATCACATTTCCATTTGATCGTGGGTTTTATTTTTATAAAGTTATTTGCTTGTTGTTCACTGTTATAACAGACATTATGGATATTACAAACACACCCATATATGTCTTGCTACAATGACAGCCGTCATCTTGATTCCATGTCTTTTAATACCTGCTTTCCATTTGTACTAAACTGCACCCACAAATACCTTTCCCAAATGTCCTTTCTGGCTTAGTAAATCACTTTACACATGCTAAAGTAATCTATTTGCATGACCACCTCCCACTATTTAGCAAAATAACGTAAGGACACCCAATTTTGCATATTCATTCAGGCTAACCCACAAAAATGAGAAATCAACTTTCATTTTAGCACACGCAATCCTCTTTACTTTGAAATGCACAATGCAAACATAATAAATTACGTAAAAAGCAAGATTACTTTATTTAGATAATTTTTTCGTAGATTACGCCTATTAATAAATTGTATGATATGAACTTGTTTAATTCGACCCATAACTTAATGCTCCCAGGAGCCTACTATTTGTCTGGATTGATTAAATTAAAATGTTATAACCTAATTAAAACACACATTTAACCAATGAGCAAAATTAGCTTTAAAGTGGTTTACAGGTCTGTCAATGGCATAATCCAGCTAATGCCAGCGTACATCCAGTTCCCCTACAAGATGCAAAGCCAGTTGGAGGTAAAGCGTGGTTTTTATGAAATTGCCAACCAGCCCAATGTTATTGGTGCCATAGACTGCACACCCCAGTGAACATTTTTGTGTCAAAATGTCAGTGGAAACACGTTCAGGTGAAAAACCGGCTACATTTGGTTGAAAAGTAACCGATTTTTAACCGATTAGAATGTAAATTATGTCAAAACTTCTATCAACCTAGATTTCCACCGCTCTGGACATCTAGATTCTGGCTTTTGCTCACTGGAACACGCCCATTAAGGCTGCATCCGATGAAGCGTTTGCGTATTAATAGAATGGGCTATCACTCCATCAATGTAGCAGCTATGTGATAGCCTACAAATTTTGTGTTGCTCAACATCGTGGCCTGGTGGACCCACGACAGCTGATGCTAATCTCGCCTGTCATTTATGATGAATCGGAACGTATGAACATACGCACGTGAATACGAACAAATCTGCCTTTGTGCATGGTTTGATGAATCAGAAGTAATTTTTTTTGTACAACACATGTTCGTAAGTAAGTGTATGCACATATTTAGGACCGTTTCATAAATGAGGCCCATTAGGTGTTCCTATTAATATAAACACATTTGCAAATCATTATGAAGATATTCTTCATGAAAAGAATAAATATCCATCCAACGGACAGATTGTCTTGGAAGCACACTGTAAGAGAGCCATTTCAAACAATAGGTACAGAGTGATCCAAAAGATGAGGACTAGTATTCACGTACCTTTTCACTGTTGTGTTCTCTTTTATCGATGGATTATCTGCCGTAGTTAGTGTGTGCTTTAAAACTATTCATTTTGGTGAGGTCCCAAAAATGAATGTGAGTGAATGGGGAGCCTGACAACCGGGACTACCGGGGATGCCGTTAACGGTCAGCAGGGACAGCTGACGTTGCTAGTATTCACGCTATGCAAATATAATGGGGTAGGCTCCACAAAATTACTTCTGTCACACGAAGGTGAAGTATCCCTTTAAATCATGTAATTGCTTCAGTCCAAATGCTCTTTATCTTGATCTTGAGCATCCAGCACCCCTCTATCTACAGAAGCTGATAGAGAGCCAGTTAAGGCCACTGGAGGCAATCTAATGTAGGAGTGTGGGGATGAGACAACAAGGAGCGTTACCACTGGCGGCACGACCAGGTAGTGAAGATCATCGCAGAGGCCATCTGTCCTAGGATATGTGCAAGCAGACCATGAAACAGACCATCAGCTTCATCAGAGCAGGATAGTAACCCAAGTCGACACCTATACCACCTTCTGGGCTTCTTAATACCGCTCAGGACTGGCAGCTCTTGCTCGTCCGGGACAGACAGCTCAAGTTGCCCCAACACATAGCAACCACAACACTGAGACCTGACGTCCTCATTGATTCTGAAGCATCGAAGAGCATCATCATACTGGAGCTGACCGTCCCTTGAGAAGACCGCTTGGAGGAGGCTTTTGAGAGGAAGATGACCAAGTACGAGGGGCTGCTCAGCGACTGTCACAAGCAAGGCTGGAAGGTGTTTGCGCATGGAAGTAGGGCGCAGGGATCTTTCTGCAGAGCCTACCACACACTGGGCATCATAGCCTTGCTGCATTCTGTGAAACCACAAATTGGGACAGGGGTCCTTGGGATATGACAAAACTGATTAAATTACATTTTTGTAGAAATCTGATGGTGTTGACAAAAAACTGGACACAACTGTCAAGGGTCAACATTTTCATAAAAATTATATTTTAAAACAGAGGATTATAAAAGTACATTTTCACACCTATGTTATCAGTAGGAATTGTAGGGATTTTGAAGACTTTTAACACATGTTTTAATTGTTTGAAATTGTGAAATCATGTCTGGAACAAGAGTGTTTACTGGCACTCGGTTAAAACATGAAATTAGTCCAAAAAATGTAATAAATTATATTTATTTTCATACATAAAACCTAAATGTACATTTTTACCAAAAGATTTTATTTGTTGTTTTAAGATTTTTTGGTAGGACATGATTTGTCCCAATTCTCAAGAATGGATGATATTTTATATATAGATGGAGGGATAGCAGCAAAGCCTTCTTAATTAATTCTACGTTGAAAATTGAGTATGTAAATTGTACACTGGATGCTCACATATTAATAATCCAAGGAATTGATATACATATTAGTAATCATGCAACTGGCATAAAAAATAAAGAGTTGGAAATCATAAAACCCATGTGGGTTCAGCCAAGGTATATAAATGCATATAAAATATATTCTTTACATGGTTTTAGCCAAATACATGAAATTATCAGTCTCAGCATCCCAGATAAAACACTGCAATTAAAACAATCCCATGTCAGTATCTGTGTTGATGTGCTTGATGATAAAGACATTATAAGCCCCTTTCAGAACAAAATGGTTAAATGTGAAACAAGACTTAAAAACCATGAACACATTCATCCTGCCGCTTGTTAACCGCTGATCTACAGAACTAATCATACTGTTTATAAACACGCACAGAAGTTTTAAAAGATTATATATTTCCAAGGATCCACAGGACATATTCTTTACAGCATTTTTATGAAAAATCGCCATTAAAACAACAGTACAGAATAAAATGTTCTGTGTGATTCAGGGGCCTGCTTGAGAGTATCCAAGAACCTCTTATTAATGTGATTTACAATGTTTTGATTGCACCCAATACAGAACGCTTACCGCTGGGAATCAGCATGCAAATGTCCTTTCAACTAAACAAAGAAATTGATTATGAAGTAAGTTTCTCTAAGACAAGTAGCTGGGTTTGGAATGATTAATGGGCTTGGCCATTGATTTTCCTTTGTTTGTGTCTTTCTTAACTTTTTTTCTGACACAATTATAATTTGTTTTCAAACAATAAGTCCAATTTAGGGAGTGCAAATTAAATCTGTCAATTGGAAAATGACTCATTTTCATTTTTAAAGTCATATTGTTAAAAAAAAGTGAAAGTGAACCCTGTACAGATTTTGATTATTTTATAGGTCAAAGGGCTAGCTTCATTCATTTCAGTTTTCAGATAATTTTTTTCCCTGTTGCACTAGTTAAAAATGCCTTTTTTGTGGCTCTAAAAAATTACATTCCGGAAAACTTCTCTGGGCTAAATGAGAGGGCGAGTGCCTCTGGTTTTTGTTTATGATTAGTTAGGCTTACTTTTTTCTGGATGGATTTAAGACAAAAAAGCTAAGTTAAATTATGTGCACTTACACAGTGCGTACATATCACTTGCAACACATTTTCCTGAGGTGTGTGCCAAACACACAAATAGGCAGAAGTGTATTACTAATCAGAATCAAGGAGCAAGTATTGTTATTTTCCCCCTTCATTTATTTGAGGATAACCATTGTCCCATGTCTAAATAACATTACAAAAGGTGTTTGACAAATTCGAAATGCTCTCAATACAGTGCACTATTGGCATTTGCAAGTCAAATGGTAGTTTTTAGTCTGCGTACTCAATCAAAAGGCATTTTGTGGTAGGCTACTGATTTTCTTGAGCATTTAAAAACTTCTGCATATCCAGACATTTACACTCACATCATCTCTCCAAGATAGTGATAATACGATTTCTGTGTTTCTCGCTGTTGAGAAACAAACTGGATTATGAACAGATCACTACATAAACAGCTTTCTAAAAGGAGGCAGCTATTTTAAAAGAGGCTGAAGAAATGCAAAGAGGGATTTAAATTTTAATTTGAATTTATTCCAGCAAGTGAAAGGTTCTTTTGAGAGGGGATTTCAGCAGAGATGATGGTATTTAAAAGTGATAAACAAGGATCTAAACCTCCAGTAAAATGCACTATTTGCTTCTTTCTAGTATAGAAGAGGAATTGGGCTTGACTCCTGTGGTCACATCCAAACAAAATGAAAAAATAAGTAATAATACTAATAAAAATGTTAATAAATTGGATAGATATACATTTTTGCTATTCACGTAAGCAAATTAGATCATTAGAATATACACACCTGAATGCTGTGCATTTAAATAATTTATGCAGTATATCTTAACAAAAGGTTTTAAAAACGACACACTCCACATTTGTTGGTTGTGAATATGAAGAACTATCATTTCTGTTAATGATTCTCTGTGCTTGATGTGTGTGTGTGTGTGTGTGTGTGTGTGTGTGTGTGTGTGTGTGTGTGTGTGTGTGTGTGTGTGTGTGTGTGTGTGTGTGTGTGTGTGCGTATGAAAGTGTGTGAAAGAGAAAGAGACTGAGAGAAAGACAGAGTAAGCGTACCTGCTTCCTATGAGTGTCTTTGATAAGATACTGACATTTAGTTACTCTGATAACACACGGAGGCCATGTCAGGACCTGGAGGGCTCAAAGGGTCATTGTGTGTCCTCACTATGTTGAACAGTCCCTGAAGGATGCCAGCCACAGACATACTTCCTGAGAACAACACAGCTGCAAGTTCAGCCAGGGTATGAAGTTACAAATTTCAGAAGCAGATACTTTAAGCCCCGAAAAAAATGAATCACAACATAAAACAAAAAAATAAAAATATAATCAGTACATCTCAATTTTGCTTCAATTATCTTCCTGTAGTTCTTTAAATTAATTGTTAGTCCCTATAAATATGGTAGTGTGAGGCAAGTCATCCTTGTTTTCATTTTTGATATTACAGTCTAGTATTCACTATTATAGAGAAGACACTGATTTTAACACTGTTTTTTTTTTACCATAATGCTCATTTATAATACATTGGTGCCTATTGTGATGTGAATAATATTAGAATAGTAAGTTTCTCTTTTTATGAACATCTGTCAAATACATATAAACATTTATTCAAATACATGTATAGCCTGGTCCATATCTATATCTGTCTCTGCAAAGAGCTTGACCATAGGTGGTCTTAGTAGAATTTCCTGGTAGGTTATGAACACGAAAACAAGTCTAAAATACCTTTAACTTTTATTAGTTTATTGAAACATTTCTACATATAACACACATGTTAGGTGCATTTACAGATAAACTAGCTCCATAAACCTGGGAATAAATGAATTAACCTGTAGATAAATAATTTTATGTCTTTTCATCATTTCTGCGTTTTGTCATTTCAGTTGTGCTCGAAGAGTGGCACGCTGCACTTCTGCACATTTTTGGCAAAGTGGTTGTTATTCTCTTATGGGATCACGCAAAATGTGGCAAGCGACAGTCAAAGGGATGGAAATAAAGGGCTTATCTGACAGTTGTCTTTTGCAGCATTTGGGGCTTGGACCTTACAGCTGACTATTCTACCCAGATTAATTCTGTGACATCCCTGTTTCGAAAGAGCTCTCGGCCTGCTGGAAACGGCGTGGTTGAATTGGAGGATCTGGGTTGACCACTACACGACTGCCTGGGAGCCCATGCCACACAGGCTATACAAAGAGTTACATCATTCTTCTATCCAGCTAATCCGATCACGGCCAGTCATTGTGCATTTGCTATCCTCAGCATATACCAGCAAAAGTGCCAAGTAAACCCGTTTTTTTTTTTTTTACAAGACTCCCTGACAGAGATGCGCCAGGATCGGGCTACGATTTCACAGAGCAGGATTGCTGAACTCATCCACACAACCTAAGCATGATTATACCGTGAAACAGGCCACACTACAAAACGCCGCTTTCCCGACGCGATGTGGTTCAGGAATAAGCCGATGAGCCGGCGTATGTCGACTTTTCGGACAGACATTTACAATATTTGGGCTGGTCTTGCCAAGGCGTCTTGAACACGGGGCGAGAACGGAATCTGATTCCAGCACGAGGATAATAAACCGTCCGTTGAAACTAATGAGTGCATTCATTTGAGACAAATGACATTAGGTTAACATGGCAAGCGAATAGGTGAATGATGACGTTCTGAGAGCAATATTCATTCCTTCTGCACAATTCATTCCAATCCACATCCAGAAGATTTGGGCCATGCAGAATTATGGTGCTTATATAACAAAGACAAACCTTTACTATTTTCCATGTTACAAATCCTTCTCATGCACATATTACTTCCCAACCAATATCTCTGGGTTGATTTAGACCTTACGCAAAGTGAGTAGGATCTCTGACCAATATGTGGCAATAATCAATCAATTAACTATCATAAAGGAAAACCAGCAATACTACTGGCCACAAGGGTCATATTTGAGTATCCCTGGTCTACAGCATATATCTGCTATATCACAGATCCAATAAAATTTCTATGGAAAACTGCAAAATTTGTCCCAAGAGGCTCCATGAATGCAGACTTTTTTCACATCAATAGAAAAAAAGAGCTTGAACAAGAACATGTGATAAATGAAAGGAAAAGGCTTGAGCTAATTTACAGTCAATTCCCGCCAAAGGAAAATCATATACATAAATCATGACCCAAATACCAGCTCTATCAATTACTCTAACAAAACTAAATTTAAATTTATAGACTAAGGAAAAAAATATATGTACTGTATATTTGGGGACAAGACATCTTTCAAACCTAATTAGGAGATTATATATTTCTAAAACCAAACATCCTGTTAGTTACTCCTGAAAACATCAATAAATAGATTTTTTTAGGTAACTCATACATGAGAGAACAACCAACAATGGTGTCGTGAACAACAAAAATCCTTAAAATGAAATCCATCATAAGAGCAGAGAGCCATTATCCCACATATTCCAACAGGTGAGCTCACGGAGCATTATTTTTACTGAATAACAACAATCTCTTACACATGAATAAATGCTGGAAAAAGTAGTTTCTGTAGTTTCTTTATTTTTTAAATTTTCCTATTCATAATCTCCAAGGGAGATTGCGGGAATTGACTCCAAGGAAATTTTTTACCTTAATCTACCACATATCAGCGCACAGTAAATTGGAATGAGCATTTGTCATGCCCTAAGAGACAAGTATATACACCATAGCCTATATTATGTGCGATAACATGAACATAAAATAGTATTCCACCATCTGCAAAATGCTGCCAAATGTTCTATCTTCAATGAACATCGGTAGCCTACATCAAAAATACATTTAACGATTGCACTACAGTATGTGAAATTCACTCAAAATGCGAAAATAACAATAGGGCTATCAAACATATTGGAAAGACAGTGCTTGAGTGGAAACACAAATGTACATACAGTGGGGCAAAAAAGTATTTAGTCAGTATTTAGAAGTTACCAATTGTGCAAGTTCTCCCACTTAAAAAGATGAGAGAGGCCTGTAATTTTCATCATAGGTATACCTAAACTATGAGAGACAAAATGAGAAAAAAAATTCCTGAAAATCACATTGTCTGATTTTTAAAGAATATATTTGCAAATTATGGTGGAAAATAAGTATTTGGTCAATAACAAAAGTTCATCTCAATACTTTGTTATATACCCTTTGTTGGCAATGACAGAGGTCAAACGTTTTCTGTAAGTCTTCACAAGCTTTTTACACACTGTTGCTGGTATTTTGGCCCATTCCTCCATGCAGATCTCCTCTAGAGCAGTGATGTTTTGGGGCTGTCGCTGGGCAACACGGACTTTCAACTCCCTCCACAGATTTTCTATGGGGTTGAGATCTGGAGACTGGCTAGGCCACTCCAGGACCTTGAAATGCTTCTTACGAAGCCACTCCTTCGTTGCCCCGGGCGGTGTGTTTGGGATCATTGTCATGCTGAAAGACCCAGCCACGTTTCATCTTCATTGCCCTTGCTGATGGAAGGAGGTTTTCACTCAAAATCTCACGATACATGGCCCCATTCATTCTTTCCTTTACACGGATCAGTCGTCCTGGTCCCCTTGCAGAAAAACAGCCCCAAAGCATGATGTTTCCACCCCCATGCTTCACAGTAGGTATGGTGTTCTTTGGATGCAACTCGGCATTCTTTCTCCTCCAAACACGACGAGTTGAGTTTTTACCAAAAAGTTCTATTTTGGTTTCATCTGACCATATGACATTCTCCCAATCCTCTTCTGGATCATCCAAATGCTCTCTAGCAAACTTCAGACGGGCCTGGACATGTACTGGCTTAAGCAGGGGGACACGTCTGGCACTGCAGGATTTGAGTCCCTAGCGGCGTAGTGTGTTACTGATGGTAGCCTTTGTTACTTTGGTCCCAGCTCTCTGCAGGTCATTCACTAGGTCCCCCCGTGTGGTTCTGGGATTTTTGTTCACCGTTCTTGTGATCATTTTGGCCCCACGGGGTGAGATCTTGCGTGGAGCCCCAGATCGAGGGAGATTATCAGTGGTCTTGTATGCCTTCCATTTTCTAATAATTGCTCCCACAGTTGATTTCTTCACACCAAGCTGCTTACCTATTGCAGATTCAGTCTTCCCAGCCTGGTGCAGGTCTAAAATTGTGTTTCTGGTGTCCTTTGACAGCTCTTTGGTCTTGGCCATAGTGGAGTTTGGAGTGTGACTGTTTGAGGTTGTGGACAGGTGTCTTTTATACTGATAACAAGTTCAAACAGGTGCCATTAATACAGGTAACGAGTGGAGGACAGAGGAGCCTCTTAAAGAAGAAGTTACAGGTCTGTGAGAGCCAGAAATCTTGCTTGTTTGTAGGTGACCAAATACTTATTTTACCGAGGAATTTACCAATTAATTCATTAAAAATCCTACAATGTGATTTCCTGGATTCTTTCCCCCCATTCTGTCTCTCATAGTTGAAGTGTACCTATGATGAAAATTACAGGCGTCTCTCATCTTTTTAAGTGGGAGAACTTGCACAATTGGTAACTTCTAAATACTGACTAAATACTTTTTTGCCCCACTGTATGTAGCCAGCAAGACCAACGGCATTTTAGATGCAAAAATACATACATATCGGAAAAGGGAAACTCTCCTCCCTAATGCGTTTCTATAGAGCTTGCGTAATACTAGACCGTTAAATCGAAAACTGCCGTTACGCTGGGCTGTAGCAAATTGTTCAAAGCACCCAAAAAGACATTGGGATGGCACGTATGCCATCTGCCAAGTTACAGCTTGGTGGGGCATTCCCCATACCTATACAGCACCGAGAGTTTGGCACTTTTCAGGGTTTCCTACAGAAGTAACCACAATAACCATAGACTCTCAGTCTATAAACATTAAACCATAAACTTTAACTTCTGTATGTTCTGACCTCAGATACAACTTCACACATCCACACAATAAAGCCCCAAACTTGGGTTATTTTGCCGTTTTTCTCCTTCCTCTTCCGCTTCTTCTTCCTATTTTTCCAGCCAAACTGCCTGCCTCCGTCGTGATGTTATCCAATGGGGAGAATTATTCTTTGAGAGTATGGTCCGTATACCTGCTCATCAAGCTTATCGCCCAATAAAAAAGCTTCATACTAAGGTTTTTTAATGTTAATATAGCTAATGACATCATACTTTCTAAGAAGCTACTGTGGCCTAATGGTCAGAGTTGCTGTCTCTCATACAGAGGCTTGTGGGTTCGAGCCCAGCAGGGGACATGGTTATTTTCCACAAAAACAATGTGCAACTGTGAAGTACTTTTCATTTCTTAGACTGTTATTATTTTCACATTAACACATTAACATATTTTTATTGCAAAGGCAAAAGAGGTTTCCAATATTAACTGTTCAATGTTTCACTTGTATTTCACTTGTACGATATCACACCCTCCCCAAACCAGACGCTCGTTCTTGTCTGGTTTGGGGAGGGTGTTATGGTCTGCTCTTGCGGTCATGACTGACTGACTGTGGAAACCGAACCTCAACGTACCCTTGCCTCGGCTAACATTTATTTAATTAATTTCTTCACTTCAGCTCTGTTCACGTTATCCTTTTCACACATAACACAATGCCACCATAAAATGAACTACTAGGAAAATTAAGAATTTACGATAAAAGCCTATATTAAGAATTGATGATAGTCTCCTTTAAGCTGCAAGCCTTTAAGAGATCGGATTTATAAACCGCAAATTCCCCCAACATATCTGATTCATGGTTAGTCACTAAAAATAACAAGCCTCCGAATGTGGCTCTAGTCTACGCTACTCTGCAGATAATGTAGCTTACTGCAAACACTTTTAATTATAAGAAGAAGAAGAAGAAGAAGAAGAATCTCAGGTATGTACTTTCTTAGTATCTATTGTTTTCTTTCTGGCTAAGATTCCTGGGAAATATGCGTTGTCCAATTAAGCTTGTTAGCCAACGTTACTGTTGCCAGAGAAACATCAGGAAGCAGATACAAGGTAGGCTACTACGAAGTGAATCAACATGCCTTATAGCCTACATTCAGTGCACTACAGAAAACTAAACTAAACCTAGCTGTCCGGTACCAAAACATTTCCCGCAGGTAACGTTCTACACTACCAGAAAAAAAACTGCTGTGCTTATGAACTCACTAACTCGCCAGCTAGCTCGTAGCCCACACATGGAAGGTTGGAGTTACGCATCCGGCTATCCAGTGTTGAATAGCCTAACGTTAAATGTATTTCATAGAATACTAATAGCCCTATTTTAAAACTGTATTTCCATATTTTACTGATGCAAACTATTTAGGCTGTACTAGCTATTTAGGCTGTATGTCTTTCAGCTAGAATGTGTTTGCGTCAAGCCCATTGTGCATGCATGTCTCCATATAGACTTGATTCATTAATTTACATGCTTCTTCATGATCCATAGCTCAGGTGGTGCTGTTCATTGTATTTCATTACACATTAAATACTGCTCATCTACAAACTCTTTTAATGTAATTGTGTGCTGTCTGTAATAGGATAACTGTTCTCATTCTTGTCAATAGAGGGCGTTATGGTTACGCGAATGTCTGCATACATTTCTTTGGAATGCATGTCTCTCTCCGTGTTTATCTTCATGCATTATTCATCATTAGTTAGCTATAAAAAATAAGTGATATCAGATCAAAAACGTCTACGATGTAAAAAAAAGTTACTCACACATAGCCTACATAGCGCTGTCTATAAGTTCTTAATTCCAACTTGCAAAAACTAGGCCTGCCTTTAAAAATGTGGCCAAGTTACAACTAACAATATAGAGAGCCGAAGTGTGACGTCACTTTCGCTGAGTTCAGTTCCGGAAGTAAATTTCCAGAATGGGGTTTCCCCATTGGGATTTAAACAATCTGAGATGATAAGGATCCTGTTTTCAGTACAACTACATGACTTCAATATGTTCTACATATATGACCATTCTCTCAATCATGGCATTCCTGTGCAGTTTGGTTTGAAATTGCACAAATTACATTAATTTATATAACGTTGTCCGCTAATAAACTATATTTCCCCACACAGTATGGAGTGTCAGCGTGTCGCCTGATTTTACGTCACTGCCCCTTGCCGTTTGAACGTGAACCAGTCGGTGTCAGAAATCAAGCTCACTACCAAGAACAGCAAACTTCAAAATTCTTAGCGAACTTTTATTTACTTAGGTCGGTATACAGATCAGTTCAACACATTTAAACATGAATGTAACAGTTATTTGTTTGCATTAACGGAGACCGCGCACAGAACCATATGCTATTGCATTTTCAATTTTAGACATTTAGCTGACTGAAGCAATACAGTTTTAGTGTTGCTCTTGCTGTGTCCACTTCACTAGCCTGACATATTGCTGTTTTAACTCGCCAGATCAGCTCAATTTTTAGCTAGCTCTGTCCATTTGTCCAAGTTAACGTTACACAACTTGCTTCGTGTAACTATATCTCGTTAGGTAGATTGCTAAATATGTATTATTAGCCAGCTATCTTCGGCAAATGATCTGATAACATTAGCCACCTAGCTCGCTAACTAAAATAAAATGACACCACGGTAACGGTATACTTGTTTAGACTGCTTTTTTATACATGTTAGCTATAAAACATGACTACAATATGAAAGTTGGGTGTGTTCAACCGGAGTGGTTCGGTTTACAGCACAAATTTTATCCAACGTAGCCTAGGCCTACCGTAACGTAGATTTTGCATTAACCTTACGTTAACTAGATGGAACTACATAAACTGACAGGAGGCTAACGTTATGGTTCTGTGCGCGGTCTCCGTTAATGCACGTTAGGTTCTGTGTGCGGTCTCCGTTAATGCACGTTAGGTCCACTTTTGTTCATTTGGGATGACAGTGGACCTAACGTAGCCTAGGCCTACCGTAACGTAGATTTTGCATGAACCTTACGTTAACTAGATGGAACTACATAAACTGACAGGAGGCTAACGTTACACCCGACCAATGGCAACAATTTTGTGCAAAACACTGCACCATCTCCTACCTAGCTAATAAATGTTTATAATTAAAATGATTATGTAGAAAAAGCGAAATAATGTAATGCTAGGTAACTACGCTACTGAACTGGCAGCAATAGGCTATGCCTACCTGTCTCTTGTCGATCACTCCAGGCCAAGGAGGACCGAGCACCGTTCGATCTGTGATGGTTGGCTAACGCGACATTGTGTAGTTCGTTTGTTAATAAAAAATCTTTGCCTACAGTCTTGTACCTTTGCTTAAATCATTATAAATTTGGAGTTTATTTAACAAATGAGATAGTTTGGGTGTTACGTAATAATGTTATGGAACAGAGAAGCTGGTATGATACCTCACCTTGTTATAAACTCCTCAAAAAAAGTTCGGAAACGTTATTTCGGTTGATTATTCCTCCCCTTTAATAATACCAATTGGTATTGCATTTTATATCGCTGGAAAGCCTGATTAGTCACCTTTACAACGAGGTACAACTTGTAAGGATCATGCATTCATGGAATGAGCAACACAGCTAACCGTGTGGGTAGCGGCCCAAATAAATGTGCCAAAATCCCCTGCAATATTCTTCTGTTGGTATTCACTCTCGTTTTGAGTTGCTTGGTGGATTGGATGATTGCACTCTCCCACAGTAATAAGGAAAAAACAACACATATTGGCCATTTTTACACTTTATTAATTTTACACTGTCAGGGACCTCAGTAGCGTGTGGAAGATCCATACGCAGTCACAACAGCTTGGCAGCTCCTCCTCATGCTGGTCACCAGCCTGGTCACACACTGCTGTGAGATGGCATCCCATTCCTCAACCAGGATTTGCCGCAAGTCAGCCAACATGGTTGCGTTGGTCACTCTGGCACGTACAGCACGCCCAAGCTGATCCCACAGGTGTTCAATTGGGTTGAGGTCTGGACTCACGGCAGGCCATTCCATCCTCTCCACTCCCAAATTCTGGAGGTACTCTGTGATGATCCTGGCTCTGTGGGGGCGAGCGTTGTCATCCTGGAGGATGGAGTTAGGTCCCAGATTCTGCAGATATGGGATCGCCACTGGCTCCAGAATCTCATTCCGATATCTCACTGCATTGAGATTGCCTTCAATGATGATGATGTTCTGTTTTGCCTGTGAGAGAGATACCGCCCCACACCATGACACTGCCCCCATTGAAAGGTGCAGCAATCTGCATAGCGTTCTCCACGCCATCTCCATACTTTGATCCTGCCATCCAGCTTCCCCAGACAGAATCTTGATTCATCACTGAACATGACGTTGCCCCACATTCTTAGGTTCCACTGTCGGTGCTGTCGACACCAGCGCAAACGGGCCTGACGGTGAAGGGCAGTCATTGCAGGCTTCCTGGCAGCCTTATGAGCACGAAGACCGGCCATGTGCAGTCTGTTCCTCACTGTCTGATCAGAGATCTGTCTGTGGTACCGTTGTGCAAATCTTGCCTGTAAATCTCTGGAAGAAAGCCTACGGTTCCTCAGTGAAGCAAGGGTGAGGAACCGGTCTTCTTGGGGTGTTGTCTTCCTGGGACGGCCACTTCGTGGTCTGTCTTTGACTTCACCAGTCTCACGGAACTTGGTCCTAAGTTTGGAAATGGTACCAGGGCTGACACCAAATAATGCTGCCACTCTGCGTACCGGAACACCAGCTTCCACTTGCCCTATTGCACGGGCCTTATCCTGAAGGGACAAACGTGGCATGTTTATGCTTGGAGCACACACAAACTCAACAAAGTTGTAGGACCCATGCACACAAGTGCTGTCAATTAGGTGCCAATCAGGTGCCAGTCACACACCTGTGACTGGCATATACCTGCCAGCACTTGAAGCTCAAAACGAGAGTGAATACCAACAGAAGAATATTGCAGGGGACATTTGGCACATTTTTTTGGGCCGCTACCCACACGGTTAGCTGTGTTGCTCATTCCACGAATGCATGATCCTTACAAGTTGTACCTCGTTGTAAAGGTGACTAATCAGGCTTTCCAACTATATAAAATACAATCCCAATTGGTATTAGTAAAGGGGAGGAATAATTGACCGAAATAACGTTTCCAAACTTTTTTTGAGGAGTTTATTTGTCGGTTGCAGAAAAGTCAACGGGGGAAGGAATGGGGATAATTTCTCTTCCGGAACAGAGCAGCCTGTTAGTGACGTGGCAACTTCGGCTCTCTATTGCCTATCGTAGCTCACACTAAATAAACTAGCTCTATTCCAAAGCAATGCTATCCAAACTTTCCTAAATTATTTAATGCAACTTGGCCCTGTGTTTCTTCATCTTACCATCTCAAGAGAATGTGGTCAATGAAACTGTATGTGCCACATCAAACTGCAAAATGAGAATAATTTATAGTGGAAATACTCTGATTCAGATGTGTTGCACTTAGAAATGAAACAGAAAAATTACTATAGGGCATGTTTGAACAATTGTCTGCATCCACTGCTTTGGGTCTATAAAAAGCACAGAATGAATAAAATGTATTATTATTATTATTATTATTATTATGTATTTATTTATTTATTTATTTATTTGGATTTCTATCAAAACCTGTGTGGTCCTGCAGAGCATAGATATCATTGTGTTCACAAAATTCTGTTTGCAAATATCATAAATACTATTATGTTAAGAAAATTGGTACTATTACTTATTTGCCACCATCTGACCCACAAACATGTCTGGATACGTTTGTAAAAATGCTATATGTACGCTATTTTCTAGGTAAAAATATTACTAATTTTTATCTGCATTTATTTATTCATCACCCCTTTTTCTATTGTACATGATGTTTCTTGATATAAATGTCTGTTTGTGAATTGTAAAGAATTCTGTAGCAGCAGTTAACATTTTAAAACCTGTACATTTTCTAAAGTAAACTTGCCAACAAAGTACAACCATATCCTTTCTGGAGTGTAATTATTCATCAACTGTTAAAAACATTCATTGAAATCATATGTTGTTCCATGAGGCACAATCTCTTCACATGCAACGATGAAGAAACACAGGGCCAAGTTGCTTTAAATAATTTAGGAAAGTTTGGATAGCATTACTTTGGAATAGAGCTAGTTTATTTAGTGTGAGCTACGATAGGCAATATTGTTAGTTGTAACTTGGCCACATTTTGATATCAAGACTTTTAAAGGCAGGCCTAGTTTTTGCAAGTTGGAATTAAGAACTTATAGACAGCGCTATGTAGGCTATGCGTGAGTAACTTGGCTTTTTTTTTACGTCGTAGACGATTTTGATCTGATGGCATATACCGTTGCTAAGGTTATAATGTACTCTATTGGATAAAAAAGTCGACAATTAAACCAGAATGAACTGTAATGAATTAGACAGGCTTACAGGGCATGGGGGTATTACGCGTCGACGTTTCAGATAGTATAATAGCGGTATAAAGTGTTGTATATTTCTCAAACCAGACAATAAATGACCACTGAATTTTGAAAGGAACATCTCGATGTGTAAAACCAATTGTAGGATTGTATATTTATTTCATATTTAGTAGCATATATTGCAAGTAGAATACATGGTAGAATGAGACAGTACTTTCACAGTTTATTTAGCATTTGAGTGAGCAGGGCTTTTCATGGCTTTTCTGGCATACGATCAGGCTATTGTTGGGTTTATCTCGTTGCCATGACGTTATTCTAATTTTATATGATGAATAAATATATTTATGAACTCAAACATAGACGCTATTGTCCACTATGTCACGCATGGGTAGGTATAGACTAGGTGGAGGTTGCTTGTTAAATGGACTTGCTACAGGGAAATAGTGACACTTAGAAACTCCGTATTCGGCAGAAATCGTCCAATAAATTTATTACCAATAAATTTATTACCAATAAATTTAAAACACAGAGTTTGTCATTTCCACTAATAGTTTGGCTGCAGTAGCAAGGAATGTCTCAGCTGAGCAAAAAGCTTCCGCCGGCGTCACCTTCTACGCAAAGGGGTTAAGGAAGGTCCGTGACCTGAGTGCAAACACCAAGTTACGTGCAAATTGGTCGAATTTTGGAGGAGTTTTTTGTTTTTTTGAACAAATTTGTTCATCATGAGCAGAGGGACCTGTATACTACACTTTGTGACTCTAGATCAATCAGGGCGTCGGCAGTGGGCATGTCAATGTCAATTTTTTTTGGGTGTGGCTCTATAGAGATCCAAATATAAAAAAAAAAAATTTTTAATTCACTAAAAATCAATGTTCCTTTGCAGAGATTTAAAACTTGCTACAAAGACAAAGGCGCGGATTTGGATCATAGATCTTTACTAATTGGGTGGGCGCCATCTTGAATTTGCCGCCATTTTGGTTTAAATGTACTCATCTATTACTTCTCTGTGTTTTTCCTTAACCGCTTAGCTGATTCTTATGAAACTTGCAAATAGTTGTCACCTTACAAGCCCTCACCAAATTTTGTGGTAATAGGCCAGTTGGTGGTGCTGTAGTGCACGTGACAAAATTTTTACATTGAAACGCCCACTGCCGACCCCCCGTTTGACCTAGAGTCACAAAATGTGGTATACAGGTCCCTCTGCTCAGGATGAACAAATTTGCCTCAAGGAACCATAAAGTCAGCCATATTGGATTTTCCGCTAATTAGCACTTTTTGTAAAACACTTAAAATGCTACTCCTCCAACAAAATTCAACCAATTTGCACGGTGTGTGCACTCAGGTCACCGGCCTTCCTTGATGCATTACTCTTCTAAGGCTTTGGTCAAGAAATGGCCAAACGCCGAGCCAATGAATTTTAGTGGCTTATCACAAAAATGCTAATAATTCCAAAACCATTTGACAGAAAGTTATGAAACTTGGTAGGTCTCTTAACAGTAACATCAGAGCATGACCTCTGCAGTTTCAACCCAATCAGGCCACGTGGTGGTGCTATAGAGATCCAAATATAAGAAAATATTTAAAAATTCACTAAAAATCATTGACACGCTCACTGCCGACGCCCCGTTTCATCTCGAGTCACAACATTTGGTGTATAAGTCCTGCTGCTCATGCCCAACAAATTTTCCTCAAGGAACCATGAAGTCTGCCATCTTCGATTTTCCGCTAATTTGCATTTTTTGTAAAACACTTAAAATGCTACTCCTCCTACAGGATTTGACCAATTTGCAAGAAACTCAGCCCACATCCCTTCATACATGCATTACTTTTCTAAGGCCTATGTCAACAAATGGCTGAATGAGAAGCCAATGAATGTTGCATTGGGTGTGGCTTATCACAAAAATGCTAGTAATTCTAAACTGTTTGACAAAAATCAAATCAATATTTATTTATTTATATTTATCAGGATGAACAAAAAGTTCTGAAACTTGGTGGGTTGATTGAGAGTTAGATCAAGACTTGAGCCCTGCAGATTTAACCAAATAAATCCGTGGTGGCGCTATAGAAATACATATGTTGGGATGGCAGGTATGCCATCCACCAAGTACACTATATAAGCTTAACAGGCTGTCTACCTACTATACCAACTGTGAAAGTTCCTGTAGCTTAGTGGTTAAGGCATTGTACTACCGTGTAGTAGGTTAGCGGTTCGATCCCCACCTGTTCCTAACATTTTTTTTGAGGCACACAATGTGCACTTCATGCTAAGAATGTTCTTTTAACATAAAACAAGTTATTTTTATTGCAAAGGCTAAGACATTTGACAATAATAATTGTTAACTGTTTGAATTATGAAGTCAGTAAGCCAACACAATCTGATACCGCAACACATCAGCAACTACATCTGCTAAGTCTTAATTTTTTGTCAAAAATGAATGCATGCATGTCTAACCCACGTAAACTCTTTTCCACCTTCTCTTCCCTGCTGATCCCTCCTCCACCCCCCTCACCCTCTTCCCTCTCTGCAGACGACTTCCTGATCCAGTTTGTGGAGATGGTAGCCATGATCCGAAACTCCTTCATGCATCCGGTGACGCCCCATATCCCCCATAATGAACCCACTGCTACACTTTCGTCTTTTAAGACTCTGGAGGACACATATGTACTCCAACTTGTAACACACCAGCGTGCAACCACCTGCCCACTGGACCCCATCTCTTCGGCAGTCCTCCAGTCTATATCCAGTGAGGTCCTTCCATATCTGTCCTCCATTATCAACACCTCCTGTGCCTGTGCCTATGTTCCTGCTGTTTTCAAAACAGCCCGTGTTACCCCACTCCTTAAGAAACCTAGCTTAGACCCCTCTGATGTCAGAAACTATCGTCCTGTCTCTCTCCTGCCCTTTTTGTCCAAAGCTCTTGAACTTAGCTGCCCTTAACCAACTGTCTGTTTTTCTCCACCAGAACAACCTGCTCGACCCTCAACCGGGCACTCTACTGAAACTGCGCTCCTGGCTGTGACCGAAGCACTCACCACTGCTAGAGCCTCCTCCCTCTCCTCTGTCCTGATTCTCCTTGACCTGTCTGCAGCGTTCGACACGGTCAACCACAAACTCCTGATCTCCACACTGGCTGAGATGGGCATCTCTGGAACTGCCCTCTCTTGGTTTACATCCTATCTCACAGATAGATCCTACCAAGTCTCCTGGAAGGGCTCTGTCTCTGCACCTCATCCACTTTTTACAGGAGTCCCGCAGGGATCTGTACTGGGTCCTCTGTTATTCTCCATTTACACTACGTCTCTTGGTTTAGTTATTAATTCACATGGCTTCTCTTACCATAGTTATGCTGATGACACTCAACTCTTCCTCTCTTTCCCTCCCTCTACCCCACAGGTAAAGGAGAGGATATCTGCTTGACTGGCTGACATCTCTGTGTGGATGTCTAGCCATCACCTGAAGCTCAAGCTCGACAAGACTGAGCTGCTCTTCATGCCATACAAGACCTCCCTGCTTCTAGACCTGTCCATCACCGTCGACGGAACCATGGTGACCACCTCCCACTCTGCAAGGAACCTGGGGGTGGTCCTGGACGACCAGCTGGACTTCAAAGAACACATCACGGCAACGGCACAGTCCTGCAGGTTCCTCCTGTATAACATCAGGAGGATTCGACCGTACCTGACCACCTACTCCACCCAGCTTCTTGTCCAGACCATGGTCACCTCACATCTGGACTACTGCAACTCCCTTCTCGCAAGCCTAGCAGCCTGCGCCATTCTGCCCTTACAACTGGTCCAGAACGCGGCTGCTCGGCTTGTGTTCAACCTCCCGAAGTTCTGACGCGTCACCCCCCTGCTGAGGTCACTCCACTGACTGCCGGTCGTGGCCAGGATCAGGTTCAAAGTTCTGACCCTGGCCTACACTGCAGCCAAAAGGTCAGGCCCCTCCTACCTACAGGACTTAATCCAGCACTATGCTCCTGCTCGACCACTTCACTCTGCTGCTGCAGGGTGACTTGCACTTCCCTCCCTCCGTGTTAACGGCTCCCGCTCGTCCCGACTGCTTTTCCACCCTAGCTCCCCAGTGGTGGAACGAACTCCCCACTCCGCTGCGCTCAGATGGAACACTGTCTGTTTTCCGTCGTGGTCTGAAAACGCACTTTTTCAGACTCCACCTCGACAAAACTACCTATATAGGGCCAATTCTATAGTACTTGCTTCCTGTTTTTTGCTTGTTTTCTATTTAAATTGTGTTTTTCTTTTTGGTTATTTAGTTCAGAATGTATAGCTGACTGTGTGTACTATTCATGTTCATTACTAGGGATAGCTCCTACATTGTGAGAAAGTTGTGCTTTGTCGGATCTGCTTTGTAGTCGCGTCAATGACCTTCAATATGCACTTATTGTACGTCGCTTTGGATAAAAGCGTCTGCCAAACAATTGTAATGTAATGTAATGTAATGTCTTATTTGGCCTGCACGTTTCTGTTAACCTGCTTTGGCCTAGTGGTTACAATCTTGGCTTTCCATGCATTAGTTCAGTGGTTCGAATCCTGCTTGGTACCAATGGCAAAGTTAAAGGAGCACAGTCACGCTTGTTTCAGTTGAGAATATTTGGATTAAATGCTTAAATTCTGTGTGTAGGCCTTTTTAAAATCACCGTCAGTGCAGCCGTTTCCTATTTATTATAAAACTTCAAAGGGCAAACACGTCCAGTGACTGGACGCATTACAATTTTTATTAATAAATATAAGGACCCCCTGAATTGTGGTTCTTAACCCAGATTTAAAGATCCCAGTAAGGTAATGGCACATACTTTAGATTGAAATCCATTTCTTCTATTATAATTTCTCCTTATCAAGTGGAATAAAAAAATTAAAAAAATAGCAGGATTTTTCTTAACCTTATTTAATATTATTTTTGCTCCAACCCCACAACGGAGTGTTTCATCTGTTTAAATGTAGAGAAAGGCTTTGATCAGGTGGAATGGCGGTATTTGTTTAATGTGCTTAGGAATTTTATGTTTGGTCGCATTTTAATTTTGGGGCTTAAGCTACATGATTTATTCCCTGCTGCTAGCGCTACTGTGGTAACAAATAATCTACACTTTGAGTACTTCCCATTACATCACGGAATGAGACAGGCGTGCCCCTTGTAGTGGAGAAATGGGGGGGTTACACAAAGGGTTTCCCCTTATTCAGATGACCTTCTTCTCTATGTATTAGACTTAACCAATACACCTCCCAGTATTCATCCATTCTTTATATAATTTCGTAAATCCTCTGGGCATAAACTGAATTTGAAGAAGAGCCTTAATTTCTTCCCAATTAATAGCATAGCATATGTCAACAATCTCAGGATACAGGCTTACCTTTTAAAAACAGATAATAACAAACACTTCAATATGTAACCTAGGCATATAGTGACATCAAAGATCAAAATTTGTTCTCTATGCTCTTGGACTAGGTAACACGGGTGGTGATCAAGTCTGCCACTGTCTCTGGTTTGGCACATTAACAAAGATACAAAGAACGTGCTCCTTAAATTCCACTACTTGTTTCAGTCTTTCCCAATACCTCATATTTAAAACAATACACTCTTGACAATTATTTCAGCATACATGCATACATATGGTATGGGAAAATGTCCCTGTGTATGTACGGCTTTCCTCCAGAGACACAGGCTGGCAGCAAGGGGGGTGTTTGGGGGTGGTGTTGGCTCTGCCCAACTTCCAGTATTATTATTGATCTGCCAACATTTGCTGTATTTCATATTGGGTGAAAATCCCTTGCAGCGCACAAGACATTCGTAGATAACTATAGAGGCTTGGTTATGCCAGCCTCCCTATTCTCCGTTCCCAGAATCTGCAGTAAACTTATTGTGCAAAGATTCAAATGAAAGACACCCTAAATTTCTGAAAAACCTACTGCTCACTGCTTTCCCTAACTGCTCAAAACCATACTTTTGCAATCTCTAGTGGTTGGGACATAAAGGGCTTTAAAAAGGATTGTTGTTGTTTTTGTTAATTGTAAAATGTTATCAGTAAAAATATTAAATTAATTATCCACAATTTAAGTAGATGCCAATTCATTGTGCATTAACCTAATTGTGTTTATGGGTTAGTGTACACTGTACAGGTCTGTTGTTCGAAACAGAACTAGCAATTCTTTATTTGTTTTAATATAACCACTTATGAAACCCATATTAGGCACAGCAAGATGTATGTTATACTTTGAATTATCCATTGTGTTAGCATGCTCACTGCCACCTAAAATATATGGGATACTGGCCAGAAAGAAAATGATAACTAAAATAATATTCAGCTGTGCATTGTAGAACACCAGCAATGCTGACATAAAATACTCAACTAAATTCTGTGAAAGTGTTACAGGTTATTTGAAAGAGTACACATAGGCTATACAGTTGAACTACAATGCAGAAATATCTTTTGTTTGTGTCATATTTTTCTGTGTTATGGTCATGTTTTACATGAAGATATACTTACATGTTTAACTTTTCTTTTGTTATGTTCTACAATAACCTGCAGAAGAACACAGTAGCAGCTAAAATTAGGGCCACAAACCTAAGGGCCTGCTCACTGAGTGCTTATGGAGCCATTTTGAGACCCTCTACTAAAGTTAAATGTCATGTGCTGACCTCTACTGGACCACACCAGCATGTCTCAAACCTGGTATAGAAAATAATACAGTAAAATTTCTCACTAATCAGACAAAACATTCAGACAAATACAACTGTCTTGCTAAGTACTGAGTGAATATGTAGGTTATGGCTACAGCCATCACCCAGATCTCTCCTGTGTTCTGGAGCACTCAACTGCTGTGTTCATGTTCACAGAAGCTTTTAAATAGGACGTTTTAAATAGGGTGACTGAATTTCAGAGGCAGAGATGGAAAATCCATGTTTAGTCCTCCCCAGTATTTTATTCCAATCGCCTAGATTTGCTAGTTAGCACAATTTTTCAGCCAGGAGCTATTTAGTGAAATCAGCTGAGTTCATGGGTGGAAGAAAAACATGGCAAAACTTTTTAAATTTCTGTTCACTGTACTCTGCACCTCTGGCCACCAGAAACATATCAATTAACCACAATGCATTGCTGCAGCCATAAACCAGACTTTACCATAGTATAATCAATTGAAAGTTATGAACAGGCATAATCTACAAGTATGAATGATTGAATTGGAGGCAATGAAAATTTAAAAAATGTGGGTGGGAATTGAGGATGGCATGACAAAAAATGGAGGAAGGAAACTTTCAAATGTGGAATCAGACAACTGAAGAGTACAGTGGGCCAAATGCAAGAAAGGAAGGAAAAAAGGAAGGTGGATCTAAATGTATCACAGAATGCATCAGGCTCGCAGTTAATGAGAAGCACACCCAGCTTTCAAGGTCAGTCATATACTCCACCCCAAACACCTTCAACAGCTTGATTATATCTGTAGTAAGACTCTGATTCAATCTAACCACAATGACCTTTGAAATTAACATCAAGGTATGATTCCATTTTCTGATACATATGATGGTCACTGAAATGAACAACAAAAAGGACGGTGAACATTTGAAATTAAATCTAGTACTACATGATATGCTCAGCTTAATGTATATGCATAGGCTCCCTCATGTTTTTTTTTTTTCATTAGGCGGCAAAGAAACATAGCTTCAGATTTTATTTCTAATACCAACACAGCGATAAAGTCCAAACAATTCAAACTCACCAACCTTGGCAGGTCTGTATACATTTTTAATAGTAACATAGTTACACAAATGGCCCTCATTGTGTGCTTTTTTTACTTTTTTTTTTGGAAAAACCATAAGGTGTGCTGGAGTAGTGTCCATTTTAGGACATCGCCATACCTGTGCATAGAGTTTGAAAAACATCCCGAATTTGTCGTTAGTGTCAAAGTCAGCCAAACGCATTCAGACACACATCCTTCATTCTGAATTGATATCACAGTCAGACAAGGTGTAGATCATACGTATCAAAAATTTATCAACTGGAGTTTGGTTGATTGCATTAGCTTATATGAAGAAGCTAACATGACACCATCATACATGACAGTTAGATAACGTGTACCTAATGTTAGCCAGCTACCAAGATACTGCTACCCTTCTAGCTAGGTAAATAATGAAAAGACAAACTAACATTAGCAACCTACAGCTTAGATAACTACTGTTAGCTAGCACATTGGTATTGCTGCTATATGTGAAGCAATTGTTAGTGACACCTAGGACTGACCAAGGTACTCACATGTTAGACTGGATAGCTGGTATTAGCTAGCTAGTTAGACTCAGTTGGTTTGATAGCTGAAGCTGGGTGTTGGCAGTTTTCTTTTCTGCAATTCAATGCAGCAATTCACTGCCAATAGATATGACTGTGCTTTCCAAATTGGGGAGAAAAAGAGGCAAAAGCATTAAAAGCATCTCAAATATAAACCATCAAACATAACCATCTCTTTTCTGATTTATTGTGTATGGATAGATTTTGTAGTGACCAATTTAGGATGAAAGTGGCCCTTAAGGCACATATATATGTTGCTAATGCAATGTCATTCGCTGAATATTCAAACACCTGAAATGGGTGCATCCTATCAGATTACCGTGTATCTGATTGGATTTGACAGGCAAAAGCCAGATCGCTCAGAACTCTCAAGTCTCACACATAAGGTGTGAACCTCACACATTGAGGAGCCTGGGCTCCAAAACCTCAAACGCATTTTGACAATTTGAGTCCCGACCGGTCCCAAAAATATCATGCACTGGGATTCTCAAAACTTGAGAGCTCTGCATATTTCTTTCACAGAGGTTGAGCCATAAAGGCTCAAGTATGATAGTCAAGAGACTATTTATAATGTCATGTTAGGTAGCTAATGCTAGAAACAATCCTGACCTTCAAAATTGCTTTAGCATCCAAAATTACTGAGTGATGCTTTGAAAACACTCGTTAGGCATTACCTGGATGGCTAAGGTTTTCACATGCAAATAAGTGTAACCTCTGTCTATTTAGCTTGTTTGCCATCTAGTTATTATTTTTGTTAAATGTAGCTATTACTAGCAACAAATCCATAAAAATATTGTCAGAGCCCATTTCTAGAAACTTACTAAATATATAACTGTCCAGCTACTGCAAAAAAAAAATAAAGATCCTAATTCTGTGTCACCCATGTTTTTCTGATACTGATCCATACCAGATTTGTCTGGCTATGTTGGCACAATCTGATTAATCTTTGTCTAGCTGATCATTGTGGATCATGTACAGGTACACATACCTATAGTATACTTACTCATACTGAAACTACACAATTAAGTCCACATATTGGATTTTATGTAAAACAATTTAATGACATCCAGTGCTATTTATGATATCAACATGCTGCCGTAACTGATGCATTTTTGACAAATTATTATCTTCACAAATGATTACAATATGAAATCTTTATCTTTCCGCTGTTTACACAAAATGTATGCATATTATGTCAGAAAATGATTACCACTGCAAATAGCAGCATAAATCAAGCAGGTATATGGTTCTGGTTTTTACTATTTAGAAATCCACAGGGATACTCCAAAACTCAATATATTTGAATATTTGTATAGGTCCATGTCAAGTTCATGTCCCAACAATATGGCATCAATTAGCCTAATGGTAGCGCTAGCACATGACTGAAATGGTAATCTTTGAAAGCCTATAACTATGACTTGTTTGACATGCATGTAATCAAGGTCCACATGTCCATCTCCTCACAGAGAATGAAGTCTGCCATATTGGATTTTCCGCAATTGAAATTTTTTGAAAAACAAGTATAAAGGATAACTGGACCAAGATCAAAAATTTCAAGAAAAGTTTCAATTTCAAACGATATAAACAAGCTTCTTACAAACATTCTTATAGATCCAGAATGGCTTGACATTATATGACATCATATTCAAATTGAAAGCTATATCAAGAATAAATCCCTCCAATATAGCAGCAGAAACAGGTGTCCCGTGGGTTTCTGCCATTTTGAATTTATGTTAAGAGTCAATCAATGGCAGTATAAGAGTTTCCTACAACATTGACCTGTGATTATTAATTTGTATATATACTGTATGTACCTAGGTATGTATCTAACCTACCTGCAAAAGGTCACCTCCATTGCCCTCATGGGGGGCTATAACATGAAGACCTATAACTGCAAAATAAATGGCATCCTTTCGTGAGCTGCAAAAGGATGACATCCATCAACACAATGATTTTATGCCTGATTTGCCAGACAATAGACTGCCTGCAAATTCAATGGTACCATTGTGGCTATGAGTGCTTAGCCCCTGTAATCACTGGTTACAGTTATATTTATACTAATATATGTATTCTATATTCTCTCTGTTCAATACTTTGCTACACAGATCGGGATGTATTTTCATACACTGGAGGAAACTCTTTACACTGGAAAGAACACTTTGCACAGTTCTCTCCAAATTACCAGACAAGGTAGCCGTAGAAAACCGTAGAAGAAAGTACTGTGCGAGAAGGCCACAGCTTATTGAAAGTTTATTTTCACTGGCTGAGTGTTCCTTCTGCCGTTATAAACAGAAAACAGTCTCAATGGTTCTCAAAAGCAAGCTAGGTCATTGAGGGATCACACCGCCCCCTCACATTAAACTGTTTTCACTTGTGAAAAAGGCCAAATCAACACACTGCAGAGTAGCTGCATTACTAAGAGACATGGCTACTTTTATGATGCATTCCAGTACACAGATAGCAGGACTGACTACATTTATTAGGCAAGAAACAGTCTTTAAAGCCTTTAAGCAACAATGGACCACCGGACTTTATTTGGCTAAATGCCTCTCTAAACCTAGACAATTCATGAGACCAAAAAGCTTTTTTTTACTTTTTATTCGCCTTTGTGGACATAGAACCTGATTTACTAACACCTTCAGTGTGTGCAAAACATTTTAGCAAACGCAAAGCTAACAACACAAGCAATGATTGGTGCAAGACAAAATACCATGACCAATCATTGGCCATGTTATTAGCTTTGCGTGTGCTAAAATGTTTTAGTAAAAAAAGCTTTTTGGTCTCATGAATTGTCTAGGTTTAGAGAGGCATTTAGCCAAATAAAGTCCGGTGGTCCATTGTTGCTTAAAGGCTTTAAAGACTGTTTCTTGCCTAATAAATGTAGTAAATCAGGCCCAGTGTTTCAACCACAGACAGTTATACCACTAGGCAACATTTAAATATTCAACATACTAGCAGTATTTTTTCTTTTAAGTTGCTATATGATTGTTCAATATTGATTGTGATATAATTTTATTGCCATAAGGATGAAATGAACTGTAAATATAAAGAATCATCTTCAGGCCAATGTATTCGGTGGATAGAGCAAACTGGAGCATGCTCAGTAACCTCACTTACAGCTGCCCTGTAAACAGCCAAAGCCCTGTTCTGGCTGGCACACAGACGCTTCCTGTGGGGAAAGCATCAGCCATCCACTGTTTTACCCATTACTGAGGCACCTGTGACAGTTTCTGTTGTTTGGTTTAGTCTTTGTCTTCTTTTTGGCAGTGCTGTCTCATTTCATACACCGTTTTCCCTCAAAGGGAATTCTTTTAACTGACAGTGCTATTTGTGAGCCGATGGTAGAGACTGACTGCAAAATGGAACTAATCAAATCACGGTTATAATTAAGTTGTGACTGTGAAATTTAAAATAGGGGTTGTATATCTTTTTCCTTCTAGGGGAGAAAACAGATGCTTTTAGGTACAGCCGTAGTGGTTTTTGAAAATATTCTTTTGGTAAATTTACACCATGCGTTTATTTCACTCGCTGAACACCGTAGAGGAGATAATATAAGAAAGCGTGAGATGACCCAAACTCCTCAGGTAGTCAAGGTGCATCACAAGCCGGAATAGTTAAATGATATGAAACGCATATGTATGTTTACACATTAGGGGCAGGGCAGGAGTTGATTAGTCCTTACCTTTCTCTGTAAACTGGCAGGTGCTTTTGGAGAGGCTCTTCTCCTCGCTCTCCTCTCTCTGTTCATCCGGCTTCTCCATGCTCCCAGACCTTCCAGAGCTGCTTTCCCAATTTCCAAAGGACTCTGCCACCATGGCTTTGTCTGCTCCTTTCATTGTTTTCTGTAAAACACATTTACAGCATGACTTACATTCCCAGGTTTATCCCTCTTGTGAGCGATCTGCCCCCCCCTCCCCAAGCCAGCCCCAAATAAACCTGCACTAGAGGATGAGAATATGCTTTATTTCCTCTTTTATGACTAACTGTCCATTTTCCATGTACCTTTTCAAAATACAGCAGTTATGACCACTAGCACAAAGGTCGCATTTTCGAGTCTAAATAAATCAGTCAAATAAATAAATAAAGAAACAAATACTCATTCAACTCAAACCAAAGCGCTTTCAAACCGCTGTTTATTTACATGCACTATTTTTGTTAAATGAAATTGCGCCAGTGTCAAAATGTCGCTATAATCTCCACCCTATTTCCCAATTCATCGTGAGCATCCACATTCTTTTTCAGCTTAACGCAATTTTATCCTGATTTTATCTTTGATCAAATGTGCTGTAAATTCTCTGTCAATCTCCACTTTTCAGACACTTCTGTGAGATGAAAGCTTGCTAATGATAATAACATAAATGCTCAGATTGTCAAAAGGTAAATGGTTGGGGGTTGAAGGAATGAAACAAAACATATTCTCCTCTATAATTAAGCCCAAAGGAAATAGAAATAACATGTTGTGTCATAATTGGGTGTTGTACAGTCCACAAATACTATTACAAGACTGATCAGGATTAGCTGTAGTGTATACCTAGTTATCTATTTCTGAGTGCCAGACAGCTAGCAGTGGGTAACTAAATTTCAAAAGCTGGCAAATCCAGTTGTCTCCTAAATACAGAAAGTACTTAAATCCTGAGCTAACACAAGAAAAAGAGGGATAAAGGACGCTCTGCATATCACCAAAAAGCTTGCACACTTTTCAGAATCACTGGCTAGGTTAAACAAATATGCTAAGTAGAGATCAAAACAATCCTTTGATCTGCAGCCTAGTTTCCAGAGGAATGGCTTGGCTGTTGTTGTAAATAACTTGTATAAATCTCTACTGTTTGCCTTCAGGTAATATCAGGAGTGCCAGGGATTCACAGGGAAATATCTTGTTGTTACAAAATAGATCAGATAAAAGCGCAGAAATATTCCAGCTCTGCAGTGATGGCTGCCTCTCTGAGCTCGGCGGAATTGACTCCTAATGTTGGATGAAGGTAAGACTCTTACGCGCAATCCCAGGTTACAATGGGTTGAGAGGTCCAATCGATTTAGCTCGGCGAACAAAGCTTTTATTTCTGAATATTGTATTCTCCTGGATCCGCAGGCGCGCGGCAGAAACTGCGCCGTGTCATCACAAATAATTTCAATGCAAATTATTCAACTACGAAAACGTCAACTACATTGTTCACTGAGAATTGTTATCCAGCAACATTAAACAGTTACATTTTCTAGGAAGCAATATGTGTGTTTACATCACGATATATAGGTGTCAATCCTGTTCTAATTTTCATTTGGTTAAAAACAGGTCCTACCTCCAGCATCCCGGTGAGGTCAATCAGGGTATAAAACATTGTCAAACTTCAGACAAAGCAGGCTTGAAGACCCAGAATGCAGAAGCTATGCAACTTGCTGACTAACTTTGCCCTCTGTTTTGATCAACTACACAAAGAAAAACGCTGTCTATTGAAAACACAGCATAACTCTTTTCAGAGAGGAGGGTAGTGTACAAATGAGGCCGTGCCCCGAGCTGCGCCCATTCTCCCATGAGCCTCGCTGAGGCCCGCGGGGCCTGGGACCGGCTGACACCGTGCGCAGGGACAACAGGGCACTTCATCGTCGGTCAGAAAAAGTTTCTTCCTCCCCCCACCCCCAACCCCTCCCTGTTGGACAGTGTGCTTTTCATCTCCGTAGCTGGCATCTCTGGACACCTCTGTTTCCCCTCTTTTCAGAGGGGAAAAAAAGAAGCGAGTCTGCTGCCTTTTTTTTCATTGGACAGTTCCTGTCATAAAGGCAGCTTTGGTCAGACTTTTTTTTGATCACTCTGACACAGCCAGGAAACTTCATGTCAGCACTGTGAAAAAAACATTGAACTGAATGTTGTAGAGAGATGCGTATTTTATTCAGAGCTGTAACAACGCCTAAAGGCAGTAGCAATGGCAGTTTTAGTGAGACCAAAGCACACCTCAAGAGTCCACACACCGCACACATTACAAGAGCCACACATTTAAAATCATACTCGAGGAGACCCTATTGCCTGTGTGAATGTATTTTTCAGTTGGTCACTTCTCCTATTTCTATGCAGTTTACCCTATGCATACAAATACTATCTAGTTGAATTATACTAACAAGAAAATAGACACCATATATATATTGTTGCTGGATTTAATTCTCAGTGAACAATGCAGTCGTATTATGTGTGTGCTTGTGTGTGTGTGTGTGTGTGTGTGTGTGTGTGTGTGTGTGTGTGTGTGTCTGTACAAGAAATAAATCTAACCTCAAGAGCTTTTACAGAGTTCCACTTGCAAAATGTCATGTACCAATCTTTAGTTTACATTCTATCATTACATTTAGGCATTGAGCAAAAGCTCTTATCCAGAGTGACATACATAAGCACATACATAATGGTTTAGGCAATAAGCAGAGCTGATGCCAAGTCACCGGCGTAACAAACCTATAGTAGTAGTTAATAAATACACCTACAACACAAGTGGATGTAGTAGGTGCAAGAGAGACAGAGAGTGCTTTAAGTAGCAAATGGGTTTGAGGTTATTGTGTTAGGTATAGGACAGGTAGGGCTAATAAACCCATTCAGTCAAGTTCAGTTCAATTCAATTTCAAGTTCAGTCTTAGTTGAGCCAGGATGAAATGTTTATTTAAACTGCATTGCATTTAGGTAAGCTTATATGTTTATTTTAGACACATAATTGATGCAGCCACAACATAAAATGGAACATTTAAAAATCTATATTTCTGAAATGTCTGAATATTTACACAATGTGACAATACATGATCACATGCAAACATTCCAATTTTCCAAACCCCTTTGACATTTGGACTGCTACAGTCGAAACCAGGATGAAGTTCCATTTTTGAAAGATTACTTACTATAGCACCTCCTACTGGCCGACTAATAACATGGCTTTCCTTGAATCTCCTGTCTAAGCATTGATCAGTTCATCGATCAGTCTTCCTCTCGTAAAAAAAACATTTCAGTGAACTACATAACATTTTCCTACCAAATAAATATGATACACTTTTATGATAAATACTGAAGATAGAGAATTAAATAATTATGTTTAATTGTTGTGTAGTTCCATCATTTTCCCTTGCTGTATTGGAAAAATGTTCAATTTTGAACAGCAGTTAGACTGCAAATGATACATTCTGTTGAAAATTCTATGAACACAAACAAGTAGTCCTAACAATACATATTAATTTGAACATGCTGAACACAGCACTGAATATAAGTACTACCATCACTTTCAAAATCATTTTTAGTTTGATCATTAATAGTCTGTCCATCCTGAGCAAATAAACAATTCACGTGAGTATTATTGGGGTGTTTCTTTATGTAAAAATATGCACTTAAAAATTTGTTTGCACATAGTTTTTGAAACGTATTTTATAATTACATACTAATTGAAGAAATCAAATTAGTACCCAAAGCAATTCTTAATGGTTTTATGATTTTAATTTGTGACCAGTCACATGGCACACACACAGCTTTGTAAAAGACTTCACTGCACAATAAAATGCACTGCATGCATTACTCGAATGGGAAAGACGGAAGCTAAAAGTTTGTGCACAAAGCAATTTAAACTGATGGACATTTTGGACAAAGAAGACTAAGGAAGAATTTATGTCAGGATTAATTTAAGGGACAGGGTGGACACATTGACTACAAGGTACATTGTGTATTAATTTGTTTATCTGAAAACAATGTTATTCGGTGTATTTATATTTATAACAAAAAGCAGACACACACACACACACACACGCACACACATACATACTTATATTATATATATATATATATATATATATACATACTATATATATGGACTTAGATGTTTTTGCTAATAATCAGATTTTTCTTGGTGAGGTAACTAGTTTAGTGACTAAACTAGTCTCCCGCCGTGCAGTGAGGCAGGAGCTTTAAAACCCATTTAGCTTTAAGTGATTTTGATTGGAATGCATTTGCATCTCCCCAAATGGTCATCTTAAATATACGGGGAAAAAAATTATTTATGCCCGTATTATCACAGCAAATTATCACTATTTGTAAAAATTATTACCATTTGTGCTTAATTACTCTCCCTGCAGAAAATGTAATTTATATTCATTCGTTTATAATTCTTAAGAAAATTAATTGATTAATGAATTTGGCTGGATTCACCATGCCAGCTGGGGGTGGGGGGGACTTCTTGTGAACGTGTAAGACTGAACAAAGGCTGTACAATAGGAGGGGACTTTTCTTGTCTCTAAGATTACATTCACCGTGTGCCAAAACCACAACGGAGCGCGCACAACTGATACATTTGGGGAAACACTCGCTGGACCTTCCTTTTATGAATAAAAATATGGTGTCAAAGCTGATAAACAGCAAACTGGCGACGTACACCGAGGCTGACCTTAAAGGAGAGCATGACCAGGCAATAGAGGCAGACAAAAGGCTAAAATGGAAGTTGGTAAAAACTAATAAATAACTGGAAAACTGGCAGATCCTTCGAGCTCCAGACTTTGCAACTGAGGTCATATTAGAATTGTGTTGTTCTATATTAACATGTGAGATGGCAGTCTCTGTTGTGAGGTGATGAAAGCAGCACATGTGCAGTATTACAGGACAAAATTGTGAAATGACAGATCCTGGGTGTGATATTGAGGGAATGACTAACTAGAAGGGAGCTTCAATCTGTCAGCTTTGAAAAGTCTTAGCACTTGAGTTTTAAGGCTGTCAATCAAATTCTGGGAAATGAGAGTAGTTATGCCACACAGGCTGAACATAAAAAAGAAAGGAATTAAATTGGAAAGAAAACCTGCAGATTTGTTTAATCACTGGTGGGTTCAATGAAATGAATCTGACAATAATTGTTTAACTATGTAAATGCATAAAATAGTTTCTCAGTATTTTTCAGTCAAATATTTCTGCAGTAACAATCAAGATAAATCGCATTTGAAACACATAAAGCCGTCCACTAGAGGGTACCACAGTTTTACTGTTTTATACTCAGTAGTTACTGTGTAACCATGGTAATTGCATTGAGAGGAGGTATAATCTAAAAGCATAGCAAAGGTTTACTTTTTTGGTTCATGAACACTTATGTAACCTTATTTCCAGTTTTATAAAACAAAAAAATGGAGCGTGCAGTACTTCAAATTAAATCTCCTTTTCAAGGCTGACTATAGTACGTCCTAATACAAATTTCACATAGCGTTTCAAAAAGTGAACAAAAATAAAATCCATGTTCAAAGTTAGTTAGGGGGGGAGGGGGGAGGGGAAAAGAAACAGCTAGAAGTTGTAATGAGGAAAAGCCTGGCAGGTGGCGAACTGGCTGTAGCAACAGAACACACAATCTGTCTGCTCCTGCTTCCAAAGCGCTGACAGCTGCCTCCGACAGCCCTGCTTGCTCGCGCACACGGGCCCCATCCTCTGCTCCCTGGTCCTCTCCCCTTTGTGTTCCCCCGCTAGCCTCCGTGACACTGTTAACCTCGCACCGCGCTCCTCCGGCACGCTCCACCTCTGCAGCCGCGGGCGCCGGAGCCGCGCGGGGGAAAAAACCAAAAGAAATTTGCTCGACTATGTCTCGACGCGCCGCGTAAAACGCGCAGGCGTCACGTACCTGCTTCGCCCCCCGCCCGACGGGGCAGGAGTGTGTGAGAGCCCAGGGCAGGAGTGTGTACCTGTTATTTTAAGTCCTGCTTCCTTATGTCAACAGTACAACGTAGGTCACTGGCAGTCACATCCGCGTTTACTCTCTGATTGGGGGTTCTGTACCCCCAGTTCTCCTCAGCACTCCTGATCTGAGCTGCACCCCCGAATCATCGTTTGTGGCTTCGGGTCTGACTTGCCAAACAAGAAATAAGTCACAAAAAGACTGAGCTTCCAAAAAAGACTGAACTAGCATGTATCTAAAAAAAAAAAAGTCATAATTGACCACCATCACTGCTGAAAAACTGTAATTTCATTTATGAGGCACAAATGGGAAATTTAACACCAATCTTCGGATATCTTGGACTGACAAATAGCATTATGCATTTTGAAGGCATTACAACACTTTTTGTTCTGAGAGCATACCTCCTAGTTTAAATCTTCCAGCATGAGGTTCGTTCCCAATTTCGGTGGCTTTTTAGAAACCGAGCACGCCAAGTTCCCTTCGATAACACATCTGAGTGCTTTGCTGGGCCATTAATCCAATCCATCGCTGAAATGAGTGCCTCACAGGGAGGAAAAGTAAACCATTTCACACACAGTTCTAACAGTAAATCTATGATATTTTCATCTTAACAAAAATTCTCAACTGAGACAAAAGCACAAGACTCACATGAAAGGAAGACTATTTCTCAGCAAATGTCTGTTCGGGACTTAATATAAGCAAATTCATATTTATCTTTACAACATTTCTAATGCTTAAAGGTCTGTGGTTAAAGACTTAGTATAATCCTGAAGTGCAAGATTATATTTATTTTTCAACTAATGTGAAGCATATCCTTAATCACATCGATATGCTATTCAATGTTATATCTTGGTTGACAATTCATTGGTGTATCAGTATTTCTTCTTCACATTTTTTAAACCTTCGATGAGTGACACGCAGAACTCCTTTAGAAGATCAATTGCGCACATTGGTCGTCTTTTTATTTCATAAAATGATTCAAAATACCAAATGAACATTGGAAACTAAAGTGCATACAGAGACAGAAACACCCCCTTCTCCACTAAGCTAGCAGTGCAACAGAGCTAAAAATAAAACCTGGCAAAGTTGCACTGTTCCCTTATTGGTCCCATAGTTTGCTTTCACATTTAGCATTTGCATTTCCCCTCCGCATAAACATTTTATTCTTCTGCTCCTGCAGTACAATGAGACTTGAGTGACTTTGGCAGCAGATTTTGGATCTGTGCTCCTGAATCCACCAGTGTATGTTATCAGCAGGTAAACAAGCTTTCCAACAAAGCGATAATGGAGCTGCAAGCAGCATAAAGAGGCTGATCTCACAAGCTATACAACTCACCAAAGCTGGTGTCATTTCCTCAACACTGCACTGCAGCTGGAAATGCAAGGCTGTTAGTTACACTTTTGAATCACGGCATATTTTTAGACACACAAACTGTTTTGCATGTATTTATTATTTACCTTGTCAGTGTGCAACCAGATTACCAGTATAAAACAAGGAATTTTTATATTTACACGGCAGAATATCACTGAGAGGCAGAAACTGGTAATGCTGTTATACAGCGGGCTACAATGGAAGGGTTTGCAGGTCTCAGTGTCAGGCAGACATTTTAGATTACGTTTTGATAAACTGTGGCTCACTTTATCTCTGCCATACCTTATGTTTCATATATATATATACAGATGGGTGACAAATTAAAGGAAAAACCCCTACAGTGTGGGGGTCTGGTGGCTCTGTGATGCTATGGGGGGAATTTTCCTGGCATGGTTTGGGTCCACTTGTCCCCTTAGAGGGAGTGATCACCTTTATCCTATGATGAAACATTTCTATTCTGATGGGAGTGGTCTCCTCCAAGAAGACAATGCCCCCACGCACAGGGAACGAGGGGTCACTGAATGATTTGATGAGTATGGAAATTATGTCAATCATATGCTATGGCCTTTGCAGTTACCAGATCTCAACCCAATTGAACACCTATGGGAGATTTTGGACCGACGTGTTAGACAGCGCTCTCCACCAACATCATCAAAACACCAAATGAGGGAATATCTTTTGGAAGAATGGTGTTCCATCCCTCCAGCAGAGTTCCAGAGACTAGAATCTATGCCTAGACTAGAGGTAGAATCTATGCCAAGGTGTATTGAAGCCGTTCTGGTGGCTCGTGCTGGCCCAACACCTTACTAAGACACTTTCTGTTGGTTTTTCCTTTAATTTGTCACCCGTCTGTATTTTACAGTTGAGTGTTTTATGTATGAAATAAATGTAATTTATTGAATTTTTTGGACAAATGTAATTTTCACCTGGAAACATGTCTATGGAAGCCCTGAAAGGCAAGGTGAAATTCTTTTTCGTACATACGAGATAATAAGTCGTGGCCTACGTAGGAGATACTATAAATAATAATGGTTTTTTTCTGTTAACCATGTGAACATTTTTGTGTTGAAAAGTCGGCGAAACGCCGTAGCATTCAGGTGAATGCTAATAAGCGTTAGCGTCCTTTTATGTCAGAACGTCTCAACCTAGATTTCCCCACCCCGACATCTAGATTCCAGCTAATTTAGGTTGGTTTCATGAGTTTGTTTTATGCTACGAAACTCCTGCTCCAATGCCAGTGCTAAGTCGTACGTACGACTTAACGGCGGAGGCCCTGAAAGGCAAGGTAAAAAAAAAAAAATTGCGGCCAAAATCTAAGTTTATCTCGTACGTACGAGATAATATCTCCTACGTATTATATTTTTTTTCACCTTGCCTTTCAGGGCTTCCGTACTTGTCCCAGACAAGAATTCACAATTTCAAACAATTGAAAAATGTGTTAAATGTCTTCAAAACCTAAAGTGAACTATTCCTACTGATGACATAGGTGTGAAATCTACTCTTATAATCTACAATATAATTTACTCTTGTTTTAAAATATAATATTTATGAAAATGTTGAAAGTTGTGTCCAGATTTTTGTCAACACCGTCAAATTTCTACAAAAATGTAATTTATCATGAAAAGGGTTAGCCATATCGTAAGGACCCCTGTCTTACTCTATGGTTTACTTAAATAAAAACATTTATAAATAATATTTCCATCACGATTGTTTGAAACAGGTCAACTGAACAATCTACACAAAATAAGAATTATGGTTTAAAAATGTGTATTTTCACTTGCATTAAGAGATTTCTTAGCAACTGAGAAAAATAAAATGGCTACTCACTATGGCTATGCTGTGAAATGATAAAATAACATTTTGTCAACTCCGTCAGGTATTTTATCTGACGGAGTTGCCGTCTATGGTTACGGGGGTGGCTTCACTCTCAATTCTCTTTAGTAATTGAATCATGTTATTGAAATTAGCTATTTATTTTCAATGAAGCTATTTAAATACTATTTAAACATGAATAAATAGTTTTTTTCTAGCCGAAACATCTGCTTTATTTTGAAAAACCAACTTTTGGTAATGGGAGTCCTATGGGAATGTTAAGAATTGAAGGTATTACCTGGTAGAGGAGGTAATCTAGTTACCTATTGGAATGGTACATCTCTAGATGCACCAGGACACATCATTGGGTGTTTCTGGTCTTTCAACTTCAGACACCTTCACCCAGACAACCCAGCCAGGGTTCATCAGGCCCTAGTTTGGGTCCAAGTGGCAGTAGCTCTCCCAAGGATCAGCCCTCTTGATCTAGAGCCATCTTGAGGCTACTTCCATGCACAAACACCTTGCCTTCCAGCCTTGCTTGTGACAGTCGCTGACCAGCTCCTCGTACTTGGTCATCTTCCTCTCAAAAGCCTCCTCCAAGCGGTCTTCTCATGCGACGGTCAGCTCCAGTATGATGATGTTCTTCGATGCTTCAGAATCAATGAGGACGTCAGGTCTCAGTGTTGTGGTGTCGACTTGGGTTGCTATCCTGCTCTGAGGAAGCTGTTGGTCTGCCTTGTGGTCCGCTTCCATTTACTTGCACATATCCCAGCGCGGATGGCCTCTGAGATGGCCTTCAGTATCTGGTCATGCTGCCAGTGGTAACAGACCTCTCCCATAGCCTTTGGACAACAGCTCAGGATGTGTTTGAGTGTTTCCCACGTGGAACACTTATGCCAAGCCCCAGCAGTGTAGGTTGGAAGGGCTGGGGAGGACATCATAAATGGCCCGGATGAGGAACTTGGTGCAGTGCGGTTCTGCCTGCCAGAGGTCAGCCCATGTCATATTTCTACCCACCGCCTGCTCACACCTAGTCCAGGCTTGTGTTGTCTCATCCCCACACTCCTACATTAGTGGCCTTAACTGGCTCTCTATCAGCTTCTGTAGGTAGAGGGGTGCTGGATGCTCACCCAGTGTATAATAAAGAGTATTTGGACAGAAAGACATAAAATGACATGATTTAGGAAAAAAATGATTAACTTCAACAAAGCTCAGTGGCACCATACCATTGAAAACCATAGGAAGGGGCTCAGTGGTTTTCTCCAATGCACCAGGCCACACCAGTAACCAGTTTTTGCTTGAAAATTGTGCTCTCCTTCATCCTTTACAGTGCTTTTGCCCACCCCTTTAACCAACCAATCACAATCTGAACTTGCCACTCATCGTCCTGATCACATGACCTCAAGAGCAAGTGAATCCACATTTAAACCGGAGACAGAATGGATCCTGGGTAGGTTTGCCTCAGTCAATCAAAAATCAAATCAGCAATGTTGAGAGTGACTCAGTAGTGCTAGTGCATGTAAAGTCTGGCCGAGTCCTCGTCTTTTGGATCACTAGGTACCCATTGTTTGAAATGGCTCTCTTACAGTGTGCTGCAATCTCTTTTTAGTTTAATGAAGTAAAATCAAAGGGAAATACATGAATTATAAATACTAATTTTTAAACAGGGCATTTTTCCAATAGAATGCATATATTTACTTAAATGTTTTGTTATTGTTGCTGGAATTAAGTGTGTTTATGTGTACTATTGTCAACTCGGTTAGTGACAAGTCACCTCTGTCAGATGGATATTTTCAGTTATTTTCAGGAATAATATATTCATAATGCTACGGTACATCTAATGGTAATATGATGTTATACTGTATGTCCTTTATCAGAAGTACATTATCAACAGAAATTGTAAGTGGGTAACATTATAATTTTATATCTTCCTTCAATAACAGAATATCACATACAGCTAATACAATAATATACTATTTAGTACTCCAAAAACCATGAAACATTTCCATCATGTTTTATATTATAATATTATTATTTTTGTGTGCCTGGTGGATTTTTAAAAAAATGAATTCCTCAGCTGCAAAAAGTGCTATTTAAAAAAAATAAAATGTATCACTGAGAGATGGCCCATTTACAAGGTTTAATAGCCAAGATGTTGATCTATCAAACTATCAAAATATATTTTCCCAGCATTACTGAAAAAAAAACTAAAATCAAAAAAAAGGTTTTGTTCCAATTCTCAAGTATGGGTGATATTTATACAGGGTTCTCCCCAGAATTTTTTCAGGCCATCGGGGGTTATATATATATTTTTTTTTTTTTTAAACACCCGCACCTGCATTAACCCCTTAACTAGCATGGGCCCATATTTTACATTTTTACAAAATCTATCCAGTTGCATTGAATTCAGAAAAAATACAGGCTAATGTGTTTTTGCAACACTACCAATGTTATTACTCTACTACAACATGTCAGGGATTATGAGAGGCACTCTGCTGTGTAAAGATTTCCTTGTTCCTTTTGCATCTCTGCAGAGGAGAGTATACATCTGTTATGGTCTTGTTCATACACCACTTCGTTCTGGCCTCGCCTTTGTCTGTCCCTAATCAGCAAGCTCAATGTAAATCTGATCATTGAGCCCATCATCGACTCCAAAACGTGTTTTCTCTTTATAGGACAACATCACCTATATATTGCCCAATCCTTTAACACTATCCTAAACAGTCACACTTTCCTAAACATATAAAAAAATTTGACAAAAACCCTGAAATGCTAAAAACTGGTTTCAAAACATTAAACCTTCGGATAGTATGATCTGTATAACCCATTAATGTAAAGAAAGATTCTGTCTTTTGCCAATATATTGTTTATCCATTCTCTCAGTATTTCCTTCTTTTCCACACAGACATCAGTCACTAAATACTACATATTAAACACTTTCTTTAACCCTTTCCTTTCTTTCCTTCTCCCTCTTAATGGATACTCTGAAAAGCAACTATCCACTCTTGCATTTATAATAATAATAATAATAATAATAATAATAATGCCGTATGATATCTTAGGTAGCCCATCAATCATTAACCACCCACTAGGTCAGTGGTCCCTGAACCTGTTCCTGGAGATCTACCTTCCTTTCATTTCCACCCTATTTTGACAAACCTCATTCTACTAAATGAATCAATGAGATCTCTAGCTGTTGAATGAGGTGTGCATTGTTAGGGTTGGAGTGAAAACCTACAGGATGGTAGATCTCCAGGAACACGGTTGGGGACCACTGCACTCGGTGGATAACGGTGTTTGGCTTGAGGTCGGGAGGATGGATGAATGGGGGGGGTGGAGGGTGGGTTACAGAGACTCTTATTTCACATTCATTCTCCTACATCCCGTATACAAACTAATCAGTTACTGCAACACTTGCATATTGTATATATGCAGGTGGGGGGAAATTATGTGTATTAGCTGAGAATGAGGAAAATGGGAGTAGTTGCAGGTATAGTTTGGTGGGGTAAGGTTGGATTACCTGATTTTAGTAGCCAGACTTGCGGCAAGCTTGAAGATCAGATGTGCATTAAATACACCAAACAATAGTGCCCCAGAGCCGAAATGGTGCTGAACTGAACGTCCTTTTCACTACGTCCTTTTCAATACCAGTATGATGGATAATGTGTTCAGACAGCTGGTTCAATAAAAAGGACAATTTCAAATTAAGAAATATAAATAATGTAACCACTAGGGACCCACACGGTGTCCAGAACCAGGACTTGCCCAATGAATTCATACTTGTTCATTATTAATTCATAGTGGTACAGGAAACTGGGAAATAATTTTGAGTTTATGACCAGTGTTTCAGGATGACCTTTAAAATATTTGCATGTGTGTATGTGTGTGTGCTTATATAGACATAATTCCAGATCATATACTATAGTCCCTCAAAATTTTGAATAAAAAGAATTCAAAGTTTGAATATTAAGCAATCTGCCCAGTGGTTAATAGCCTACATGCAGTTTGAAGTACAGTAACATTAGACATGCAAGGGCTGTAGCAGTTTGTGAAAGCTCAATACACTGAATACACTGAATACACCTTGATGGAGAGCAGGCTGATGTTAGCGTTAGGTTTGATCAATTTAATTTCCTGTCTTTTGAGGATTTTGGCAAACGCAAACATTTCACTTAAAACATTTTTTGTGATGATTTTTCTTAGTTTTTACACTGGGATGTTTAATTAATTGGCTGGGCCTACTTGGTATTATCATACACGTAACACTCACTGGAAATTATGACCATATGAAATTCAAAACATCATCTTAAAACAAGTATTAGATCGTGTAGTAGCGTATCAAATGTTTAAATCGTATTTTCTATGACACTGGATTGAGTAGGCTATAGCACCATAGTTGTGAGAAATATCCCACCCAAACACACTGCATAAGCCCACATTCATGTTTTATCGTTTTGCAGCAGTTTCTAACATACGGAAAGCACATCTCAGTTTCAGAATAACTATTCCATACATTTTTGAGAGCACAGACTGGCATGTGAATCCTTCAAAACGAACGATAACGTTACAACTATGAGGTCCCCGGGTTCCGTCCCGGGTTTTCCTTTTGTCTCATAGTCCACCCCGTGTTTTCCCTCCCACCCTCCAACTTGTGTCTTGCACTCCCCACACCTGCATTGTGTTTTCCTCTCGTGTCTTCATTAGCCTTCCCCCACCTGTTGCTCGTTTTGTCCTCGTCTTGTGGTGTATATAGTCTGCCCCGTCACTTTGTTCGGGGCCGGACCGTCTTGTGTTGCTCGTCTTGTGTTGCTCGTCTTGTGTTGCTTGTGAGCTGGGTTTCCCGTTTGTGGTCTGGTTATGTACCCTCTCGTTATGTACCTCATAGTCATGTCTTGTCACAGTGTTGTCTTTAGTTTCCCCTAGTCCTGCTCTTCCCTCCAAGCTCTCTCGTTCCCTCCAGGCTCCCTCGTTCCCTCCAGGCTCCCTTGTTACCCCCAGGCTCCCTCTTCACCCTCCAGGCTGAGTTCCTGAACCCGCGCTTGGCCCAGACTGAGAGTGCCGTCCTCGTTCCTGACCCCCCTGGCCGGAGTGCCGTCCTCGTTCCTGACCCCCCCGGCCGGAGTGCCATCCACGTTCCTGACCCCCCCGGCCGGAGTGCCGTCCTCGTTCCTGACCCCCCCGGCCGGAGTGTCGTCCTCGTTCCTGACCCCCCCGGCCAGAGTGCCATCCTCGTTCCTGACCCCAGGGCCTGAGTGCCCGTCCCTGCCTAGCCGAGTTTTCCCCTGAGCCGTCTCTGAGTCTTGCGTTTGGGTCCGGTCCCCCCTGTGAGAACCTAACAACAACATCTGTGCTAATGAAAGGGTGCTCGGTAGGTAACCGTAGCTAATGACGTGACCCAATCAGCGATTCATTTATTGATATAGGCTAACGTTACAGCCTATAGGCTAAAAACCTCGATAAAATTAACAGAATGTTAGCACCATGATAGCCAGTCAGTATGTTTTACATTAGCTTGCTAGGCAATGTTATTACAACCCTTTTACAACAGGCTAGCTAACGTTTGAATGTCGGTGTCCCTATCATAATGGTCTCCCATTGTTTGTACGTTCCTTTGGAACTTTAGAACGATGGAATTATTCTACCGTTGAGAAGCTATCCAGATTTGTAGGTTAGCTTTTTGTTTCTCCCATGTTAAGTCTATGGACAACTCATCATCAAAATTAAATAATTTTTCCATAGAGTTAAATAGGAAAATGAGTCAGGAGAAACAACCCTTAAAGTGATCCATCCATATCTACCGCATATCTGGCAGCAGAGCGATGGTTTGATGCTCGTTTGATACCTCCACAGAACTATAGTTCTGTGGATACCTCAGACCACAGAACTATATAAGAACGAAAGGAAACGTGGTCACATGGTTCCATTCAACCCAATTCAATTTGGTTCTTCCGCAATGGCACCACCGCAAGATGTTGCACAAGTGTTGTGAAAGTCAACGGAGTCGCCCCAGCGCAATCTAAACTCCTCAAAAAAAGTTTGGAAACGTTATTTCGGTCGATTATTCCTCCCCTTTAATAATACCAATTGGTATTGTATTTTATATCGTTGGAAAGCCTGATTAGTCACCTTTACAACGAGGTACAACTTGTAAGGATCATGCATTCGTGGAATGAGTAACACAGCTAACCGTGTGGGTAGCGGCCCAAAAAAATTTGCCAAAATCCCCTGCAATATTCTTCTGTTGGTATTCACTCTCGTTTTGAGCTTCAAGTGCTGGCAGGTGTATGCCAGTCACAGGTGTGCCAGGAAGCCTGCAATGACTGCCCTTCACCGTCAGGCCCGTTTGCGCTGGTGTCGACAGCACCGACAGTGGAACCTAAGAATGTGGGGCAACGTCATGTTCAGTGATGAATCAAGGTTCTGTCTACGGAAGCTGGATGGCAGGATCAAAGTATGGAGACGGCGTGGAGAACGCTATGCAGATTGCTGCACAGATCGCATGACACCTTTCAATGGGGGCAGTGTCATGGTGTGGGGCGGTATCTCTCTCACAGGCAAAACAGAACTTGTCATCATTGAAGGCAATCTCAATGCAGTGAGATATCGGAATGAGATTCTGGAGCCAGTGGCGATCCCATATCTCCAGAATCTGGGACCTAACTCCATCCTCCAGGATGACAACGCTCGCCCCCACAGAGCCAGGATCATCACAGAGTACCTCCAGAATTTGGGAGTGGAGAGGATGGAATGGCCTGCCGTGAGTCCAGACCTCAACCCAATTGAACATCTGTGGGATCAGCTTGGGCGTGCTGTACGTGCCAGAGTGACCAACGCAACCATGTTGGCTGACTTGCGGCAAATCCTGGTTGAGGAATGGGATGCCATCCCACAGCAGTGTGTGACCAGGCTGGTGACCAGCATGAGGAGGAGGTGCCAAGCTTTTGTGACTGCGTATGGATCTTCCACACGGCTACTGAGGTCCCTGACAGTGTAAAATGAATAAAGTGTAAAAATGGGCAATATGTGTTGTTTTTTCCTTATTACTGTGGGAGAGTGCAATCATCCAATCCACCAAGCAACTCAAAACGAGAGTGAATACCAACAGAAGAATATTGCAGGGGATTTTGGCAAATTTTTTTGGGCCGCTACCCACACGGTTAGCTGTGTTGCTCATTCCACGAATGCATGATCCTTACAAGTTGTACCTCGTTGTAAAGGTGACTAATCAGGCTTTCCAGCGATATAAAATACAATACCAATTGGTATTATTAAAGGGGAGGAATAATCGACCGAAATAACGTTTCCGAACTTTTTTTGAGGAGTTTAGGTACCAAAAGTTCACAATATGGTAATCAATAGAAGCAGGCAATCAAATTTAACATTTTTCCTGGGTCCAAATTTTTTTTAGGCTACACAGAAAAGAGAGGCACGATTTTAAAAAAAACTCATCGGTGACTGTTGAGTAGGCGCACTGAACTCTGATTGGTTAAGAACAAACCGATGAGATTTGGAACATGGTCACATGATAATTCTAGTTACGTCACAGTACAATCACCTGAGGAGGCCTTTTCGCATTTTTGCCTCAAATGAAATCTCATCTCTACTGAACTATGGTGGTTATAGCTCGCAAGGAGCATACAGCGCGGTAGCTGACTGTAGCTGGTTAGCTAACAGTTATCAAGTTCGCATGCCAGTTATCTTGTGCATAATAATGAAATGGTTTTCAAATGCTTTCATGTGTGTAATATTTCTAAGGACAGACTTCACATCTCAAGATGTGTTACATTACTAGTAACCTATACCCCAGTGAACATGTTGAAAAGTTGATGAAATGCCGTCTCGTGTCGTGAAAAACCGCCCAGATAGCAGGAGGCTAGCAAGTCAGCGGACAACTTGGCTGGAGTAACGTTCACTGGTGCACTGGGCGCCAGTGAAGTTTCAGACCCACCAGTTCTGCTCGCAGACCCACCCGCTGCTCATCAGATGCAATCCTCCAGCTTTACTAACATTGCCCCGCTGACGCTGGATGAAAAATGACCATCGTAACGTTAGTCCTAGGATGTAGCCAGGCTATATCCGGATAAAACTGACTAAATTAGGGATAAATTGAATTAAATTGACATGTCTGTCAGCCTAAATTTACACCCCTCTCGACGATTCATTTGACAGCCTATCATATAGGCTAGCTTGTTGGCTAATAAGCCTGCTTTGTTCATGTACAGCTTCGAACAACATAACGGCGACGTTAATTATGTTTGTTAATAACGCTAGTTAACAAGATGGCTATTAAACATTTTTAGTAACTATTCGTGGCTCATTTATCTGAATTTGCAGTTGTGGTAAGGCTGTGAGGCGATTTCAACCAGGTAACATTAGGCTACGAAGCATTCAACATCTATCTGGCGTAGACATAAATTCACCATAGTTCATTCTATCAGTCCATCATGGCCATTCCGGGGAGACTATACTTGCAAAATAGACCATCGTACAATTTTCACAGTGGCCATTTCCATCATGATTTCTCATAATTTAGGCTACATGTTAGGCTCACGTTAGCTAGCTGCACAAGGCTGGTTCACGGAAAGCTTGAGAGAGCTGTCGGGACTCGGTGTAGCTTGCCTATACCACAGACGGCGGATTAAGCAAAATAAACAAGTGGACACTGGACGCAATAATCATTATTTAATTATGTGAATGTAATCATACACATAACGTTAATGTATTTATGTATTTATTGTTTTGGTTTTCACATAACATCGATTGTTCAGTGGGTCTGTGGTGGGCGCTGGACTGGAAAGAAATTTGTTTTTATATGGGAAAGGTTGATCAATCATTAGCCGTTTATATGTTTCACCTTCAATACATGGCGTGCAGAAATAACCTGCATTTTGTCTAACCGCATATAGTAACCGCATACACAGTAACTGCATTATGCAATAAATGTTTGCGAAGAAGAGCTCCTCGTTGCCTATTGTAGGCTATATAGGACACTGTAGCTTTAGGCCTACATAACGTGGAAAGTTATTGTGGCTGCGTTTACAATTTTATGTTGCTCTTGTAGCTATGTCGGTGTGTGCAGCACCCTCTCATCACTCAAAAGAAATCAAACACATTAAGGAACTGAAGTTGAGCATCAAAGCCAGATAACGCTATAGCTACTGCACTTTAAGACTGCATAAACAGGGCACAAGTGTCCGCTATGAACAAATATTTTTGGTCCAAAAAGACAAAATATTCGGGTAAAGCCAGGACGTCTGGTCAGCCGATCTGATAGCATATTGGATATTGGAAGGTTAGCATAAATAGCATTATGTCCATTACAGTTAGGCTTAACTATAAACTGTAACATCAGAAAAAATGGCTTAACACAGCTTTCTTTCAAAACAATGTTCAGATTGGAATGCAGCTGAATACATCGATGGAATACATTGATGGGGTTACGTTAAGGTTAGCCAAATATGTTCTAAAGTAGCTATAACTAGCCTATGCCTGGCTTTTCTTTTAAATGTGCATTGGTGTATAATCAACAGGCTTTTGTGATAGCCTGTCATTTCTACACCTCTGACTGCTACTGCGAGCTAACAAAGTTACCTTTCATTTAGCATAACCACAGAACTGTACAGCTCTGAGAGAATAACTTAGCAGTCGTCGCTAGCTAACGTTATACATGTCTATGGTCGCAAGAGGTTTCTGCTTTCTTGGAGGGGGGGCTAATATGTTGGCTAATAAGCCTGCTTTGTTCAACACAGCTTTGAACAACATAACGAGGAGTAGTTAACGCTAACCAAACAGCTTGTTAATAATGTAGTTAGCTAACAACATAGATATTGAACATTTTTAGTAACGTTAACTATTCATGGCTCATTTATATGAATTTGCAGTAACGTTAGGCTGTAAGGCAATTTTAACAAGATAGCCGCTACATTAGCCTTCAACATTAATCTGTCTATCACAACGTTACATTGCAAAAATCACCATAGTTCATTCTATCAGTCTTAACATCCACTTTCCGGGGAGGCTATAGCTGTAAAATAGGCTACGGTTATCACTGTGGCCATTTCCATCACGATTTCTCATTACTCAGGCAACACTTCACGCTATTATTAGCTGGGCAAGGACCGCTGGTTCACGGAAAGCTTGAAAAAGCGGTTGGGATCACCGACTGCAATACCAAAGACAGTAAATAAACAAACAGGTGCAACAATCATATTTAAGTATGTGAATGTAATCATAGATAGCATAGACGTATTCAATAATTTATCGATGTATTTATTGTTTTGATTTTCACATAACATCAATTGTTCTCAGGACACCCACTCCGCAGTGGTTCTGGTCGTGGTTCTAGATTTACAGCGGCAGCCATTACTCCCTGCAAAAGGGACAAAATGACCACCTTCACGTGACATGTCACGTTGGCCAATCAGAGAAAAAACTTTGGGCCGTGGAAAATCCGCCGTTTTGAGAAGGCAGTTGAGTTCTGTGCCTCAGACTCTTGATGACTTACAGCCATTTAGCCAACCATGTGTTCCATACTACTCCCGTGTAATTTACAGCTTAATCTAGTCCCACCCCCAAATTGACACATCGCTAGGCTCTTCCCAAAACCAGAAATTGTCCAATCATACCTTAGCAACCGTTACTATGCATGCTGACCTCGTGTGAACCGGTTCGGTCAAGGTGCATTGAAACCAATGAAAAGATTGCAGTAGCTCACTGAAAATCATTAAAAAAACTTTTAAATTGATTCAGACAGGATTGTGAAAAGCCTGTAATACCTACACAGGGTACACTGAAAGATTAGAGGGAGGAGTAATTTTTGTAACTTTTCTGAAGCTCAAAACCAGCTACAATACATTAATGTTATTGCTAACTTACAGTAGCTATGCAAATATCCCAGTGCTTCGGCTATTGAGACCGCACTGCTGTCACATGCTGGTCTTGGAGCAACCAGGAAAGCCAGCTATCATTACCATAATATCTGATGTGATTTCAACAATAGCCAACTAAGTTATTTATATTTAGCTGGCGTTAACGTTAGCTAACGTTATGTTAGCTAGGCTGACCAGACATCCTCTTTTTCCTGGACATTTCTTCTTTTGGGACTAAAAATATCTGTCCAGGCGGGATTTCTAAAAATTCTGAAAAATGTCTGGTAAGCTTTGTTTGTATAAAAACAAACAGATAGCCTAGTATTTATGTTCATAACACCCGTCTACCGCTGCCCCCCTCTTTGAAATCCAATAACGTTATGGTCACCCTAATGTTACATAGCTAGCTATTCAGTAGCTCATCCTGGCGTCTTAACATGACAGCTTCAGGTCAATGGCTTTGGGGGGGGGGTTTATATTCATAATGTAATTGATAACTAGGCTAGTTCATTAATCTTACCTGCAGTGCAGGAACAACACTGTTCCTCGATAGTGTTGTTTATCAGTTATCAGCTGGTGCAGTTTCTCCAGCAGTAAATTAACTTACACTTTAATTGACCTCAATTCTAATCACATTTTCTGTTCTACACACTTTTACTTGCACATACCGCTCCATTCCATATTGCAAACCTTTATGCCTGCTTCTTGAGGAAATCGCTCTCTCGTTTTTCCAAAAAAACATGTCAATTACCCCAGTATTTCAGAAAGTGTCAATGTGGCCATTGTTTACATTGTAAAGTTCTGACAGAAATCAATTGTTTGTCCGAGTTAGCAACAGTAACTAAGAGGGGTGGGACTCTGCAGAGAGGTGATATTATCGCTTGTAAGACTACCTGAAAATAGGATATCAAGAGACTTTTGATGTTGTTGGGACACAGACATCAGAAAGTTATGGCATGCAAAAGATATGCAACCAAATATTAAATATGATGACGTTATTCAAGTTTGTTAATTTGTCCGATTACTTTTGGAGCCCTAAAATGGGGGGACTGTGTAAAAAGGGCTACAATTGCTACACGGTTCACCCAATATGGATGTAAAAAATGCTACCAAAATTAAATTAGCTAGCTAGTCCAGCTTGTGAGAAAACTATTTTGATAGAGTTTGTTATCATTATAGACTGCATTATTCCGCCTTCTCATGTAAAAATCCTGGCCAGATAGGCTTATCACCAAAATTTTAATTGAGTAATCATACTTAGTCAGTTAGTGTATCAGTGTTAAACAGTGCTTGTGTAAAGGGGAGTGTAAGGTTCGGAAAACCAAACACGACCGATAAGGATTTCTAAAAGCATATCTAGAGAGATACGCCACAAAAGCGGAAGTAGCCGCACCAGGACTGAGATAATACAGGATTGGGAGCAAATCTTCAAAAACTGAGGCAATCTCGATAAACAGCGAGAATAACTAACAAAAGAACCTCATGCACTAAATAATTAGGCATAACTGTCATGGTTTTTGACTAGTCCTTCCCGGTCGTTTTCCTTGGTAGCCACGCGAGGGCGCTGCCCTTTTAGTGGATGTTTGCTCCGCCCCGTCTTTATTGCGGAGCTTCTCTCAGCACCACACCTGTGCGTGGTTACCTTGGAGCTATTTAAGCCCACGTTTCCGTCGTTCTGGGCTTCGATATTATTTTGCGTTATTTGCACTGTTGGTTGTGTGTTTTTGTGCCATTATGCTACTTGCTTGTTCTTACACTTCTCGTTATCGAGGCAGGGCGTTTATTATTGCTGGCTCTTCTTTAGTCACTTAGCTCGTAGAAGTATGGGACCGCAGTTTTCTCCTCTATTCGCCTTTCTATGATCTCCTTATTGAGAGACCGGGCATTCATGCTTTTACTTAGTTACTTAGCTTGTAGAAGTATAGGGCAGCAGTTCTTTGTTCCATTCGCCTTTTTTGGTTTTCTTACTGAGAAACCAGGCGTTTGTGCTTCTACTCATTTGCGTGTGACAGTAGCTTCGGTACGTTTGTTCCCTGTTTGGTCTCCTTCTCGTGGACTACGTTTCCCCTTTGTTGTGAGTCAGGGCGTTTTATTATACTGAGGGTGTGCATTTTCTACTAGGCTTGCGTTAGTCATTTTTGCTATAAAGGTATGGGATGGCGATTCACTGTTCTACTCGCCTGTAAAATGTTTCTCTCTCCTGGGAGATCGGGCGTTTATCCCTTTATGTTGTTTGCATGTGACTGCGAGCCTATGAAAGTAGCAATGGAATGTTAGATCTCTATTCCTTTCGCCTTCTCATTACCTTTCCCCTTTGTTGTGAGTCAGGGTAAATGTCCAGAACAGCAGTTCTGTTCGTCCTTCGGTACCTGTCTCCGTACATGGAGACTGGGCGATTTTGTTCGGAACTGTAGTTCTGTTCGTCCTTCGGTACGTCTTCCTATTGGGAGACTGGGCAATTTTGTTCAGACAGTTGTTCTGTTCGTCCTTCGGTACCTGTCTCGGTGCATGGAGACTGGGCGATTTTGTTCGGAACTGTAGTTCTGTTCGTCCTTCGGGTACGGCTCTCCTCATAGGGAGTCTGGGCGATTTTGTTGACGTGTGCGTGTGACTGCGAGTCTATGAAAGTAGCCTTGGAACGTTAGATCTCTGTTCCTTTCGCCTTCTCGTTACCTTTCCCTTTATTGAGATGTAGGGCCATTATTTTTCGCATGTCTTGCATTTGGCACACTGCCAGTAAGTTAGGACACGGAGACTGGTTCCCTTTAATTCCTGCAGTAAGCAGTACTCTCCCTTTTAGAGTTAGGGAGTTATTTTTTCGCTGGTTGCGTTCTCCCCTTGCTTAGCTCTAATTTACATTCCTTCATTTGTTACCTCCGAGGCAGTCTTTTCTCTCACTCCACGTTAGCATCTCGTTCACTGTTTTTTATGCTGTCAGGTATTCAGTGTTTGTTAGCTCGTTGTGTTTAGCAAGCTCGAGATTCGTTGCTCTCGTGTGCCGTTCACCCGGTTAGTGAGATATGGCCATTAGTGTTCGCATGTCTTGCGTGTGGCATACTGCCGGTAGGTTAGGATACGGAGACCGCTTCCCTTATATTCCTGCAGCAAAACGAGTGAAGGAAAAGAATAGAAAAGATCTGTTAGCCAGAGCTCTTGTGGCAAAAGCTGAACACAACTGGCAAAAGGTGAAAAGAATAAAGGATAAAGAAAGATTGGAAAAGAAAGAGAAAACCAATCTAATCCTAAATCTTATAACCGGACTTATTCGTACGAACCAGAAATGCAGCGACCAAAATTCCTATACCTTAGCGACTTCGTTTGTCAACATAGCAAAGACAATATCGAAGTGTGGAAATGCGGAAGTCCTGAGGTATTTATAGCCGGCAGGAAACACAAAACAGGTGAAGGGAATAATTGTCGGGCAAGATATGAATACCGGAACGGAGGCGGAAAAGATCCGAGGATCCTGACAACGCCAAAAAGGAAACCAAAAAAGTAGAAAAGCAAAGGCTGCAAATAACCATGACAGCTTGGGTCTCACATTAGGCAAAGCTATTAACCCCCGCGCTCCGGAAAGAAATCCTAGGGGAAACACTGGTGTGTGTGTGCGTGCATGTATGCGTGTGTATGGCTTTCCTAGCTAACACCTTCTTTGATGGATGAAAACCATGGGAAAACAAAATTAAATACCAAGTTGACTATAGGCCTAGACAACATTTTTTTGAAAATGTAGTTTCCTAATCTACTCTAGGATAGTCACTAGGGGCTCTACCTTGACGATCTTAGTGTTTGGTGTAAAACGCATGGTGCAAGTGCACTTAGGGCATGTCCAAGTCCACTTTTGTGTGTTTATACCATCATTTTTGAAGTCAAACTATCGTTGAATCCTTTACTTTGTGCTGACCTATATTCTCTGTGGAAGTATGGCGGCGGAGCGATACTTTACATTACCTACAAATGTAGTGCCAGCACTGGTCGACTACAACAACAAAGAAGAGCAACAAGTTGCAATGGCCACATTCGCTTCGCCACCGAGAATATAGGTCAGCACAAAGTAAAGGATTCAACGATAGTTTAACTTCAAAAATGATGGTATAAACACTCAAAATAACCCCGATAGACTGTCGTCGTATTTTATTTGCTTTGGGTGCACTGTGGAGTGTTTAAGTGCGTTTAGTAGTGGATGTTACCTTAGAGTTGCGCTAGCATTAGCAACGTGTGTATGTCCAAAAGGGACAGCATGGAATTAGCTGAAAATGGTTTCCATCAATCAACTACATCATGGGTAAGTCGTAATTGAGACATTATGTCCAAAATTCAGAACTATCCCTTTAAGACCAACCTGCCCAGTTCACTTGCTATGGGCGCAAGTTCATTTTGTAGTTAGACAACCTGAGTGCTGGGCGTTAAAATGACACCTGCGCCGGTCTGAAACTAGCTTAAACTAGGTTACAAGTCCATGTTTATATTTTATTAGAACTGAGTGACAGTTCCATGTTTGTTTTTTCGAACCCATTGACAGTTCCATGTTATGTTATTGGAATTCAGGGAGAGTTTTGTGTCGTTTTTGATAAAGGAGTGAACACGAAAATCTATGAAATAATAACTCCAGGGTCTCCAAAACTCATTTATTTTAATAGAAAAATGCAATATTTTTAAAAGTACTCATGTCAGTACTCTGTATTGGCAAGTACCCAAACCTGAGTACTCGTTACTCGTATTCAGTCTGAAAAACAAATGGTATCGGTGCATCCATACTGAAAACCATGACTCAAATCTGAACTGTGGTTTTTAATAGTCTCTCACCTAGTCTTCTTTACGCAATAATTTACCTCTTTACATACAGTATTTGTGCTTGGCTGTCTGTGTTTTAACTGTTGCATCTACCTAGGGTCAAACTGGACTGTATGTCAACTGAGAGAAATGTTTCAACAGCATCCCCTTTAGCCTCTTTCCACTGTAGCCACATAATCCAGGAGCTTAATAAATCAATGGTGCCAGCATCACCCGGCTCCATACGTATATATTCATGTAAGTTTTACTTTACAGCTGCCAGTTTGCTTCCAAATACAGCAGTTTATTTGAAAGGACCAACACCACTAGTGTTTTTCTGTCTGTCCTCATGTCCTCAATATTCATTAGAGGGGTTATAGAAAAGCTGAAGATAGCTACTTCAGCTCTTATCCAAAGGACACAAACAGTTGGGTGATTGGCCGAGCACCCAGCACTGACCATAAGCAAAATGTTTCTCTGAAAATGGGAATATAACAAGCAAGGCTGCTTCTGCAACAAGCAAGATACTACATATGCTATATACGCATATTACATAGCCTACATATAATACAAGTTTTTTTTTTTACTTGACATAAAGCCAACATGCATTCAAAGTTAGGTATATATTGTATAACTATTTGCAAATGTTTGACCAGGTACAAACTGAATAAATGTAAGGCCTAACCCCTTTGCCAACAACCAACACACGTATAAAATTGGTAAAGGTTCCTTCCAATGATATAATAACAGGATCATATTGTTGAATTTCAATTTTCACATACTGTATGAATATGCCAATTCCTGTCATTTCTCAGGCTTCTGTTGCACACTAACCACAATCACAATGTTAGTCTCGCGAAGGCCAGACTTTGTGATGAACACAAAGTCTGGTCCATAGACTTGCTTAACGTGGTAAAGAGCTGCCCACTTTGACAAGATGGCGCATTTGATTGACATGCAAGATAACCAACCACAGACCGTCTATGTTCCGTGACGTTTTGAGGCGCTACAGAGGGCGGTCGATTCAGAAACAGCGCGACAAGAACAACAGACGGGCATGAAACAAATGTGATGTACTAAAATGGCACGGCGATCTCCATTAAAACAGTCTATCACACCGAAGAAAGATACAGAACCTGACCAGACCTTCTTAGACATCTTTGTAAACATTACTGTAAACTAATATTAAAACCAAATGTTCACACTAGCAAGCCTACATGCAGAGCACAGAACCGGTCGTTTTATAAAAGCGTCTGCTAAATGACTGTAATGTAATGTAACTGCCATTCCGATGAGGCGTTCCAGATAAACTTCTGTTTGTAGCACGTCTCTCCATTTCTTGGTGCCCACAAGTAATTTGGGTGATCCAAACACTATGTTGAATCACCCTGCTGCGATTTCTACATCGGTGGCCTCACTCTCCCCAACACATGCCACAGACAACCCTTTGCCTGTCAGGTACTTAACCTGATCTTCCATTATCGATGTAAGGGGACAGACGACTAACAAAATAGGTTGAGTTGGGAAGCCTGGTATGTGTTTGCAGAGGGTCGGCCATGCTTGAAATATAAGGCTTTTCACGTATCCTGTCAGCAAACATGCGAGTATATCTCGTTTATTAATTATCTGCCTCAAAACAAACTCTTGAATATCTTTCAGAGATGAAATGTCGTGAACTTCTAAAACTTTATTCAATCCAGCGTTAAGCTCTTGGTCCGAAACACTCATTGTTCTTGATGGATTCGCAGCATTCACTAGCTACCGATTAGTTAGAAGAACTTAACGTGTTTCCCGGCGGACTGATAAAACCAAATGCACTGCGTCGTACCGGAAATACGCAGGCACTCCTGTGATTGACAGTGCTACTAGCCAATAGTGCTAACTGTGAGTTTTCCCACAGCTCTGTCCAGCTTATGCAAGCCTATGCATCAGACGCTGCGTACGAAGTGCGTCAAAGTGGCTGAGGCTGAGAATATCACAATGTAGATCAAGGAGGGTCATCAAGGATTAGTGTTTTATTATTTCATAAAATTAACTACAAAAATGATATGAAACATTTGTGATAACACTGTTTAGGTTTAGCCAAACTAAATGCATTTGTTTTATTGTTATGAAAATGCAATTTCTCTTCTGATATAATAACTTCAGATTTTGTTTAACTGTAACTGTTAACAACCCCCAACGTGTATTTTTTTTTTAGCTTTTTAGTTACCTACATCCATGCCCTACTGCAGTGGCAGTGTATACTGTATAGTGTGATGTTCAATAGCTTTTATAGGCATTGTTTAATACATGTTCATATTTCTTGGATGTGGTTTAGTTTCCACTGGCATACGTATGTAGTATCATGCATATAAACATTAAGCAGTACTTAGCCCCTTTGCACAGATGCCAAATTTGGTCAATTGTCACCCATTTAAGGGGTGTTCTATATAAGGCTTTATAATGCCAGGTGTGAGCATCACAGAAACTTGGGAAATATCAATAAATTAAGCTCAACAGTCGTACCATTTATAGTACTACCTTAGATTAGTTTATTTTAAATTTAGGTCAAAATAAAGTACCACAAATTTGCAAAGAAAACTTGGCAAAAATGCAGAACCAAGTATTTTTTCTTTAGTTTGCAATGAAATACTGAGAGCTATAAACGAAAAACAGGTAAAACTATATATTTCCTGGATCATACGCTCCTTTACAAGTGTGCAAAATCAGAGGGTGATATGCAGAACTACTATCTAAGATCTATGATGCAAAATGTAAGCAGTGTACCTTGTTGTCCCTTCGTGTCTCCAAATATATCCAAAATGGCTAAATTGTGCACTGCTATAAATCATAAAATAATCATATATTTATGATTGTTGTATTATCATACTACAAATCAACTCTTTTGAGTCATGAAACTCACTTTTGTCTTTACATCAGTGGGGGATAGATATCTATGGGTCCAAAACCTATCCAAAACCTGTCAAGAAATACTGAATAAAACACTTTTTGTCCATTATAAAACATATACATTTGCCCTTATGATGGTTTAAGATGAAAACATTGATATCACACTGGTACACACACCTAAATATGTAGCCTAATCATTCACTCTTGTACTTCAATAAATCATCCCTCTTTTCTCTACTCTACAGTATGTAATCTTTTGCTGCATGCCCTGGGATAACATTTCTCTGTAGTCTTTTTGTCAGAACTCAGATTTTTGCCTGTTAGTTTGTTTCATTTATGTTTCTGATTTTTACCTTGTTTATTTATTCTGATTATTTTGTGGTTTCACTGTTTCATGTTTTGTATTACGGTCACTCCCTGTCGTCGTCACACTATTCGGGAGCCTTTGGTGATTTCGGGTTTCGTTGTATTTCCACTCTTGTGTACTTCCTTCTTTACTAATTACCCTTGTTTATAATACTAATCTACTAATCACTACTAACTGCTTAGAATTAGGTTTCTTACTAATACACTAATGACTAACTTGTAAATAATACTAATCAACTAATTTACTAACGTCAGGGAATTAGAGCTTCTACTAACCTACTAATTTACTAATGCAATCTCAGTTTTCATCTGCACCTGTCTTTCGTTTCTTCTGTCCTATCTCTGAATAGGTTTCTGTGATTCCCTACTCGCTTCACCTGCATCTCATTTCCGCAATCCTCTACCTCGTTGTGTGCACGGGTCTTCTTCGACCCAGGTCATGTATAGTCTATACGTTATGTGCTAGTCCGGTCTGCGTCTTATGTGTTCCCTCGTAATTGTATTATCAGCTTCCCTTATTGTTTCATTGTGCTCACCTGTGAGCAAACTCCCCTCCCCGCCTCTGCACACCTGTTTCTCATATTGTCTGTCTTCCTCAGTGTATATAACCCTGTGATTTAAGTCTTTTCTTCGCAAGTTTGTCACCATTGTTTTGCCTCTGTGTTGATACAAGCCTTTTTTCGAGTACCTTTTTCTTCCCGAGTCGTCTGTTCTGTTTTCTTAGTATCTGTCAGTTTTTGTTATCCCTAGTTATCCCTGTGACTTTGATTTTTGGACTGTCTCTGTACTGTTGCTGTGCCTTCCCGGATCTCGACCCTGCCTGTTTTACTTTGGATTGCTGTTTTGCCCCTTTTAATAAACTTCGGTTTATTCAGTCCTGTCCGCGTTTGGGTCCTTCCCCCACCAGCCGTGACACTTTGTCTAAAATGTTGCCATTCATAATCAGTCCAATGAAAATTTGACATTCATTTAGCACATATCAGAACACAGTAAATTGGAATGAGTATTTTCCTTGCCCTAAGTGACTAATATGCCATACTCTATATTATGTACAATAAGATCACAATAAATAATATATTCCAATAAAATATTTTATCAAATCACTTGCTGTGTTCGTTGTGAACTCGGAAGCTCGTAGCTCCGACATGGAAGCCCTGAGTTATGAGCTCGGAGCTTTCCAGTGGTCACTTCGTAACATCCATGGCTGTAGGCAAGAAGCTGTTGCTAGCTCTAATACTTTCTGAGCGCCAAAAGCTTCAGAGCTACTTTGTTACATAAAGAGAAAAGCATAAGGCAAGCCAGTGCTGAATAGCCTACATATATTTCTATATAATACGCCTATTTAAAAAACGTATTTACATATTTTACTCATGCAAACTGTTTATAACATCGTAGCTTGTCTAAATTTCCCATGCATGTTTATGGAAATGTAATATACTGCAGTACATTTTAAATATATTGTGAAGATAATTTTGATTTATTTACAATATACTGCAGCATATTCTTTTTCCATAGGGGTGAAGGGCAACGAATATCTCGACTGAGCAATCCCACGCCACCGATGGCATGGCCACTAGGGCATCTGTGCGAAGGGGTTAATTCTTCATAAGGAGTACAGTAATGTATAACTTAATGTAATACTAAATTTTTACTTTGGTTTTTACCAATTATACACTGAACTAAATTGGAGGCACTGAATGAAAGGCGATTGAGGTAAAGCAACACAAAATTCAGCACAAAAAGTTTGAGATTGCAAACAATTCAAATCTATTGTACAAAAGTGAAAACTAGGATTATGTGGAAATGAAAACGACTAAATCATCTGCAAAACAAGCCTTTGATTTTCACTCTAGACTGAGAGATATCAACTAACAACTCAACTAACAACTCCTGCAGTTGTTCTATAAACAGACTAATTGCCATTTACCAACTGAAAAGCAGAAGCATTGCAGAATGACAGTTTCACGATAGACCTTTGGATCCCTGAATACTGGAGCATTGTTCTTTCCACTTGCCACCAAGATAAACACAGCACCCATTTCATCCCACGTGCGCAACCACGTTCAGTGATTCATGACCATCAGTGATGCCTCAGAGTTTAACTTGCTTTGTCTGGATGAGGTTTAATCAGAGCCAAAACCAAACAGTCATAATCTAAATATTTGAAAGATCTTGAATAGGTACCATGGAGTAAACAATGACAGTAAAGTAATGCAAGCATCTTGAAGTTTTATAGCTGATGTGAGAACCACCATGAAAGTCCACTGTTATACTATGGCTACCACCCGGTACTTGTACTTCAATTCCAAGACGACATTTGAAGATACATAATAGACTGTACAGTATATACTGAATCAGTTTTAGCTGATAGGAATGTCAATCAGTAGAAAATAATTATCCACTTTGTGGATGGAATCACATTACATATGCTGCATACAGTAAGACATTATTGGGATGGCAGGTATGCCATCCGCCAAGTTACGGCCTGGCGGGGCATGCCCCATACCTATACAGCCCCGAGACTTTGGCACTTTTCAGGATTTCCTACAGAAGTATCCACAATGACCATAGACTCTCAGCCCTTAAAAACATTAACCTCTGTATTTTCTGACCTCATGTAACCACACAGCATTCAGATACAACTTCACACATACATCACGATATATGTGTAACTGAAGAAGAAAAAATACCACTAAAAAGGCAAAAAGCAGGAATTATGTATTTATTCACTGCATTGTGGTGTCAGTTTCACAGAACTGAGATGAAACAATGTCTACCATATTTCAACGTCAACATATTTCTATTTTTTATCTGCATTTATTTATTCATCCCCCCTTTCTCTATTGTAAATTATCGTTCTTGCTGTAAATGAACGATAGAATCTGTTTGTGAATTGTAGAGAAATCTGTAGCAGCAGCGAACATTTTAAAACCTGTACATTTTCTGAAGTAAACTTGCCAACAAAGTACAACCATATCCTTTCTGGAGTGTAATTATTCATCAACTGTTAAAAACATTAATTTAAATCATATTTTGTTCCATGAGGCACAATCTCTTCACATGCTAAGATGAAAAAACACAGGGCCAAGTTGCATTAAATAATTGAGGAAAGTTTGGATAGCATTGCTTTGGAATAGAGCTAGTTTATTTAGTGTGAGCTATGATAGGCAATATTGTTAGTTGTAACTGGGCCACATTTTGATATTTTAAAGGCAGGCCTAGTTTTTGCAAGTTTGAATTAAGGACTTATAGATAGCGCTCTGCGTGAGTAACTTGGCTTTTTTTTTAACGTTGAAAACGCTTTTGTTCAGATAGGTGTTTACAAGGAAAAGGGTAAGAGGGAAAGAGGTAAGTCTATTAGAGAATACCCAGCAGTATAATACAGACATTCTGCAATGGCAATATACAAAATATCAGAAACACCCCTGAAAAATGGCTTTAACTTTGAAGCATCTAAACCACAATTACAAAAGCATCTACACATGTGATTCCTATTAATTTGAATGCTAATTAGCAGCATGTGTCTGCTTAAAAGAGGTCTAACCAGCAGCACTTTGTGAGGTAAGTCTCCAAAGCAAGATGAGGATACTAACAGAGTTCCAAAGGGACCAAATAGCAGGTGTGTCGGTCACAAAAACAGCAAAATTATTTAAGGTGGCAAGGGGAACAGTGTCAAAAATTATGACAACATATGCCCAACACCAAAAAACAGCATCAGCAAAAAAGAACTGTGGCCGCAAGTCAAAGCTCTCCAACAGTGACAGACGGACACTTGGTAGAATAGTTGCTAATAACCACAGAACTACAGCTCTAAAAATCACCACAGAATTGAATCAATCCATATCTGAACCAGTCTCAACAAAAACAGTACGTTGTGAGCTTCACAAAGCTGGTATTTATGACAGGGCTGCCATTCGGAAACCATTTGTATCCAAGGCTAATGCATAAAAGTGCATAACATGGTGTAAGGAACACAAAACCTGGGCCCCTGAGCAACGGAGAAAAGTGATATGTGTGTCATCTTTTACTCTTTTTAATACATCTGGATGCAGGGGCGTAGGTTTCATTTGAACATTGGGGGGGGGACCACAAACAGTAAAATTTATTTGTGATGATAATGGAGGGGGACACTAATAATATACCATCCAACAGTAGCGAACCATGACTATTGGACCTAGGCCCTCAACCGTTCTCGTGAGCAAAGCAATATGAAGTATCGGGGGGTCTGGGGTTCCTCCCCCAGAAAAATTTGAGCCATTTAAAACTCATTTCCTGCATTTCTACACAACCTCACACAGGGCATTTTCTAAAATAAAATGTTTTATTTATGAACATTTTGGAGAAGTTTTTTTTTTTTTTTTTCAAAGCACTAGGTGAGATTTCAGATGCTTTCATATAAATCTAAAGCCATGGTAGGCTAATCAGTACATTAGTGGATAAGATAAGTTTATAACATTTTAAAATCTGTGGTTCTCAAACTCGGTCCCAGGGGCCCCCTGTGTATGCTGGTTTCCGTTCAAACCACAATTGCAATCCCAAAATTTTAACAAGCTGTTAGTTTTTCTTAATTAGGTGTTTTTCATGTTGAGAGGGATTATTTACCCTCTTAAAACAAATTATGTCAGAAATAGTTATGTATACCATGAAGACTATCCCATGTTCACATTGTGCTTACAGTGCTATCTATACAAGGTAACAATGTTTTTAACTGATCAAAGACTGAGGTAAATCAAGAGGCTCCTAATTAAGTTCCTTAATTTTTTCCTTAAACTTATTAACACAATGCAGGCTTGGCTCATTATCATTTGCTTTGTCTTTTAAATTGTTCATTAGGCTATTTACCAAGTCGCTAGGTTTAGTTGCCAATGTGTCCACAATTTCACCAATTAGGAGCCTATTGATTCACCTCAGTCTTTAATTGGTTTAATTTGATCATTGACATTTTTACCTCTCTTTTTGTAATTGTTTGCAATATAGCACAATGTGAATTATTTGACTTTTATTCTTCATGACATGCATAGCTATTGCGAATAGAATGTGGCTTCAGAAGGGAAATAATCCCTCTAAACATGAAAAACACCTAATTAAGAAAATCAACACCTTGTTCAAATTCTGGGATAGCAATTGTGGTTGGAACGAAAACCAGCATATGCAGGGGGCCCCAGGACAGACTTTAAGAACCACTGCCCTAGTGGTAGTCGTCAACATCCCAATTATGGTATTCACATTTCTCTGAACTTCTAAATTAGGCTACAACTTTAAGAACAGCCTCATAATTCCGATGAAGGATTCTTACAGTGTCGCCGCTTGCGAATACATCAGCCTCTCAAGTTGCACTTTTAAGGAACCAAATAACCTACCTTTAAGAAGCTACAACTGTTTTCTGATGAACCCTGAAGAGATTCTCTATTCAGTTGTCCAGCAACGTCGACATTTCCACAGTGCTACCTAACGTTATCGCACTCGTAATACATTGCTTGTTGTTATGAAAAAACATGTAGCCTACTTTTGTACAAGGCATAGACTGTACAAAAATAAGGAGTAGTTAAAGATAGTGTCATCATAGCTTAAGTTAGGAACAGCGCCTACAGTAGCCTAGCCTAGCTGAATGGGGAAACTTCTGGGTCGGCGGTTCTTAGTTTTATTCACTGTGGGGATTTTGATTAGATTTTCAGTTGAGAGGTGAAATGCCGCCTATGCACCAAACAAACCATCTGTTCTACCCCCGTAACGAGCGTCTCGATTTCATACTCCGTGAAGTTTCTCGTCTTTTTTTGCGGTCTGAGTTCTCCATTACAACCAACCTGATTATACATAACGTTACACAAAACACTGGGTTATGGGAATTGAAGTCCATAGTATTATCGGCTTGAACAATCACCTCTGATTGTTGACTACATATCCCATTTGTGCTTTCATAAACTCGAATTTGTCGTGGCCATCAGATAAACCATTGCTACTGTTTGAAGTAGCGAGGGGGTGGGTCGATAATTCATACTATGTTTACGAGCGTTACATATCTTTCTGCATAAATTTAAGCCATTTTTTACCGTTGTTGCAGCCTTTATTGACGGTAAGCTTTACATGGGAGAGGGATCAGTTATGGTTGGGGGGGACAATTAGACTCTTTCCAAACATTGGGGGGGACACGTCCCCCCTGTCCCCCCATAATCCTACGCCCATGTCTGGATGGGTTTATGTTTGGAGAAAGCCTAAGGAGGCATTCAATCCACAATGTCTGTTCTGTAATGGTATGGGCAGCTATTTCTTGGGACTCATTGGGTCCAATGATTGCTCTCCATGGATGTGTAGTGGGCAAACAATATGAACCCATTTTACAAGACCAGGTGCACCCTATGGTGCAAACACTGTTCCCTCATGATGTCCCCATATTCCAATATGATAACGCCCCCATACACACTGCTAAAAACATTAAAAAATGGTTCCAAGAACACGAGGATGACGTCAAATGCCTTCCATGGCCTGCACAATCACCAGATCTAAACATAATTGAACCTTTATGGGAAGTTCTGGAGTGCAGAGTGTGAACTAGATTTCTACCTCCTTCATCCTTCAAAAAACTGCCCTTCGTGAACAATGGGCCAAAATCCCACTACACACAATTCAGAAATTGTATGACAGCCTTCCTAGAAGGATTGAAACTGTTTTGAAGGCAAAGGGTGGGTCTACTCATTATTAGTTACTAGATATTCAGTTTTTGTAGGTGTTTCCGATATTTTGTATAGTTGATGCTAGGGGTGCAACGGTTCACAACACTCATGGTTTGGTGTCACAGTTTTAATTTGGTTCTGTTCTGTATGTTCTTGGTAAAGCAGAGAAAAAGCAGCAGGCTAATCTAATTTTAATTTAATTTTATCCAAATGTCATCAAATCATCATGAAAAGCTTGAGAACAAGCTTTCATAGGTTTTCTTTAAAAAGGAAAAGTGCCACTTTGTTTTTTTCAAATAGAAACTAATACCCACATTATAGGCTAAGGCGAGCAACATAAAATTCAGCATAAACTCAAGCCACATTGGACTATGCAAACTAGGTATTGGAATGAATAGAACATGATTGAAACTTGTTTTCCCTCGAAAGGTAATGCACCACTTTGTTAAATGTGTGCTTCTGCTGTTTTTTCCGGGCACAGCAGGGTGATATTTTTTTACATAATTCATTGCATCCCTAGCCAGGGACCACATGACATTTTTTGTAGCCCTAACTAAGTTTTATTTGGGCCCCTCCCCATTTTATTTCTGTAGCTATTATCCCAGGGGACCTAAGCATTGCGCACAGTTGGGAGGGGGGGCGGGCTTCGTTGCAATCCCAACCATGGGGGGGCTGGGGTTGTAGTTGTGATTGCAGACAGGGGGGGTTGATGAGTGTGAGGGATTATTTCATTGAATGCCTTGGAAATGCCTGCATATTAGCTAAAGACTTAAGAAACTGTTTTTATTACTATATGTCACAGCCAACTCTTTGTACTGCGTGCTATGGTTCTGGTAGAGTCAGAGTAGTGTGTCCATGTTCTAATGGATACAGTTGTGCAACAGTACCATGCTGATGTCAGTATGTAGAAGCAACTGCTGTTCCCATGTGCATTCACATAAAAACAGCTGGAAACCAAATCTTTTTTTTAAACAAATATAAAAATATATATCATTTAAAAGATCTGTACACAAGCAAATAACTATGGACCAACTTTTCAGCAAATGTAATTAACCTTTGTCTTGGAGTTGACAAGCTGCATTTTCAACCATTAATCATTCAACATTTTGCTCAGGTCATTAAACATATCATTGTACTAGGGTTGCAATATCAGGATATGGTGCATATTACAATATTCTATCTTACTAAAATATATATATATTTATATATATATTGCCATGCTATAATATCCTGTCTGATAAAAAGTTGTCACTGACAGATGAGCATGTTAATGTGTGGCATGTTCAAAAAATAAAATGCATAGCTTGATATAATGAGTGTTGCAGCTATGCTTTAGGAGGGCCTGCATTCCAAGAGAATGTGTTATACCATGTGTAAATATTTCTATAGTCACTTATCAAATTGGGCATGTGCTCCATCTCCATCTTGATAAAGCATGTACTTACCACATATTTCTGGAATTATCCTTTGAAATATACAAAAGGATATATGCTGTCATCCATCAAGTTAATATTTTGGAAGGACTCTATATGCTGAAGTGCCAACACACAGAAATATTTTCAGCTTGCTTCATCCATCAGTCCCAACTGAAAGAAATAAAGCCCAGATGGTGATATAGTGCATTATGCTAACATACCCAGCACATTGTACTAAGTTTAGCAAACCACCTGTTAGTTCTAGCAAAACTACCCTAAGAAAATTGGTGTCTGTACTACTAGTGTACTACAAGTAATCTCCTTAGCCATAATTTGTTTTCTTGGTGGTGACATTACATCACCTGAGATGTAATGTCACAACCACGGAACACAAAACCCCAAACCAAACACTAAAGTGGATGAAAACAAAAACAGAAAATCGCACCAGAGAGTTTTTCATACTGAAGAGAGAAACAGTTACTCTCTTTTACTATCATGAATATACAGGCTCCCAGTCCCAGATAGTTTAGTCAGTGAAATGTGCATGCTGCAGAATGCTGTAGCCTGGACCTTCTCAGTTTAGGCTTTATGATACAACTTGTTTCCTCCCATTGGTTTGGGGGACATAAGCTGTCCAGAGTTATCGCTGCGTCAGAGCCCCCCTCCTGATACTCGCCAGGCCCCTACAGGTCACCCGCTGTCCTTTCCTCTGACCAGTGCTGGCTCTCCTGTAGACCACTGTGTGGCACGAAAAGTGCAATGTAGAAAACAGCCATTGGCTTGCAGGCAAATGGGTCAGAGGAGTGCATTTGCCTCAGCTGCTGCACTGCCTGGGCGTGGGCGGCGCAGCGGTGACATGAGTGTATAGTGTATAGCTTTTTTCATCTCCTCTCATATTGTGGTTTACGCAGCACAGAATATAACTATTTTGGCTTTTTTAATTTAAAAAAACAATTTGACGTGACTGATTAAGCTTGGGTGTACTTCAAGAAAGCACACGTGCTCTCTAGTTTTACAAGCATATTCCTGGCCATGACATTATTGGAAATGCATTGAAAAAAGACACTCCTTGGTAAGATTATGAAGGATCTGGGAGTATGCAGTCTCCTCCATACACAATCTCTGATTTTAGTCTCAGCAATAGTGATGGAGGAAGTGAAGCTTCTTGAACTCCATAATGGGTGGAGCATATGTGTGCTTTTGATTGTAGACTGGTATGAACCAATCAGAAGGCTTTACTATCCATAGAATGGCACTGTGATTTATTCAAATTGGTGAACCATACAAGTACCACACATTTTGGATTGCATGCCATGAACTTTCCTATGACTACTCCACAGCTCATATGATTTCATGTACTGACGATAACAGCAGAACTCCTAATACATTTACCCAATAGGCTACAATGAAGCTAATCATACAGTGGCTATGAGACAGCAAACCCACTCAAAACCTGGACAGGTATTTTCAGTATTGCTGAAAGCTATTTTAACTCCTGTCTTTAACTAAGTAGGCTAATTATGCTTACCTACTTCGTTATTTTGTATCATTCTGAAATAGGCTAGTTAATAGTCACTTTATAAAAAAATTTTACCACTGAAAAGCAAAACTTTTAGCACTTTCATGTAAACGTTCCCACTTCAACATATAGCCTACAAAGAACATAGTCTACACGCGCTTTTTTCCATCCACGCGCGCATTCACAAACCAGTTCGCGCATCAAAATACTTGTTTTATTCAAACTTTATTACTATATAATATTACTATATTTATTCGTTAAAATAAATCGAATGGTTCACACTGGCTATCCCTATTATCTATATCATATCATATTGTCGTAAGTGCACGAGACATCCACTGAAACGTTCCAAACTTGCCAGAATGAGGTCAAAATTTGATATACGTTTGTAACTTGCAGCGTACTTTCACTAGCCTACTCACGTCATGGAAGTTGAAAATATCCTACCTCAGGCAGGCTTTGAGAAATAACCCATTCCCCCTTATCTAAAGTGATGTCTAGTTAGCTATCTTTGGGAAATACACACATAGAAGTGAATTTACTTTCAAGTACTTACTTTTGGAAGTTCCCAGCTGCTCGAAGTTGAATGCGTGAGCCGTAAATGCTGTTCATGAGGAAAAAGTTGACAGAGAGCAAGCAACCACTGAACTTTTGGAACACGTGACCTCAACTCTACACTTGATACCAGACCAGTAGTGATGGGAATTACGGCTCTTTTAAGGGAACCGGATCTTATGGCTCCGTTCGTTTCCGAGAGCCGTTCAAAAGAATCGGATTGCGTCCGGCCCGTGGATCTTCTAGAATTCCACGAGCGAAATACCAAATGTTACCCAAACACGGAAACTTATGTACCTAGTTTATATGCCTTAACACGTAAATACGGCAGCCCACAACATACTGTGAGTCATGGATGGATGGAATAAAATATTATGAGTCATGTCATGGAAGAAAATGTCAGTTTCCAAACATTAAGGTAATATGCCATGCAAATCGTAAACAACGACATTGAACATTGAACAAAGGACGCATGCCACTGTAATGTTTACATTTGGTTAGTGAAATAGCAGGTGTAACTAAGCACTAGAGCGGCTAGAAAATGCACTAGTTTGTGGGGGAAAACAATAATGCGACGTTCTTTTTTGAAATAAGCTTTTTTCCTCACTTTAGAAATGAGTAAAACAATTATATTTTTGGATAAGATGGCTATTATTATACAAGTTAGACACATACTTGAGGTATATTTGCTGCGTCTTTGTGTCTAATTACTGGTGTCCAATTATACACATAGGCTATATATATATATATATATATATATATATATATATATATATATATAGTGTAATAATCTGAAAATCTGCATTCCACAGAAATTTGCATCGAACATATTTGCATTGCTTATACAAGAGTATTTGCATTCAGTCAAGCTGTTGTCTTCAGATATGACTATGAGCAGGCAATAACTACTAATAGCTACTGATAGACTTGAGTGATCTGGAGCTTATTTTATTATTATTTGTTGTTGTTTGGATGGTAGTACCAAAGTACAGTGGAAACGTTTTGAATGTTCTTTCATTGTTGTCCCATTAACAGCTTTATGGAATTTTGTCATTGGAACTTTCAAATGCAGGGTACATTTTCGGTCACATTTTATCCTATGAATAGTCTACATGTACAGTCTGCAGTGTGCTGATGCTAAATACTATAACAAGGAATCCTGAATTACTGCAGTTAAAATAAAATTTCGATAATAAATATCTTATATTCTCATTTATCATCTTGTGACTCCTCTAAAGTTTGTTTTTGGGCTGTTGTTATTGTACTGTTGCTATTCAAGTGAATTAGATGGGTTTTACTAAACATCGGTAGTTTCTTGGTCACTGACTTCCTTGTGGATCTGCTTTGCCACTGTTACGATTGTTTGATATAATGAGTTATTATGGATGGTGATAGCGCCCCCTGGAGCCTCCATCACGCCCCCTCATTCCCCTCATCTGAAGGACCACCATGCTTGAAGCGTACGACTTTTAGCTGCTTATAAGATATTATACGTCATTATTGTACAGCTTCATATAAAATTGGCTAGTTTAGTTGTAAAAGTCTAAAACACTTGTTAGAAGGCTGCAAATGTATCTCCCTTTGACCGGGAAATCATTTTGTCCAATTAAGTGACATACCCAGATTTGTAAATGTATATGTAAATTTATCTGGATCCGAGCGTAGGCTACATTTAATATTAAATCAAATAACATATTAGGCAGGATGAGCCTTAGTCGGCATTGCGCTTTTAAACCACTAGATAACATTTTGATAACTTTGTAAGCTTCCTATGCAGCATATTAAAATGGGATAATCAGTTGCTGATATATGAAACCAGCATAAAACAACAAAAACAGGGCCAGGATGCATCCCGTTCCCTGATGAGAGGAACACAGTGGGGGGCTGTAAACATTAGCACAGAGAGCCTGTCCATTGCACATGGTTGGTTGTCGTCGACAACCTCAGTAGCAAGTGTTGTGTTGCACATTTCATCGCTCAAGCCCGTCCTGCGAAACAGAGATTGGACAAACTGTACCATCAATTTTTCGAAAACGCGGCCCAAATGTGACAACAGACGTATGCTAAATGGAGGAAATAAAGCAAAACATTGTTGAAACACCCTTAGCCCCACATGTTAGCGGTGGCTCGGCGAAGAGCTGCCATGCTCCCCGCTGTGAACTGGGAAAGTGATGTTGGTGCAGTTCCTCTTACACAAGGGCAATGCCGTTCTCCGGGCCGACTGAAGCATTTTCATAGTCTGTTTTCTATTACAACGTGCCAACATTGCAGCACTTGCTGGTGCCCCATAAAAAATAATCAACTCTGATGAAATAAGATGTCTTCCAACACGAGTAAGCCGATTCTAAATCTCTTAAGTTTTATTTTAAGAAAACTCGTGGTTTCCCCCTTTAAAATATACTGAATATAGAAATTGAAGTTATGTTGTTGTATATATTGGAATATTGTTCATTATTTAAAAGAGTTCTTCAGTTTATTAACTGAGCCTTTAAATGTTCATACAAATTTTATTTTAGTATTTAATTTAATAATTGTATTAATAGATCAGATAATGTCACTTAAAAAAAACATATTATTTGAAAGGGTTTTAAATGTGCAATGCCCTCCTATATGGAACTTTAAAGAAAATAGACTTTGCAGAACTACAATTACTGAGTAAAATGGTTAATTCTTGTGACCATTCATAGTGGCCCATATTGTTTACATGCAGCGTGTAGAGTGTTTCATTGAAACAAAAAAGTAAATCACAATCATAGGAATATCTATCAAAACAAACTTTTTCACACTAGATCAAAATCAGCTTTTAACACAATCACACAGGTGTAGTCAATTTACATTTAAAAAGTTTGTACATATGACTGGCATTGTTTAGCAATTTCTATTTTAAACAAGGTACCAACATTCCTTTTTTCCTGACCTGCTATTATAATTGCCTGAGTTAATACTCCATGCAAGTAAACAACATGATCACTTTTAAAAATGTAGATATTCAGTGAATTAATGTACATTCTTCTGCTTCGATTAAATAATACAAAAAACAAAACAATTTCAACAACAGCAATGATGATGATATAATAATAATAATAATAATACCTATTACATACAGTATTCCTATTTTACATGTGAAAACTACTTGTTCTGGATGTTTTGTTTCATTATAGACAAACATGAGTAATTTTGTTATGCCTATAAATACAAAATGCAGTACGTGCCATATTATTTAAATGTCTTGATGTGTACAATTCAACATTAGTAATTTAAAGTGTTTTTACACTTTTAACTACTTCCAAATGTAAAAAAAAAGAAGCAAAATTCCTATTCAGAAAATCAATTTTTTAAAAAGATGGCTGCCATAATTGATAGGACAGCTAGTTATGCATTTTATTTTCATTATTAAATTTTCATTTATTGACCAAGAAATAGATTTTAAAACTATTGTTTTATTTTTCCAGCTATGCAATACAGATAATTTGTCTTTTGGATTTTTAAAAATAACAATAATTTCGAATTTGTAATGAAATGATTAACTACTTTTAAGTATGTTTTTTTTTTCTCTATCTTTTTTGATGTGCATGCCACAATAATTACAAGTAAGATGTTGGGGCAACACATTTTATTTGGGTTATTATAGAAAATATACATGGAATAATGTCTAAAATAATAAGAATTAAAAGAAAAATAAGATAATACATATTATTGTTCTGATTATTATTAGTGTTTATATTAGTGCATATTTATGTATGTGTACTTACTATACAAAGATATGCATGTGTATAGATATACTCACGTTGATATTTCTGGACACACACACAAGTTAAAGACAAATCACAGAACCTATGATGAATTCAGCAGGCATGAAAGTTCAAGGAGAAGCAGGAAAAAAAAGAGTGAAACCCTATGAGTGGATTTACATTCCAAATAGTAACTTTGCACACCTCCTTTGGCACTGGTGTTTAAGTTTGGTTTTACTTACACAAAACTACAACTGCCATGCAAAGCACAACAATGGGACAGTGAGAAGAGGAGGGGAGGTGAGACTCACGGAAAGGGAACCTATGTAAATTTTGAAGTTCTTCAGGACAAAAGACCCATTCATATGTCGTAAACTGAGCGCAGCAAACGTTAAACCGAGTGCTTTGGTTTTGTTTCTTTTTTTGCCTGGGGGTAAACGAGACAGAATGTGAACTTTAACGCAGGCCATGTGCCCAGTCAGACCGTGCACACCGCCTTGGTCTGCTGCCACTGAATGTCACCTCTCAATGGTGGGAAGATTTTTGAACTTTTTTTGGGAAAAGGAAGCTTCAATCATAGATATAGAACCTCTATATCTATGGCTTTAATAATTTAAAATCAGTAACATCTTGTTTGCAATATATATATATATATATATATATAAATATAAAATTTTTATATATTAAATATCAATTTAAAATTTTTGAACTTAGAAAATACATACTAATTCATAATTTGGCAAACAATGCACTGGTAACATGTGCAAATTGATGATATAATTATGATTATTTTGACTTCGAAATGTAGATTTTTGCACATCAGCTGCAGTCTCTACTTAAAGGTACAAATGCAAGCAATTTTAATAATTTTACTGTAAAAAGTGTAGTGGAGTATTTGCTTAGCAGTCAACAAAGTCTGTGAAAATGTGCGTAAATTACAGTAATTGCATTTTTATACATTATCCATTTAAACAGCAGGAAGTTATGCCTTATTTATTTTTTTTATTCATAAATTTGGATCCCAAGGTGGGGTTGAGCCCGTCCAATTCCCACCCCAATTTGGACTGGCCAATTGTCTGCAACCGCAGCTGCTTACATTGCGCGAACCCCACTGCCGATTCGGCCGAGACGGGCGACACCGCGGTTCTCCTCCGAAACACGTGGTGTCGCCAGCTGCTTTTGTCACGCCACAGACGACGGCTAAGCTCGCATAGAGCAGAGTTGGAGGAAGGGCCTTTCATATGTGGCTTTGACTGCAATTTTCTGGCGTCCGATCGACCGTCGGGAATCCTATCCGACTGTGTAGGTTGTCGGCCACAGTCCAGATTCCGTCCTTGGCCGCGAGGCTCATCCATGCACCACAGTGAAACTGAAGTTATGAGTCCTGGGGTCTCGTATAAAACGGTCGTACGCACGGATTTGATCGTAAATTCACTAGATTTGATCTCGTGAGAATCGACGCAAAAATTGAGATTTATAAAACTTGAAACTGACATGAAAACGTCCTTATGCGTATGCCAACTCTAGAGGAGGCGTACAACAATTTCCTTGTGGCTATGCAGCTGGACAGCAGGACGAACACATTTTTCCAGACGTGAGAATATTTTGGACATATTAGACACGCATGCATAAGATATATTTGTGTGATAAGCACTGTGAGATGCAATATTGTGGGCAATAACTAGGCAATACCTTAACTAGGCTATACGCGTAGGTTTGGGTTGGAGAGAGGAAGACTGCCAATATTTTCATATGAACTGGCTACTAGCTAGTAGCCTATATGCTTGTGAGACTTGATGTTTCACTACGCGAGACTAGGTGGTCCAGCAGTGTGTCTCCCCCAACACACGTGTGCAAACCGTTATGAAAACAGCCTAATAATAACAATAATAATAAATATTATTATTATCGATACGTGTATGGTTTAAAAGCTTATAATCAATGTGCAGTTTAAACAAACATCATGTAGCTAATAATAGTTGATATACAGAAGGCTTGTACTGACGGCTGTCAGTGACAACTCCATTGAAATAAAATAATTCTAACAAATATTAGGCTATGCAATACTGAAATTATAATATTAACATTTCTGTAAACTATTAAAACCGAAAGAAAAAGATGTAAAATGGCTATACATGAATTTTATATCACGTGACAATGGTCACGTAGGGGGGCGTTCACTGGGTGGAGCTGACAAGCTCGTTCACGTGTGCATGATTTTTAGGATGATTTCTGATTCATAAATAGGTCATACGTAGGAACATTTATTCGTGCTTATGGACATTTTATAAATCGTTCGTAGGAACATTTTAGGAAACGATCATAGGCTCACATTTAGGATGAAATCCAAGATGAATTTATAAATGAGGCCCCTGCTCCCTAACCATCCCATCACCATAATTGCTGCGCTAGCTTGTGTAAGGATCAGTAGCCTACTTTTGTATTTTTCAGGGTTGGAAATTGGACAACGTCAATTAATTTCTTAAATTGAACAAATTTAAATACCAATACATTTTTAAAACCAGAAAAATGGCCCATGTGTGTTGGCTTTTGAATGTGTGTGTTGGCTTTTGAATATTTGAAGTGGCATAATACTGGCTTTTCTTGCAATAATACTCAACTGTAGTCGCATCCAACACACCCAATGCAACTATTAGTCATTCACACCCCCGTGACCATGTAAGAGAAAAAATTTACATGGGGGTGAGATTTACGATACACTTCAAACGGCTTCCTTTTTTTTTTAACCATTCTTCAAATGTGGATTGTCAAATGGTAGTTCATTTATCCCATCACTTTAAACTTCCTATGTTAATTTGGGAGAGCTTCGCTATCCCAACAAATTACTCACTAGCTGCAGGTTGCTCACCCCATAGGCTATAATGGCACTTCCCATTATGGGACTGACAGCACAGCTTGTTTTCCATTAAGAGCCATTGCAGTTTAAACACATAAAATTCTGGACTAAAAACAGTGCCATTGGTGCTAGCCCGCAGTGCTTTGTGTGGCGCTCAGCTAGTTTTACAGAAATATAAAGAATTATGATTCATTTAGCAGAGCATCTAACAATTCTAATAAAACTCCAATACAGGCAGCCTGTCAATGCACCCTCTAAAACCGCATACTTACAGTGTAAACTTAAGTATAAGCAAAACCTAAGCAATGCACCCTCTAAAACCGCATACTTACAGTGTAAACTTAAGTATAAGCAAAACCTAAGCATGCTCGCTTCCTCAAAGCAACTATGAGTTCGAAGCCGTTTTGATACGCTGACCCAATTTTTAACGTTTTCTCTTTTTGTCCCCAAAACTATGGTGTAGCATTTGCCTCATTTCTATCCCATCTAGTGAAATTACGGATTTGTTTTCTCCAGTAGGAGTTAACATTACATTGCTACTCTTAACTTTGCTTCCTGATAATTGAATGTCTGTGGTGTTCAACTGAGTTCTTGTGTCGTCACCGGAATTGGTCATGCCGATAAAGGTAGTGAAAACTAGATGCATCCAAATTCTTTGCATTCATTTATGGTTAAAAACACCTAAAGGGACACAATATATCTTGTGACCTGCCAAAAATAAAATAGAAAGAAAGAGTTAAAATAACTCAGTACATAGCAAATCTCCATACTTTTGTGAACTCATGTATTACCAATAAATGGGAAAATATGTGGAATATCAACATCGACTGAAGATAGCACACAAACTATTTCCCGGGATCAAACCTTTATTGTTTCAAAACTCTAAATTCCTTTACAATACAGTCATTTATTGTTACTTGTATGACTTGATGGATAATGTACAATGCCATATTTAATCCAATAATGAAACACAAGATCACAAATATGAAATATTTCTCTCTAAGAATGAACGTTCTATGATAGTGGGAAGTTATGCACTGTTTCAATGTTAAAAGCAGCACAATCTCTTCCCTTTTTTTGAATCCATGACAGCATTGTTTTTTTTTTTTCTTCCGAAAGTGCATTTTAAGGATTGCAGTGATGACTGTTATATTTTTCTCAGTCTCATAATGTACATTTCAATATTATCCTTTCAGAGGGCTTTCTTACTGTGTTGTGTGTAACAAACAGCATTTTACCTACAGTTCCAACTACAACATTTATCTGAAGTAAATTAAAGAAAAAATATATCAATATGCATGCCATGAACATTCCTCCATAAACATTTATAATAAATGTATATTTTCAGAACATTACAGGGAAATTATGTTGATAATGATATTTTCCACAAAAGGACAAATGTCCATAATAATGAGAACTAATATATAACATCCAAAGACTTGTGTTTAATTTACAGACAATATAACGGCTTTATGCCAATATGTATAGGGCATGCCCTTACAAAGAAAAGAAATTATTTGGTCCACGATTATAAATCTTCTGGGTTAAAAAAACAAAAAAACAAAACAAAAAAAAGTGTTCTTGCAACTGTCAAAACATGTCATGATAATGATTTATTTTTTTCCTTTTTCTAATGCAATGTTGATAAGAGAATTTATGAATAACACGAGATGTTTTTCTTTTCTTTTTAAAAATGTATGCAACACAAACTTTTTTTTATAGCTCATAATGTAACGATATTATACTTTTTTGTTCCAGGGTACAGCCTTCACTCGGTAGAATTTGGTACCCAGAGGAACTTTAAATCTGTTCTGAGCCTGAGAAGGAAAAGAAAAAGAAGGGTACATTGATGAGAGCAATACTCACAAACAACCTAGAAACAGGAGTGGAAATTATTTACCATAATCATAATACCATTTTAAAGCCTTGGCATGGATCCCCACTGTAAGAAAACTGTTCAAACCGTACAACTGAATCATAATGGACTTACGCATCAGTGTTTGTTACAATGACTATCAGCGATAAAGCTTTCTATTTACATTTATAATTAGTGGCCATAAAAATCAGTATTAGTGGTTAAATGGTGGTTATCTTTATTTATACAACAATGCACACAATGCTGACATGGGAATGACAATAACACAAACAAAATCCTGGCTACTCCACAAAGCCCAGAAGCTCTAGCTGCTGCATGTAACGGTAACCACTACTGCAGTCATACAAAAGACTGGATATCTTATAGAATTATCCAGTTTAGAATTATCTTATAACATGTGCTGCAACTTGTCTGTAGTTTTCACTACGCTATGGAAATTATTAATATGAATCAATAATTACATACTTTAATAAAATAATAATAGTAAAAAAGTTAAATACACTTGTATTGAATTTGTTGAATAATGCAGCACGGTGGTTCCACAGTCTACTTGCCTAAACATGGCGTGTGAAAATGCCTTGGCTACTTTGCTACTCGGAAGCAAATGAGATGACGGTTCCTTTAATACTCGCAAAATTCAGATTCGCCAGCAAATAAAATGTACAAGATCATTTATTTGGTTTGTGGATGAAAGCACATTTTGCCGATCACACTGTATCAAACGAACAGCCCCTGGGTCAAAAGTCACAAACCAACCTCAGATTAAAAAGCCTCGAGAGATTCAATTCCACACACCTGTGTATCACCAAGGCAAAAATGCAATAAATCAACCCAACTCAATTCAAGTTTTGGAACAAAAGGTTGAATTGTAATTCAATAAATGGATAATATTTTATCTTGTCATTAAAATTGTGATTAACGCATTAATTTCCATTTCCATAATAAAAATAATAAATAAATGCATCAATTGTGCATATATTTATTAGTACACCAATTGAGTTTAATTACTGTATTGTAATTATCTATAATTGTGACTGTCGAGGCACAATGAACACAGTTTAATTAATGGTATTACATGACCATGTTTAACTAATCTGATCTATATGTTTTTAGTACCGATGTCTGCTGGGATAATTATTTTAAACAATGCAAATGCTCAGAATCTGTGAGATTAAATTAAGTTCAATTTAAATAATAAGACAAAACAGACAGACCTCAACCTCTCTTTAAATCAGTATCTGGAGCAGTAATTTGAGTCACATTACGAGCAAACAGTATGACTGTGGTCCTTAGGCACCCAAGTATGAAATGACTTGAATTGATGCAATTGGCTGTAACTGGTTAACAATAATACAAATGGGGGTTGTGTAATTTAAATCGATTCTACAGTTTCAGCTGTAGTTTCAGACATGGAAGACGTGTGGAAATTGAAGATGCGTGTGTTGCTGTCGAAGTAGATAAAAAAATATAAAAAAACACAACCTAAATACACCATATATTCTAACCGAGCCAGCGATTCCCAAATGAGAAATAAAAAAAGACAAGGTTCTTCGGTTCATTACCTTTTTTGCCTGGCAATATTCCTTCTCCATCACTTTTCCGAGGACCCACGGTCGCCTTGCCGCCCCAGTTGCTATTAAAAAAAATACCAAGGAAAATCTCAATACAAGACATATAGCCATGATTTCTAGAGCACTATGTGTCGATCGACTAGTCCAACAGTAGGCAAGCCTGTTCCTGGAGTGCTGGAGACGGTCCTGGTTTTAGCTCCATCCAAAGCTATAACTACGTAATTGTGTTATTTCTTAAGCTTAATGACGTGACCACAGGTGACCATGTACGGGAGGTACTCAGCAAGTCGCCATTACGGCTCTGAATCTTCAGGCTTAGGCTCTTAACAATCCGCCAAACTCATGCGATCAGGCTCGGGTGGAACAGAAACCAGAAACCAGAAACGGCACTGGGACTCCAGGTCCAGGGTTGCCTAGCCCCGAGCTAGACAGATATTCATCGAGTCCCAAAGAAAACACATCGCCCGTGACATGTTCCATATTTGCAGAACGCAATCAAAACTTCTTTAGAACTCAGGAATTGTCTTTTGATCCATTCAAATACATTCAAATATATTCAAATTTGAAATCAAAGAATAATCGGTCTAAGCCTGGGATATGAAGGCATAAGTGACACCCTGATGACGATTTTTGAAACTGAGGGGGAGAGAGGGAGGGGGGGGGGGGTTGATTGATGGAAAGATTTATTCCTTCCACGGTCGCGGAAAGCCGGTCAGCCACTGGTTGAACCGCCTGACCGATTTTGAATAACACAGGGCTCAAATGAAAAGAATTCAAATCGCTGCTTGTACACACTCCCGGTACAGAGCAGGGAGCGAAAACGCTGCCCTTCAAATCCTCGTTTGAATGATGAGGTTTGAAGATATTCCCTCCCTCTGGACAGTGCCACGCAAAAAAATCGCTCCCTGATTATCCGCATTCAAAGCCGGACGGTAGAATGGCAGTGGATGCACCTATTAAGTGAAGATATTTGTTATGTTGAGTTCCGAGCCAGGAACACTAATTGGGAGTTTTGTTCAATTTCTTCTGAACATTTCCATCCTGTTCTAATGAAAGATCCTTTACAGATATCCATATCTTTTTATTCTTTTTGTATTGACTTTTTTGTAGTTAGTTCAATTGTGACTTCTTCAGACACATATTTGGGGAATACTTAAAAGGGAGATGTGTGCTCTCTAAAGTCACTTCTTTCTCAGCCTTTTCTGTAGAGCGTTTGATTTAATGATAAAAAGCCGGGTTTCAAATATTGGTACGTCACAATAATTTTCAAAAACTATGATGCGCTGTTACCTCAGATCAGAGTTTAGCTTCCTTTGAAGCAGAAGCTTGCTCTTTTAGTGATTCAGCCATTTCCACCTGCTGCATCATACTCCGTTAAACCGGGAGTGCAGAAGTAGTGCGTGCCAATGCAAGCGTTCGGTGACCGCGTCTTTTCACTCTGCAGTCCGTCGTTAAAACGGTGCTGTCGTTACCGCGAAGAACTGTGCAACTAGCGGCGATGGGGCGCGTGGACTGTCGGTTTGGTGACCAGTCCAGTGGACACACTTTTGGGCAGAGGCAGGACGTACACTCCCTCCCAATCGCAGCCTCCTCCCTACAGAGATACTAACCGAACAGCACTGGCAGGGGGGGGGATTTTGGGCCGTATGCAAAAATGGACCGCGTCGCACACCAGACTCCAGTGTGGAAACTCAACTTAAATTCAGCTACCGCGCCCAAAAACTATTTCAAATGAGTTTCAAATGCCACACACTGTTTTCCAATGGCTTGGAAGAACTTTAAATCCTTAAATATTGAAATAATTCGTCTAAATACAAAATTATCATGAAATAATCCACGGTTAAAATACGTCTCTCTTAAATATAGAAGTCATCATCATGTGGCAATCGAGTGGCAACAGATTTTTGAATGATAACAACAAACATGTTTGGCATACAGTAAATAGACAATGGCCTACATGCAAACCACACTATGCCCTTACTTCTGACTCACAACTGAAAGCTAGTGTTTTTTCCCCCTTTTTTTTCTTTTCACAAAGACAGTTTGGAGAGTTTGGCGACCGCTGAAACTAATGAGGAAAAAGCATGTGCTTGTATTGGAAAACAAAATGCTTTTAACTGAGAGACCACAGAGTAAACACACACACTCCAAAAAGTTCTTGGCATAAGGTGCAGAGTGAAAAATTCACATTTGGAAATGAAAATTCAGTTACTGTCACATGGTTAAATAAAATGATCTCTTTGTCTTCGGAGGATATAAGCATGAGATTTCAGTCTGCATTTCCTCTAAATGAAGAAGAAACGCTGATTGCGTCCAGGCCTTTGCCCGTATTGTATTTTTACAGATCCAGTGCTTGGTACGGCTGTGATCTCTGCTTTCGGGGAGCATGACTGACCTGGTTTGAGATCCAGGGCGGTGAGAGACTCAGAATGGAGGAAGTACAGGGTCGGACCCACGGTGAACAGTACGTAGTTGTCGTGCCTTTCATCTAAGATGATGAGAACCAAGTCCCCAACCTGAAAACTGAGCACAGGAAATAAATCAGTGACCAAGGGACATGGTGTGACATTCTCTGAGAGGAAGGAAAAAAGCTACTTGCCAGTGAGGATGAAAAACAAAGGTTTTAAGCTTAAGGCTTTTTTGAGGCTTAAAAAGATTATGCTTAAGATGAAATAAAAATAATAATAATTACCAATAAAAAAATAATTATATATATATATATATATACACACATATACATGTTTTTTTTTAAATATATACATGTACTAGGGATGCACCGATACTGATACTGGTATCAGGTCCGATACTATGCTCATGTACTCTACTCATATTCATAAAAATGCTCCAATACCCAGACCCGATACCGACAACGTTATGTGGCATCGTGTGGAAGCCGGAAAAAATGTCAGCGCACAGCCTACCCGATGATGCAAGATTTTTGGGTATCCCCTGCTCATAAACCAGAGAGATCCTAGGCATAAGACCTACGCAATGTCACTGCACTTGGTGAAAAGAGCAAACATGACACACCATTCTGCCTGCGTCTGAAACACATCTTTTCCTGAGGCGGAAGCGTTCGGTTTGTGAGGTGACTGATAGTCTGTCAATCATTCGAGTTGACGATAAAGACAACAGGGAGAAGGTATAAGAACTAACTGATTACCTCTTACTGTAATTTACATTTATGAACAAAATTCACAAAGTGACTTATACAGCTTAAGCTATTTTTGTAATTTTGTTAGGTAACTGTCTTAATATAGACAAACATTTAGTTCACTGAAAATAACTGGCTAAATGCTACTGAAGTCAGTCTAGCTCAGGGGTGTCAAACTCCAGTCCTGGAGGGCCGCAGTGTCACAGGTATTTGTGGTTTCCTTTCAATCAGCACCCAGTTAAAGCATTGAGAACAAGGTGTGTGGACTTCTTAGCCAATTAGTGACTTAAATTAATCACTTGTGCTTAAACGCACCAAAAACCAGCAGACACTGCGGCCCTCCAGGACCGGATCTTGACACCCCTGGTCTAGCTAGACTAGTCTAGCTAACGTTGCATAGGCCAAAATTGGGTATTTGGGTTCTGAGACAAACTATTTCTCATTGATTTAGTTTCACGCACCATCCATGAAATCGGTACAGAAATGGTACAGCCTGGGAAAAAAAAGGTATCGGTGCATCCCTGATATTTACATACACCTAAACATACACGGACAAATTGAGTGGTGGTAAGACTGCCTAATGTACTTACTCTCTTATAGCGATTTTCTCAGAATGCCGTGAAGATACTGAAGACATGCTCTGGGACATCTACAAAGAAAAAAATACTGATTAATACTTATCTACTTAAATTATACAATTCAAAACAGCTAGAGTATGCAAAAGCGAAAGATATTTCTTGTTAAGCTTCAAAACAATCGCAAAACAACGGTAGGTAAATAGCTACTCAATCAGTGTCCATTAGGGTTGCAAAATTCCGGGAATATTCAAAGGTGGAAACTTTCCATGGGAATTAACGGGAATATATGGGAATTAACGGGAATAAACTGGAAATGTTGGCGTTATTTGTACTAGCTGTATTTACCTCGTCATATGCAGACATAAATATAAACATTTTGTTTTGTCATAAGCAGACATCCATGTAAAAATTTGTGAGTAGAAATTTAATGGATTCTTTCATTGAACAAAAAACATGAATGTTGAATAAAAGAAATGTATTCCCTAACCCCCCCCCAAATAAACAGTCCCATTCAAAATGGATGTAGTCCTTGGGCTCAAATGCAGTAGTGTGGCCTCAATAGAGTACTCACACACAGAAGTGACTTCCCCATTAATTTAGGCCATAGACATTAACTAAAACTTACTTTTAAACAATTTCTAGTGATTATGTCTTACCATCAATTCCCTGGTTTGTTCAATATAACGCTCGTTCGCAAAATATGTCATTTTTCTGGACCAGTTTCAAGTACATTTTACATTTTAGTATTTTTTTGTGAATATACCAGCGCTGGCACTGTTTAAAAACTCGATATCCCATAATTCCCTCCAGACGGTTCAATTAAATAAAATAGCCAAATTACCAAGGGTATGCACTGCCAAAAATGTCCAGCTAAGATGATGTGTTATCTGATTGGTCCAGAACCACCCGTGCGTTGCAGTATTGGATATGTAGTCCGTTAAAGTGGACTACAAACCAGACTAAAATCATTAAATCATTACTTTAAAAAATTCTAATTGGAACATGCGATGTATGCTCTATATCCTTATACCAAAGCATGCTGCAAGATCTAGAATTGCATTTTATGTGTATTTTCCAACTAAATTTAAGTTTCATGTTATAGGCTAACTTTTGCAATTAAAATTTCCACCCCTTTGCAAACCTAGTGTCCATCAAATTAAATTGAATACATACACTATTCATGCATCTTACTCCATGAGGAGTCTTTATATTGATGTCAGATTTTGCCTGTGCGGCCATGCAACAAAGATGGTTTTCTCAGCGGAGCTATGTTATGCTGACTGTTTGGTTTCGGAAGTCTAAACCTTAGGTGAAAAGCATCCGACTCCATGGACACCCTCTCAATGAAATGATAACTGTGGCACAATGGGAATAGAAATGCTTGTTCTATTCTCCTTTTGTGCTCTATTATTTACATTTTCAGTCTAGGTTTTGTTTTTTACCATGATATTCTACTGTGAAATTTCTTGAAACGTATCTGCATCAATACTTGCAGGGAAAGTTGCAGGGATTACCCATATACAGAACTGGCCAACAGGGAACGATATATCTTTCTCCAGATCTTTCTTCAATTACTTCAATTACAAACATCGGCTAATTGCTGTAACTGCTTTATACAGTTATACAAAATAATCTATTATTGTAATTCAAAGTATTACGATTTTAGAGAATCATCAACAAGTGTGCGTAAATAAAAAATTCAATAATGGACCACAACATTACCAGTCTTTGACTGAGACGTTTGTTTTCTTCCTCCTTCATGTGTAAGGTCTGTAAAAATATGAAAAATAACACAACATAAGTACATTTAAAGTACAATGCACTTATATATTATATCAAATTATCCAGTTGTACACAATTCTCTTCGTACAAATTTCTATGAAGCATTAACTATTAGTATCCACATTTTTCTTTACTACTGGTATTGTCAGACCTTTGTAATTCTCCTGAAATGAATACACTTGGTGAATGCCACAAACCTGAATGCTGCACTGTAGACTAGTGTGTTATTTACATAATTATTCACATTCTTAAAATACTACTTGAGTTCACAGACCATCACTGAGAGGCATATATGTTGATATCTCAGAAGCCCAATGCATGATGGGATTGCACTTACCCTTTCCAGCAGAAGTATCCGCTGTTTCTCCTCAGATAGCATGAGGATGTTTTCGCTGAAATAGAGGACGTGTAGCTTTATCAGAGAAAGGTGTAAACTGTACAGACGCAAAAATGACACGCTAATTATCGAGTGACATTATCAAGTCAGTGACAAGGTTTATATGCAAACTCATATTCCAAATGACTATTCCTTATTATTCCCAATAGGAAAATACCCCAAGTAAGATATGGGTCATGTAAAATGCATATTCAGATTAAATACCCTGAATAAGGCCTTTTTCTGAATAAGACATGTGGCATATGCTGATAATAATCGAAAAATGAAAAGCATGTAAACGCCTTGTTCCGTTTATAACTCTTAAACACGTTCTGCACACGTACCGATTCGCGAGGTGTTTTGGATGTTGAAAGCATCCAGCTAGTTTACTGCAAAAAATGTACTGCCCTCACTTCTGGACTGATGAGGAAACAGAAGTCTTAACTTCAGTATCAAAATTAAATGGTGTGCAATACATGGACGGCAGAAAACATCGAAATAGCGATTTGTTTAAGGCTGCAGCAGACAAAATTAAATATTCTGAGTTCAGTTGATCCACAGAACAAAGCAGACACAGGTGGTAGACCCTGAAAGCAATGTATTTTAAGTAGGGCTGTCACTGTTAACGCGTTAACTCATGCGATTCATTTTAATGAGTTGTTAAAGATAGAATGGAGGATGGGAAATTGGTCATAGTTAGGATGGTAGATGGGAAAGCTGGTCATAGATCTGATTATCTTTGATAATCACAGACCGCCACAGCCACAATAAGAAAATGCTATTAATTGTGTTTTAGAAGTTTAACGTGTTTAACTAGTTAATCATTAAAAATGATTTGCATGACTTAACGTGTTCACGCTCATAGCTCAAATTTTAAAACAAAACAAAAAACACACCCAGCAAATTTTAAACACTTCATGTAAATGGAAGAATTATAGTGCACCGTCCTTCAGCCAAAGAACGTAAACGGAATAGTCAGCTAACCATGTATACGGGAATAATATTGGGTTATTCTTTTCATGCAAACGGCATAATCGGAATATTACCATAACCAGAATAAAGATCGTTATTCGGAACATAGTGTGCATGTAAACGTGGTCAATGGTTATGAACAGTTGTATCCAGTGAAATGGACATTCAGCACTAAATTACTCTCAGAACAATATTTGACGCAAAAGCCTTCCAATTCTATTGCTTTTGCTTGCTGTGTTTGGAGACTGAACAGAGGTACAAATGTTTACGGAAATCTTTGTTGTTTTTGAACTGTTTATTTTTCGACGCGGTGCGACTGTGGACGCTTACTGAACGGTCATCATGCTGGCCTCCACTGCCGAGTCCACCCTCTCCTCCTCTCGGAGGCCTCCGACCGAGGCCAGCCTCTCTGGGTCGCCGGGAGTCTCGGAGGAGCAGGCGGCGGGGGTGGGCAGGAAGTAGGTGGAGGAAACCAAGGCGCTGCTACGTAGGCGGTTCAGCTCCTCCTCCAACTGTTTCTTCTCCTGTAGCAGCGTGGCCCGATCTCCCAGCAGTGTTTCAATCACACCTGCACACACACATGCACCGCGTCTATATAACTGATACACCAAACACCTGCAGAGTCTATATACCTCACGTAATAATCATACCTGCAGGTACAGTACCAGTCAAAAGTTTGGACACAAACTTCGTTATTTATACTGTTTTCCACATTTTAGAATAGTAAAGACATCAAAACTATGAGATAACACAAATGGAATTATGCAAAGACCCAAAAAAAAGTGTAAAACAAATAAAAAAAGGTCTTATATTTTAGATTCTTCAAAGTAGCCACCCTTTGCCTGGATAACAGCTTTGCACATTCTACCTGGAAATAAGGTATCAAGAGTCTTTTGATATCCTTTTATACAGAGTCATGATAGCATCACCTGTTTACCTGTGGAATACCTGTTTACCACAGAAGTTGGTTGAGAGAATGGCAAGAATGTGCAAAGCCGTTATCAAGGCAAAGGGTGGCTACTTTGAAGAATCTAAAATATAACACTTTTTTTGATTTGTTTGCATAATTTAATTTGTGTTATCTCATTGTTTTTATGTCTTTACTATTCTAAAATGTGGAAAACAGTAAAAAAAACTTTTAAAAAACCTATGAGTAGGTGTGTCCAAACTTTTGACTGGTACTGTATGATGCACTGTCTATATATCTTACATACTAATCACACCTGCAGACACGCAGTGTCTATATATCTTACATACTAATCACACCTGCAGACACATACAGTGTCTATATATCTTACATACTAATCACACCTGCAGACACACACACCATCTATACCTGACATACTAATCACACCTGTAGATACAGACACCGTCTATATACCTGACATACTTATCACACCTGCAAAGATATGCAGTCTAGACCAGTGGTTCTCAACCCTGGTCCTGGGGACCCCCTGTGTATGCTGGTTTTCATTCCAACCACAATTGCAATACTTGAATTTTAACAAGCTGTTATTTTTTCTTAATTAGGTGTTTTTATTGTATAGAGAGAACACTTTAAACTCTTTACTCTCTTAAGCCACGTTATGGTAGCAATAGCTATGCATGCTTTGAAGAAAAAAAATCCCATGTTCATTATGCTCATTGTGTTATATTGCAAACAATTACAAAGAAGAGGTAAGAACTCAGGTGAATAGGCTCCTAATTAGGCAATTTAACACAAGTTTAAGTTCCTTCATAATTTTTTCCTTAAACTTGTTAACACAATGCAGGTTTGGCTCGTTATCATTTGCTTTGTCTTTGAATTCTTCATTATTTACCAAACGGTTAGTTTTAGTGGCCATGTGTCCACAATTTCACCAATTATGAGCCAATTGATTCACCTCAGTCTTTAATTTGATCAGTTAAAACATTTTTTACCTCCTTTTAATTGTTTACAATACAGCACACTGTGAATATTGGACTTTTATTCTTCATGGTATGCATAGCTATTACTAACATAATGTGGCTTAAGAATGTAAATAATCCCTCTAAACATTAAAAACACCTAATTAAGAAAATTTAACAGCTTGTTAAAATTCAAGTATTGCAATTGTGGTTGGAACGAAAACCAGCATACACAGGGGGTCCCCAGGACCAGGGTTGAGAACCACTGGTCTAGACACATCACACACTAATCACTGTCGAGATATGCTGTACAAACAGCATACTACAATCAACAAAATCCGTATGCCTGATATAATGAAGTCTAAAACCCAATTTGAAGAGGTACACACTGCGGTACACCTGACATAGTGCAGTCTAAAATGACACCTTTCTGTACGCCTGACAAGTTGTGCACTTAACATACTGCAGCCTACCACTGAAGACACATTTTTAGCAGAAAGACAAATGCAGCCGATTGCAATCCATCTACACTGAATTTGCTGGTTGCTGCTTGCTAATTATTGTTTATCCAGCAGTAGTAAATTAGCTATGCTAAATTTGGTGCGTTGCATAAAATGGGTCATATTTAAATGAATCATTATACACATCTCTAAGTGACAGCGTGGATGGATTTATAGCTTTATACAGTTCAAACAATAATCTGTATGCCAGTACAATAAACACACAAAATAAAAAACATTAAATTGATTAAAATGAACATAAAACAAACTCATATTTATGCGTGTCCAAGATGTACCTTTTTTGTTCAGGAAAGAACATTTTTATATGATTGAAACTAGTGAAAATGACTATTAAAATGTAATCTACAAATCTCAGTTATACAGAGCATATCATACACATCACATGTAACTATAAAATGTGTAAAGATATGAAAATGACTAAATGTGAGAGTGCTTAGAAACCTTTGTCTTCTTCCTGCTGCTGGGTGACTTTTCTCAGCTTGTCAGTTAGTTCATTGATTATCTGTTCCTTCTTCAGTTTTTCTCTCGTCAGAACAGTGTTGAAGTTTGTCTAAATGCCAGAAAATAATTCAAAGAAGCAAATATTACCAGCTAGTGGATTCACTAATCACAACTACAATACTGCCATCCACCATGCAGAAATATAATATGTTTTAAGATGATCCAGTACAGGGTTCTCCCCAGTGAAAGACAGTAGCCCAGACTGGGCGTAATGAGTACCCAGTAGGAGTGTAACGGTACACTAAAATCTTGGTTTGTTATGTTCGTTTTGACTTTAGGTTACGGTACAACAGAAAAAAATTAATTGCAAAATATTCAATTGCTGAAATATTAAAATGTAACAGTGGCCAACAGACCATAATAAAAAAATAAAAAAATTATAATAATTCTGCATCTGCATTAAAGCAACACTGTAATTGTTCGTTTCGCAGCGCGTGCCAAACCGAATGTCCCATACCGAAGGAAATAGGAAATTTTTTCCAGCCTTCACCACAAAATAAGCGGTAATTCTTTTCTGATTAGATGCCCGTTGCTGCGCCCGGCTTTGCAGAAACAACTCACCCCTGACTGAGCGCAAGTTGAACACAAAAAAGATATGGGTGACACAGGCTACTATTTTGGTTCCACAGTGGCGTAAGTAAGGGAACAGAGTGGAGCACCGCCTCTGCTACATTCTTTGGGGAGAACCCTGCACGTTCCTGAACTACTGTTGCATTACAATTTACTAATGAAGCAAATGTTTTCCCCCAAACAGAAACCGCCCCCCACAAACATAATCAAAACCTTCAAACACACTTTTTAAAATTGCGCACACATCCGGTAATCAATGTTAACTATATTTGTGCATTACAACTTCTTTTACTCCAACAATGCAGCACGTGCAGTAATGGATTTTAATCTACTTTAGTGCAATTTGTGTACGCGGATTTTGTTTCAGCCACCATCGACCCAGCAAATCGCTATAGATTAACATTACAATTTGGCCTGTTATTTTCAACAGCTCCCAGCAAGTTATGCTTTACACAATGCAACTACAGTCAAGCCAGAAAGTCTGCACACCCCTTTCACCTTCTCCACGTTTTATTACGTTACAGACTTATACTACAATAGATTGTGTTTGTTTTTTTGCCTCAAAGATCTACACACAATAGCCAATAATGACGAAGTGAAAACAGGTTTTTAGAAAATATGCAATTGTATTTTACTGACAAAAATAGGTGATTTAGGGGTTACATATCTGTACACACCCTTAGCCTAATACTTGGTTGCTGCACCTTTGGCAGCGATTACAGCTTCAAGGCGTCTTGGGAAAGAAGCTACAAGCTTGGCACACTTGTTTCTGGACATTTTTGCCCATTCCTCTTGGAATATCCTTGCAAGCTCCGTCAGGTTGGATGGGGAGCGTCGGTACACAGCCATTTTCAGCTCTTTCCACAGATGTTCAATTGGATTCAGGTCTGGGCTCTGGCTGGGCCACTCAAGGACATGCACAGACTTTCTCCGAAGCCACTCCTTTGTTCTCTTGGCTGGGTGCTTCGGGTCGTTGTCATGTTGGAAGGTAAACCTTCGCCCCAGTCTGAGGTCCAGAGCACTCTGGAGCAGGTTTTCTTCAAGGATCTCGGTGTACTTAGCTGCATTCATCTTTCCCTCTATCAGGACTAGTCGCCCCGTTCCCGCTGCTGAAAAACATCCCCACATCATGATGCTGCCACCGCCATGCTTCACTGTAGGGATGGTATTAGCCAGGTGATGAGCGGTGCCTGTTTTCCTCCAGACGTGACGCTTGGTATTCAGGCAAAAAAGTTCAATTTTGGTTTCATCAGACCAGAGTATCTTGATTCTCATGGTTTGAGAGTCCTCTAGGTGCCTTTTGGCAAACTCCAAGCGGGCTGTGATGAGCCTTTTACTAAGGAGGGGCTTCCGTCTGGCCACTCTACCATAAAGGCCTGATTGGTGGAGTGCTGCCTGGATGGTTGATCTTCTGAAAGGTTCTCCCATCTCCACAAGGATACGCTGGAGCTCTGTCAGAGTGACCCTCGAGTTCCTGCTCACCTCCCTGGCCAAGGCCCATCTAACCCCGATTGCTCAGTTTGGCCGGGTGGCCAGGTCTAGGAAGATTTTCGGTGGTTCCAAACTTCTTCCATTTACGAATGATGGTGGCCTGTAAAGCTACAGAGATTTTTCCGTACCCTTCTCCAGATCTATGCCTTGACACAATCCTGTTTCTGAGGTCTGCAGATAATTCCTTTGACCCCATGGCTGGGAGTTTGCTCTGACATGCACTGTCAACTGTGGGACCTTATATAGGCAGGTGTTGGCAATCCCCAATCATGTCCAATCAATTGAATTTATCACAGGTGGACTCCAATTAAGTTGTATAACATCTCAAGCAGTATCAGTGGAAACAAAATGCACCTCAGCTCACTTTTGGGTGTCATATCAAGTCATATCAAGCACACTTGTGTACATATGATATTTAACATTTTGATTTTTAATAAATTAGCACAAATGTCTAAAAACCTGTTTTCACTTTGTCATTATGGGCTATTTTGTGTAGAATTTTGAGACAAAAAATGAACTCAATCTATTGTAGAATATGTCTGTAACGTAATAAAACGTGGAGAAGGTGAAAGGGGTGTGCAGACTTTCCGGCTTGACTGTATATTGCCTGCTTATAAAAAGGCGATGTCCTAAAATGTCTTGTAAACACTTTGTTGTTATTTTTAAGATTTAAATTCTGGTAAAAATGTCTGTTTACATGTTGTTCATGTAATAATTTGTGTTGGTATGCTCAAGAGTTTACTAGTAAATATATGGGTTAGTTCCAATCAATCAATTGATCAGTCAGTCAATCAATCAAGGAAAAATTCTAATGTACTTCAAATGCAATGCTGCTATGTCACAAGTCTTACATAAGACTGTACTGTCTAGCAATGCCTTTCAATTCCCCTAAAAAACTAGAGAAATATATAAGAACGCAAAAACCGAGGTCAAATGCCTGTTAAAACATTAAAAGAACAGCGTGCTCCTCATGACTCATAACAAACATTCTGCATGACTTTCTGTGCAAGTGACTCACTTAACAACAGTGACAAGCAACAAATACAGGGAAAACTAAAAATATACTCCATTTAGGAGCGATACTCTACTGCCCACACAAGTTCCTTATATCTATATTTGATGTAAACACTCGGAACCTGAGAATCATGATTTATTTTATGCTGGGTCTTTACCAGTTTTTCCTTGACATTCTGTATATCAATGTGAAGGCCATATCTGCCTTTCAATCTTCAGTGTACAAGAACTGAGTCGAGAGTTGTGGGCTGAGACTGCCTGAACAGGTTTTCTTACATTTGAGAGCACAGGGTGACCAGAAAAAATAATAAAAACACCGACAAGACAGTCTACAAACGGAAAAGCAACTTGAAAATGCCTCAGAAATACTGAAACATTTCTACAAGCATATCAATGATCCATTAGCTGAACATTTTAAGATTCACTTTCATTTTGGTATCCAAATGACATGCGGCATTTGTAGAAAAAGCAAGTTTTAAAAAACTTGATCAGAATAACGCAGAACCCAGGAAAGAATTCAATGGAAATATGAAACCTTTGAAAGGACCCATTCCTGCCAAATGAGATGGCAACAATTCCTTCAGGATCTGTTTGACCCGAACAGACCAAGTCTGAAGGTAATTTGTGAAATCGTGATTATTCTTCACGTGTAGTAATTATGCACATATAATGCCTGTGGGTTTTGACGGAAAAATACGGTTTTTGCCGGTTCCATCTGTTTTTCCCCCTCGCAGCCAGATCGTTTCACTGGCACGTAAAGGAGCAGAGAGGTGGCGCGTGGCGTCGCAACGGGTGACGCAGTTGGCCCTTAGCAGCCTCTCCCTCGGAACTGGGCGCGAGTTGCATGAAAACGGTGATGCTGCTAAGACATCCACAGAGAATTACGAGCCGAGCGGTGCCTTCACTTAGGCCCGACCTCACGCCGGCGCCCCGCTGGTGAAGGGTGAAGGCCGCGAGCGCCACACGTTTCTCGCGAGCAACCGCCACCGCTGAACGCCGATTCGCGAACAGACGAACCCGCCCACCGCGTCACCTGCGTCTCCCGCTGGCTCGGGGAGGGGCCGATCTGCGGAGTGGGGTGACAGCTGGCTTTTTTTTTTTTTTGGAAGGGGGAGGCTCCGCGTGCAGACGGGCAAGGGGCGCGCTACCTGTTGCTCGGCGATGAGCGAAGTCTTGAGGTTCTGCATCTCCTCGTTCTTCCTCCTCTCCAGGAGCTCCAGCTGGGCCAGCAGAGAGGCCCGCTGGTCCTGCAAACGCTCCTCCATACTGGCGCTGATGCTGTCCGCCATCTCGGACTGGCCCCCGGCTTGCTCTACCAATGAGGCTGCCCTGTATCAGGCAAAGTAGGAATGGCACAAACTTTACTTTTTCACCCACTGGCCAGAGTGGCTTGTGGATTCTAAAAAATCACCACTTTGTATATTTTACCAGACACATTACCTTTTACAATATAACACAACCTGGTTGGTTACCTGCCAAAGTGACTGCTCGAGTAGAAAATCATACCAGACAGCCACGATCACAATTTTACCAGCATTTTTCTGGTGAAGCCGTGGCGGGTGTTAATTTTTCACCCTGTTGTAACTCTCAACAAAAACTTTTTTTCAACATATAAAAATGGCAAGTTCCTCACAGGTACACTGTCTAGAATAAAACTACCATTAAAAGTATTGATATCAAAATGAGGCCATCGCACACAATTTAAACAAGCTCTATTCCAAAGAAATGCGACCTAATGTTTCCTAAATTATTTAATGTAACTTGGCCCTGTGCTTTTTAATTTTACCATTTGAAGAGAATGTGGTAATACAAACTGTATGTGTCACATCAAAGTGTCAAATAAGAAAAATTGCCTCATGGAAGAAAATATCATTTAAATGAATGTTGTAAACAGCTGAGGAAAAATTACACTCCAAAAAGGATAGGTTTACACTTGGTTGTCAAGTACGAAATGTACAAGTTTGTCAAAATGTACAATGTGTCAACTTTGTGGATAGATTTTCACTATTATGGTATACACAATATATACCTAATCTGTTCTATGTTTCACATTTTTACCAATTTGAAGAAAACAGCCAATCAGAATAACGGCAAATGAAGAAACGCTTCAAAGACATCCTGTAAAGACAGGAGGTGCCGTTTCCCTTTTTACACTTGGATAACCATTACAATTTTGCATATAGCATAGTACTGTCTATGATAATGAAAACTGCACACGAGGTAAATAACAATGTCATTTTGACACCATTATTGCATAATCACACAAAACATATCCATGCAGTTGAGGAAATTAGGGCTGGGCGATAAACAACATCGATAATTATCGAATGCAATAACGCCCGTTGCCACCGTGTGGGGCGCCTTTCTGTTCGTCTGTTTTTTTTCTTTACGTATACCCAATATACGGCAGTAAAAATCCAAACTTCAGAGGCCGCGTGAAATGCTTCCGGAAAAAAACATCACCGCTGATATCTATTGAGCAGCAAGGTCGTACAGCTTTCACGTGAGCATGTGATGTGTTTTTGTCAATCGCTTGAAAGGTGCAACGCCTTTCTGTGATTGTCCATCTTATCAACATGCAGTAGACAGTGATGACGTTTTTTCCCCCGGAAGAATTTCACACGGGAAGTTAAGATTACTACCGCATCAGGTATAATTAAAGAAAAAAAGACGAAACGAAAGGCAATACCCCACATGCTGGCAACGGCCGTTATTGCAATCGATAATTATCGTTGCAATATATCGCCCAGCCCTAGAGGAAATACATTTTAATTTTCCAGTTTGCATTAGAAGTTGAATAAAGCTAATCATATAGCGTGCATGTCTCTGTTCAAATAAAATGGCAAATTCAAATAAAATTATTGAATTGTAATTTTAATTTTGAGTCAATTTGCACATACGAGTGGGAAATTGAAATGCAAACGTAGGATTACATTGCCATTTTACGCATTGCATTTTCATTTGATTTTGGCTGCGATATGCTTCAATTATTTTTTTGGAAAAATTCCTTGTCATTTCCTCCAGCATTTTTCGGATTATAATAAAACAATGCGGTCACATTTCATCAAAGAAGGTAGAGGCACTAACAATGCTTTCAGAACTGAACTAACAGGAGTAACAAACAATGGTGAGGTAGGAACGTGTAACTGAAACAGTACAAGAGATCTGTGCAGTAAATGTCACATTTGTGGTAAATGTGTATTAAAGTGAATAAGCTTTACACTGTGATAATTAAAATAAACTGTGATAATCAGGGCACTGTGAAAATTAATTTGGTCAACTAATATAATTAACTTAATTCACTTAGAATTTAATTAACTTAATTATTCTATGCAGTTGCGTCAAAATCGTTTAAGAAACAATGGTAACAAGGACATTTAATTATTTTCCATCTGTTGATATGACATACAATCATTTTAGACTGCAATGAATATAAGGTTATATTTAATCTATAACTGCACTGCATTATTCATATTTTTAATAGAAAAACATAATATTGTACATAAGTTCATAAGTGTATTAATGAAAAAAAGTACGTAAAATCGATATTTCAATAAATTGATACCTGGTATTTGCATTTACATGTAGAAATGTAACCATCTTTTATGACTGTCTCTTTTAAAGGAATACATAATTGCAACTCCAGTAAGCACTGCCTACAGCTTTTGCTTTAAACCTGCAATAGTTGTTTTTTTTGGGTCCTCCTGGAATGAGCTGAGAATTATAATTGCTGTATATTCAACTTTTTCCTGAAGCCATTATCATTCACAGTAATGTACAATGTGACATGGATTTTCTGGCTTGGAGCTTTGGACTAAACCAATTCAGTTCTAGAAAATTCTGTAAGTGAAGTGATGGCAGAACAAATTTTCCAGTGGTTAAAAGTACCACACGTTTCAATTAGCTTATGCACAGGGGTTCTCAAAACAGTGGCTTTGAAATCAATTCCTTACCTTTCTGAAGACCCTCTCTCCTTGAGCTCGTTTTCAAGTTGTTTGACTTTTGTTAACAGTCTTTCCTCAATTTCTTGCTTTTGCTGTTCAAAGTTTTTTAAGGCATTTGATAGTGCAGCCTTCACTGCGTCCTCTTTCCGCTCGTCTACACTCTGTGCCGTCTCCTTCTCCTGCGCCAACCTTTTAGAAAGAACTTCATTGTCCGCCTCCAAATCGCAGATAGCCTTCTTTAAATGCTGCTGCTCCTCCTCAAGGGCCCTTTCCCGATTGTCTTTCACCGTCATCAGGGCGGCAGTCCGATCCTCCAGATCTTTCTTAAGCGCTTGCACCTGTTCGGTAAGGCTTCTCTCCGCCTCCCGAGCTTTCTCTTGCAAAGCAGCATATTCACTGCGGAATACAGCGCTCTCCTCCTCGTGCCTGTCCACCAGCTCAGAGATGCAGTGGTCCTTCTCAATTCTCATCAGCGCCCTCAGCTCGGCCAGTCCCACCTCGTACTCTTCGTTCTTAACCTGGAGCTGCTCTTTGAGGAGGCTCATCTGCTTTCGTAAAGAGTCGGTCTCCGCCTCCACTCTGGAGTTCAACGTCTCCTGCTGGCACCTGACCTCTTGGTACAAGCGTCGGACCTCCTCCATCTCCGCTTCTTTCAGGGCCATCTCCACCTCCAACTTGCACCGCATGTCGGACAGCTCGGAGACGCGGGACTCAAGGTCCTTCCCACGACCCTCCCACTCCGCCAGCTCCGCCGCGTGGAGGTCGACCAGCTCCTTCAGCTTGGTCACGTTCTCGTCGGCCAGGCGGCCAAGGGCCGCCTGGCCCTCCTGTTCTGCGGCCTCCAGCTCGCCGGCATGCTGTTGCCGGAGCCGCTCCTCCAGCTCCTGAAGTCGAGACTTTTCCATGCCTTCCATTTCCGCCTTGATCTTCTGCTGGCTGCGTTCGATCTCGAAATGCAGGTGCTCCAACTGGTCCGCCAGGGTGTCTCTGGAAAGCGCGATGGTCTTCATTTCGTTGCTCTGCTGGGCGATCTTCTGCTCCAGGTCAAGCAGCTGCTGTTTCTGACTGCTCTCCGATTCCGCCGTCCTGTCTCTTTCGTTTTCTAGCTGGCCGATCTCCTTTTCCTTCCGCTCCACGGTGCCTTCCAGCTCCAGGATGGCCCTTTGTAGGTCCTTGACGATATTCTGGTTCACCTCGGACTCTTCTTTCAGAGCTAGCATCTCTTTTTCATGGACTCTTTTGAGACCGTGCACCTCATTTTGATGCATTTCATTCAAGTTCCCTTCGTAGGTATACTTAATATTGTCAACAATGCTCCGCACTTCCATCGACATCGTTTTCAAAGAGAACCCAAAGTCCCTCTGTTCTTTCAGCACTAGACCGCGGAAGTGGTAGAGATCCTCTTTGACGCTTTTCAAGTTGCACTGGGACTCCTCCGCGGCCGACCTGTACTTCTCTATGCACTGTTTCAGGACTGCCTGCCTGGAGTTCTCCCTCTCCAAGGTAGTCGTGTCCTGAATGCGTTTGCTGTCGATGGCATTTATGACAGAGGAATACAAGGACTCCACCATCATCTCGGGGCTCGTCGGGTCGCTGATGGGATTTGGGGAGGTCAGGTGCTCCTCGATCACAAACTCGTTCACCGCGGACATGAAGTCAGACTCGGGGCTTTCGACCAAGGAGTCGAGGTCCAGGGATCCTTGCTGTAGCACCGGGTCCATGTTCGGATGCCCGATAGTTTCAAAATCGAACGTGTGGGCATCGATGCTGTCTGGAGACAGCTCTTCTAATGGACCGGGAACAGTCAGAGGCTGACAGAGGGGACCCTGAAGACTTAGTGAAGAGGGTGTTTTGGAGGAGGTAGAGGCGGTTCCTACTGTGCTTTCAGATCTTGGGACTGTAGTGGACCTTTGCCCCGACTGGCTGCTGGATACCTGGCGGCACATCGATTAAAATGAAATATTTGTCAGTGTTAATAAACTGAAGCCGCCCTGATTATTTTAGAAGAAAGAACTACTATGCAAATGTGGAAGGATGGAATTAATGCAGTACGAAAGCTTTTTATTTCAATTATTTATTTATTTATTTGTTTACCGTTTAAAACTTTTTTTTTTTCCTTTTAATTTATTTAACGCTATGCTGATATGCCTGTGAAATTACTTTACATTCTTTCATATGTCATGTGGGATGGGATGGTGGTGGGGGAAAGGGGGGTAATCGGGGTTTACATTGTCTTATTGCGAAATGTTTGTTTGTATTACCCCTAAAAGGGAAATTTAAAAAATTTATCAAAATGAATTGAAGTATGAAATGAAGTAAATTTTTTAAAACTGCAAGAATTTATTTTAAGCCAGGATATTGGAAGAATCTGCTGCTCAAAGGAAAAAAATTTTTTCAGTGGCATAGCCCCAACACGCACTTAAATGCATTAAAAGCACTAACAGCAGACTACAGTCACGGTACCTTTTGTTCACTCAGCAAGTCGGTGATGGTTTGAGACATTTCATCCACACTCTGGGCGGCTTGAACGAGCTGGTGGAGTATTTGAACATGTTGCTGCAAAGGCTCAAAATCACACAATGTTGGAACCCTGAAAAGAAATTTTTTTTTAAAAACATTGATCAAATATGAAAAACAATGCCATTGGCATGTGGAAAACAATATTAATTATATTAAATGAACTGAAGTTCCTTTGTGTCATTTATACTTGTGTAAATTAGAACCCCTGTATTAGACGGTTTTGTTGAGCCCACAAAATTTAATTTCCACCTGCATTGTTCTGAAAAAATGCCTGAGGTCTCCCACGATTGATTCACATCCCATCAAGCTCGAAACTTATTTGCAATTCCATTCACACTGAAGCAATACAATATTGATTACTGTGCTTTTAATAACAGTTATGATAAATTTAAGTGTTATACCTTATTATGGCCTGCAATTTAAATCCTGTGGATATTCTGACCAGGTAGCTAACAAGAACTTATCAATATCAAAATCTGTCAATTACTTTATTTTAAGTTTACTTTATTAAGTCTTTCTCCTGTGAGACTGAAAGCCTGAAGTATAATAGCAGAGCAATAGAATATAAATTATTCCTGAGACAGTTTGTCCTGTGATGATACTCACTGGAGGAGGCTAATATAAATGCGATACCTGAGAAAAGGCTGGACTTCAGAAGGACAGCAAGACTTCAAATACTGCAGGTCACACAGGGAGATTTCCGGAAGCTCAGAGTCAAACCTTCGAGGTTTGCGTGTCTGTGTGTTAACAGTAGAAAAAGAGACAGACCGCCAGTGAGTGGGGAACATTATTTGTAGGGTGAAACCATTTCTACATGCACCTGTACATTTTGCGATCAAGTAAAGCGCAAGGTTCAAATGCGTAGGGCAGAGCACTTACGCAAAATGAAGTGGGAGGCCATGAATCAAGTCCTCGAAACAAACGGTTTCTGAGAAAAGATTTCCCTGCGAACACCACAAAATAAGGTTTGTGACAACTGCCAACGCATTCATTTTAATGCAAGATAAATTAAACTGCCTTTGGCCGCACAGCATTTGTCTTGTGAATGTTTGAAAAGGAAGAAAACAAAGGATGAGAAGGAATTGAATGGTTGAGAAGGAAAGAAAAAAAAACTCACTGAACAACTTCCCAAAGGTTTCCCTTTTAGCTTTCTCAGCTTCATAGAGCTGTTTTCCATCCTTCACGAGAGCGCAAGCCCACTGAAACACAAAAAAATAAGCCAATGCTATCATTTGCATTCTGAAAATGGAAGAAAGTTGCCCAAAAGGTGGTTTATAATCCAAGAACAATTTTTGAACTGCAATAAATTAACACAAAATGCGTGGACTGCATTCAAGTCTGTGCAACTGGTCTTGACCCTTCTTCTTTGGGCAGCACCACTGAGGTAAAAATTAAAAAAAATGTTGCATTTTCTGCAATTCAAAGGTTGTAACGCAGAGATGAATTTATCCTAAGCTGTGCACAAAGACCAGGGTGGGGGCCCGTCGTGCTGACCTCTCTGTAGTGCCGTATGAAAATCTTCCGCCTCACGACCTCCACCACGGCCAGGCAGTACATCTGCGGGACGGTGCTGAGGGCCTCTACGATGCGCACCCTCTCCAGCAGCTCCGTCAGCAGGCGTAGGAGGGCCTGCAGCTTCTCCCCGTCCTGGTCTGCGTGGAGCATCACGTAGCAGCACCATCTGGGGACACAAAGTTCGGCGTGTGGAAAAGATGCCGTCTGTGTGAAACGGTTGCTATTCATGAAATTCTCTGTGGTGCAAGGCCTAGCGTTGGCCGTTCAAGAGAGCATCGTCTGTTAGTAGCGTTTAGTAGCCATGGGCCAAGGCCTAGGGTTTTGGAGGGCACTGGCACGGGGTACATAGCGCTACTTAACACAGGCTTGTTTTGTTATTAGTGCTAATGTCTGCAGCGCATTACTTCCAAATACACAATTAGTTGAGACATCTAGACTTGTACATTTTCCTACTGTGTGACAAACCTACCTTCTGCTGTGTCACACATGAATCAAACCTTTAATGGGTGTTATACATTGCATGAGTGATACAACAATGAATCCAATAGACACCACAGTGGACAATGGAGAGGGCTGTGCATCGCTTGAACTGGTTTCACCAATGCAACTAATGTCAATATGGGTTAAGCGTAAAACATTAGTCCGAATTACACTGCATTTGTTGTGACATCATACAGGCCAAGGATCTCAAATGCCATTCTTGCCATGAGGAACTGCCACTTCAAGACAAAAGTCATCTTTTTCCCCATTGTCATACATTTTAACTCATGTACCTTTCAATCATCAGTACACATATATTATTGTGATTACCACACATTTGATTGGCATTACATGTTTTAGCAGAAAAATAAATAAAGATAATATTTGTGAGTCATACAGTATGCTAAAGCAAGGCAAGCAACCTTTGCATAATATAATTTGATAAACTGAATGAATGTAAAGATGAGCAACCGCACATTGTGCATTGCTTATAGTGATTTGAACGACAAATGATGTACAAAATGTACAAAGAAATATAAGTGTACTACTGCCATAAGCTATCTGTCACACAGCATACAGTGTGATGACTGCATAGATGAAACCAACAGTAGTCAGCAGCCTCTCCAACATTTTGCTGGATTTCTACCATTTTCCTCGCAGTTTTTTGTCATTAGACTGAGCAGGATTATTAATAATTAAATATATGAAGCACAGGCTTGTGTTTGATTTGTTAGAGTACTCAATTAATAGCTTATTTAGTCTAATATAAAGTAACCCACTACAACCCTTTTCTATACATGCAACTTTTACGGACAAATCTCCCATTTATAAGTTAAATAAAGTTCAATAAATGACTGAAGTGAAAGATTAAATCTGTTTCTTACTTGAGACGAACTTGTAGATTGTTGGCCAGCTCCTGTTTGGCAGTGGTGCACTTCTGCTTGATGTCCAAGAGTTTTCTGTGGTTGGTCAACATGATCATCAGCTGGTTTGCATGACTGAGACACAAATCAGGCAGCACCGAAGTGTCCTTCAGGTTTTCAGCCCTCTTCTGATTGGCCAGAAATCCCTGGGGGGGAGGATTAATGGTATACAAGTTAATTTAGCATTAAACGCAAAACAAAATCACATTTGAATCAATGAAACTGATGAATGTAACCGATAGCTTAATTGTAAAGCAACAATTCATGTCAACCAATATCGCTCAACGACTTATCCAACGGTAGGAATGTCACGTAAAACGGACTGGAGTTTTTATACAATATCGCCTTCAGAATACTGCTTCGCAGTGCGCAGCCATACCCAAGGATAATTTGACAACGTGTGGAAACAAGTTTCAGTTGGTGCCAAAAGAACTACAGACCTTATAAAGGCGAGATGTTCACAGCAAACACAAAGATTTCCTTTACAGTAATCAAAGTACAATAATTATAGTTTGTGAGGATTTTAAAATGAATAAATGAGTAAATAAACAAATAAACAAACAACAAATAAATACATGCCCCCCCTCCCACTTGCAGCAGACATCGGCCTATCTCTATCTCCAGTTACAGACCGCCACCTGCTGGTCGGCTTCCTCCTATCCATTAATATCATGGTAAGCGGCTTCATAGAAATAGGTCGATACATTTGGACCAAGAAGATGGCTGAACCTTGGTCACGGACCAAGCTAAGTCAATCTAAAGCACACATTTAGGCATATTTGTTCCCTGTCCTTGTGCGTATATTTCCAGAGAATGAGGCTCTTTTAACACCAAACTCTCGAGTCGCATAATCTAATTAATTCCCTCCTTTGTCTCACCACACACAGGCTGTCCGCACCCTACAAGGCCATAGGCTCTTGTGACACACACCCAGAAGACTGCCACGTCAAATAGGATGGAGGCTGGCCAACGTGGCATTATGAAGGCACTCACCTGGAGACTTACGAACGCCATTGCTTCGCCTTTGAATCGTTTCGCCACTGAAAACCTGCGCTACTTCACACTGATATGAAATTACTATTCTGTCACCTTTATGGGTCTTTATAAAAGGGAATTCCCCACTGGGGACCAGTTATTCCAAACTGGTCTTAATAGCGTAGGACCCAGATGCTGCTATTCAGACACAAAGCTGGAAGCGAGTGTTTTATATCCTGTTTGCCATTCACAAAACATTGCATTAAAAATGGAATAAAATCAATGTGGAAAACATAATCGACAACAGAAACAAAAAGTAAGTGAAGGAAGTAATTTGAATGTAGTGGTGCGTGGACACGCGTCTAGTTCTAAGCTACTTTTAAGGTAATGTATACAACAATGTACATTAAAACTTGAATTTACAAATATTATCTTGCATGTGTAACCCCAGCCAAACACAAAAAAATGGGAAATCATCGGTTTATGTCTGTAATTGATATATGTAATGTGATCAGAACTTTCCAGATTCTAAAGGGTGTATAGAGTATTAAAAGCACTGCCAGCAGCAATACTTGAATGTGGCTGAAAAATTGATTCAAAGCAAGAATGCAAACCCTATATAATCAATAAAAAACTGGCTGCGGCCAATGGATATTTCTGTTCCTTATGATAGACTTGATTCATCCACATAAATTAGACTTTAATCTGATATGGAAATACACAATTCTTGCTTTTTGGAATGTTACATTTTTTTTAATTTTTTTATGTGATTCAAAAAAAAAAAAAAAAACACAAGTAGTCCCAATTACAAAGTTACGAATTCAGCGTATTCCCGACGGATTCCAAATCCAGAAGCCTCCTCGTCCAATTCAAAACCCTTCCAAAGATACGAAAAGACAGGATTTCGGCAAAATAGTTTTGAGAAAAATGAATGCTTACCTGAGCAAGTTCTTTCTGTTCGTTGACCAGCTTTTTACAGCTTGCAATCATCTGGTCAAGAGCGTACAGTCTATCCTCCAGGCCCTTAATGGCCTTCATGTTTTGATTATCCAGTTTGGCAATAGTGTCCCGACAGTCTGCCAAAAAGGGCTGAATGATCCTGGGATCGAGCTGCAAAATTTGAGAAGACAACCATAAACTGAGGGGACAACATCACCACTTACAATTTCAACGTAAGTAAATAAGTAAAACTACACAAAATCTCAAAAGATAATCTCATGAAAACACATCCTACATACACATCCTACATACATACCCTGAGAACTTGGCGTTTTCTTACGACGAGTATTTATAACGCATAAAGAAGTATCCTTATCCAGACAAGTTCTCAGGGACTAACTTGAAATAAGGAGAGCTGGATTCGTTATCTTTCTACGACTGATGAGGCCAAATTGTGCTGGTCACAATGTGAGCAACAAAATGTATAGTTGTATTTAGGTTGCATTTCTACATTCATATGAGGGAAGAGAATGGAGATGTTGAGATTTATCTCAGCTGATGAAATCTGGAATCCCAAGGGATTTGCTGGAGACAAACATGAAATCACTGTGTCCCTACAATGTTTTAAAGCTAAAGCTTTCGCAAAACAGACCCAAAAAACTTTCCTTCAGAGAGGGAGAGAGTGTGTGTGCTTGTGTGTCTGCAAATTTACCAAATATCAGCCCCTGGCTGCCTTAGTTAGCAGCTTTGGCTACACATGCCACATTTCCATTCTGACATTTGGTAGCCTTGGACATGTGCAAAGGCTGACTGTGACCGGTCTGCGAATTTCAGGCCTGTCAAAGAATAGAGCCAGGCAACTCGCAAGATACTGCTCAGTATCCGCTGCCATAGGTAGCCTGGCAGTGTGGAGGAAAAGGTGCTTTTTGTACCCATAAAGTGTCCAGATTTTTTAAGCCTTGTATACTTTTCAGCCCATTGCACTGTTAATGTAATTTGTGGACTCAAATAAAGCATTTAAAATGTGTGCGTGTCTTGCAAAAGTGTCCACCCCCTTTCAAAGAATTTCAGAATTTGCTCATGTTCTGTAAAATTGGATGGGGATTGTTGATGGACAGCAATTTTCAATGCTTGCATCATATTGTCCATCAGGTTCAAATCAGTACATTGACAGGGCCACTCAAGGACATTCACCCTCTTCCCTTTATACCATTCTGACATAGTTTTTGCCTTGTTTGTTAGGTCATTGTCCTGCCGGTGAATTTTCATCAAAATTTTGTGTCTTTAACAGGCTGAAGCAGGATCGCTTTTAGGACTTGACTCCATACTTTGCTACGTCCATTTAGCTCTTGACAAGCTCCCCAGTTAGTGTGGCTGAGAAGCATCCCCATAACATGATGCAATCACCACTACTCTTGAGAGTATGTGATATGCTGACTGAGTGGTGTGCTGCGTTGGGTTTCCATGCAACATTTAGAACAAAAGGTTCCCATTTTGCCTGATCTGACCCCAAAGCATACCTTAAATGCTTTATTACAAAGCGTGCAGGATTGCAGATGGTGTTTTTCAGAAATGGAAACAAATCCAACCATATTACCCAAACCAATCATGTACTTAATATTGAGCACTGTTTCAGCATTAAAGTTAGAAAAGTCCTCCAATAAACGCCACCTAACTAATATATAATCAGAACAAGTGAAAATGAAATGCACGGAAAGTGCAATCTGGCATGAGTGTAAACAAACTATCATTAATAACCATGACCAGCTTCTGATAAGCAGACTTTCTCATTACACTACCATACATGGGCCATTTTACTTTTGTGCTGTGGCCAGGCAGTCTAATAAATGATTACTGGCACCTCAGAGCTCTTTACAAATGTTCTTCAGCATGTAGGCTATGCCATTGTCTAACAGAAGGGAAACCACAGAACAGTTTTCCATATGAGTTTTTAAAGGTACACAAGCTTTGACTCAGCATTATGGAGTGAATGTACAGGCCAATTCTGCCGTTTGTTTATCAGGTGGTAGCACTAAGATTAGCCAGCATCAGCATAGCATGTACTTGTGACACTGTCACTTGTTTTCAGAAATGATAATGTCCTGGTCTGGTTTTACTCAGACCTTTTTTACTGTGGGTTGACCAGAAAGGGAGTTATCCCTTAAATACAATTTGAGATCTAGCCAACTGCATCACACGTAAATGTCACACATCTAAACCACAGGGTATACACTTGCGCTTTGTTCTGTTGGATGCACTGTTACGGTAATTACGTAAACTATGACGAAAAATGTTCGTGAACAATATTTTTTCTATGACTATATATAAAAACCCACCTTCGTTGATAAAAACTAAGACAAAAGTAGCAACATTATTGTCAACGAATAACAAGATGAAAATGTCATCAACAGACGATTGGACAATATACTGATATATGCACTTTATACATATGACTCCAAGGAAAACAGAATGCAATGCAAGCCATACTTACTACTGTACTTACTACTAATGTTAGGCTTATTGCAAAGACTCTTGATATCTTTTTCTCAGGTACACTTACAAGCGATACTATAACCTCTCTGCATTTGAATGGATCTCTATGGGAATTGAAAAATGAACACTGACTGTATGTATGAACAATTTCCGCAAGCATAAATAACTCCATTAGTAAGTACATGGACTTACTCTGTTGATGGAATCAAAGCACTTCCTCACAACCGATTCCACGTCATTTGGCCTGTCCTGTACGTTGATCCAGTCCAACAGGGTGACGTTAAAAGAGGGTGGGCTGCTCCTCTCCGGTGAGTCGGTCTCCTGCAGTGCCGCCCGCAGGCTGCTGCTGTCCGTCATCTCGCTCTCCTCCCGTGGGCCGCTGTCCCGCGCCTGCGTTGGAGTCTCCCCCGACGCGGAGAAAGACCCTGGCGACTTGCCGCCACTCCGAGACTCCTCCGTCTCCTCCCCGGTCCCTGCACCGTCTGCCGGCAAGCTGGACTTCAGGCTCTCTCTGTAGCTGTGCCGTGTCAAGCACTCCAGGAGAGGAATCTTGGCCATGACTGATACAGCGGTCCCTAGCCTATAAAACATGCACAACAACATGGTGGTTAGCCAGATTCCATTTTGTACTTAAAACAGCAGTAACTAACTTTAAAAAAAACAATATATAGGGAAATGGTCATGATTAACTGATAGCAACCATTGAGAGAGCTGCTGTGAGAGAAATCCAACAACATGCACAGTGTTTATACCCTCAAGTTCTGCATTCTAAAACCAGTGATTAGGCCCAGAGTTCTTGTTTTCAAAACAAAGTGGTTCACAATGTGAACCAATCAAAGAGATTGACCGGTTCAATGCCGTGAACCAATCAACAATGAGATTGACCTTGCACGTTCCACGTTAGCTAGAACCGGCTAAAACCCTGCTGTAGTCAGCTAATGCCTGGTTCAGTCTAAAATTACACAAACTCAGCGTGACCTGTCTGTCTTCCTAGACGCGGTTTATGATGCTTTGATTGCCAAATCTGACAGCAGGAAAAAGCATAGCGTGCAGCCTGAGCCCGGCTAGCCCCGTTCGGGACTAGTACACTACGTGGGTGGGGGACTAGTACAAACTATGCGGGTGCGAACACCCACGCAATTTGTACTAGTCCAGAATGGGGCTAGAGCCCGGCTGCGATCTTTATAAAATTGGCTAGCGACATAATTCAGCTAGCCATTACTGTCAATTGTAGTGTTGGAGGAAAACTGGATCACTCAAAGGTTCCCTCCTGTATTTATTTCTCCTTTATTTAACAGTGATAAAGACTAGTGATTAGACTAGTGATCTTAGCAAAGCCTTCACTTCATTAACTACCAAAATCTGTGACTAAATGTAAAATGTTTTATTATGTTATTGGTAAACTCTGCAACAACTAAAGAGATTCTGTTGTTTTATCCGGATTATTTTTTTATTGTAGCTACGTCAGTCTGTAATCCTGTAATCCTGTAATCCTGCTTGCCGAGAAGGAGTTGTAGCTAGAAACGTTGATAAGCATTCACTATGTGTGGAGAAGCAGGGGGTTGGGGGTCTGTATCTTTCTCTGTGGGCAGGGCCAACGGGTGTTTTCAAATGATTTTCAAATGTTTTTCCAACATTGAGACCGTTGAGAAAGTTGTTTACTGCCACTTTAAAGTTTGTCAAATAAAATGTTGGGTGTATTGTTTTTGAAAAAATCACCTGTGTTGATTATCACTTATCATTAATAGACAATGATTGATGTTTACAAATGTTAAATTGTGTGTTAAATTCAGTCTGATTATTTCACAATTCACTATTCACAAAAAGTATTATTCACAGAAATATTTGGCACGGTATGGCCTGTGGCACATACTTCTGTCTGAGCTGTCCAACTGATGGAATTTCTCTGCTGTTTATTACATGCTTGTTTAAAAATGCACAGTATTTGGGATTATCTACTTTCTCCAGTTGAAACTGGACTTAATAAAACATTTGTTAAATCTTGAATGTCCAGCCACATTTCCCCTGCTGACAGATTCCGCGTCGGTGCTGATCTCAGACGTGAACTGATGTTTGTTTGTTTTTATTTGTTGGTCCATTGCCATCTTTACTCGATTTATTGTTAAATTACAAGTTGATAAATGAAATCAGTCTGCGTGTAGCACACAGACAGTGTACAGACTGGTGCACTCGCAAGTGCGAATGATGTCTTCTGACGCATCTGACATTCCAACTATGTTCATTTTCCTTTCTTTCCCTCTTCCTGTATTAGATCAACTAATCATTTTTGTAAATGTCACAATTAGCCGCACAGATGAATAATTAGTCACTTGACTGTGCCAAGTGCTGGAAGATAACAATTATGTAACTTTAACTTTAAATTCCTTCCGCTCAGGTAATGGTGACAAAAACAGGCGGTTAAAATCTGAGGAGAGATGCGTCTCTCACTGAAGAACACTGACTGTGGGGACTATGCATATCATCGAACTAATGGAGTGGTGACTTGAGGAACCCTGGTCGGGTCAACCCCCAGTTGATTTCTGATTCAAATCGGTCAATATCCTTTTCTGTTTCAAAGAACACTTCACAGACCCAAGTGCTACAACTGTTATAGGAGATTATATAATCACCCTAGTCGCCAAAATATTAGCTACTGGATAACACTGCTTTTAAATTTTAATTCTCTCATGTGGACACGCAATGGTCTATCATGCTGACCTTATGAACATATATTTTTTAAATATTATGGCAAATTTTATCGTAGGTCATTATAAATGAACAAAACATGATTCCGTTTCCCATCTGTCTGAATAAGGATGCCTGAGTCAGTGGTTCATCCGTCTGGTGGTTCAGTGAGGTTTCGTTCGCTAAACACAGGCCACTGGCCCGAGTGTGCAAACGTCCTTATCAAGGACTGCTCATTTAAATTGGATTGGTGCAATACAATTAACTATTTCAACCTACATCTAATCAATAGTATTACCACGCGCCTATTAGAAAACCATGAGACTGAATTTTGTATGTGGTCCCAAACGGTAACACCAACACACTCAACAATGTTTGGTGATCGAGTATTTCAGTGGGTCAGGTTTTTAAACGTTACCTATCCATTTAAAAGAAATAAGAGAGATGCCCAAGGACTCTCTGAACGTGGTCAAGAAGATCAAATGGAATTGTGATAGTGTTTAGTTGGAAGTGGTAAGTACAAACTAAGATGGCGGCAGCCATTAAGCAAATTTACAAACGTTTCCCTAGGTTTAGTTTTTCATAACACTGGCTGCCGTTAAGGTAAGCTGAAAAATTAAGCAACTGAACAACTGTCACTTTGAAACAATTGACCGAATTCAATATATGCTCATCCCAAACATTCAAATACACGCTAACACATGGCACACAATTTACTGCATCTTGCACTGTGGTATTAAATGTACTGCCTAAAGAGCTCTTTTCTTTTATAAGGAACTATCTGTCCAATATCTGTTCTTCAGTGCACTCAATCACTCAATTAACTGGCCACACTTACAATGAGTGATAGACTATGTGTGATTTATAATGCATGAATCACAGATGATGACTGCGACAGAGGGGGCTGTTCTGGCTCTTACAAAAAGGTTGGGAGGAATAAAACGGTAAAAAAGCTGAATGTCAATAAACTGGATTTTGGGTGCGAAAAAAGCGGCGGGGAAGAGAGGTTTTAGCCAGACATAAGGAGTTACAGTTTGTGTGGCATAATTTAAACAGTTACCACTTGTTCTTTTGGTTTTTATTGCTGAGGAGACAGCAGCAGATATCACAAGCCTATTTATTTATATTTATTTATTTATTTTTAAATCAAACGCTTATGTATGAACTCAGAACAGACAGGCTTCTTTTTATCATCTGCACAGGAAAGTTTGGTGACGGCATTGAAAATCTGAATGTATAACAGGAGTTGCTACTTTGTTGGGCATGGCTTCAAGATATGAAGGTATTTTAGATTGAGTAAGACAATGAATGAAGACACAATAGAAAAATCAATTGGTGGCCAAACCAGAGATAGCTGTATATAAACAGGTCAATAAATATTAATCTTACCAACATCTAAAGCAAAGGTTTTATGAAAATCTGACTAAATTGTAGTCAATTTCCTACAATGTAGGTTGCACGTTGTTTTACATTACTTAACGTCACATATTATAAATTTGTCACTGCATTACTTTTTTACAAGGAATGACTTAAAATTCAATGGAAAAACATTTTAGCTTAATGCAAACAGCTGCTTCAAACAGTTTATGAACAAGTTTTCACTAAAGCTGAACTGGTGCTTAAAGCTGACTGTTTCTGCCCAGTAGTTTTTAGTTGGGTCACATGATAATTATTCATAATTATTTAATTATTCATGTAATTGTTTATTTAAAAAATCTGTAATTCATACAATTATTGAAGGTAGCAGGGCATCACACTACAATAATCATAAGTTGCATTAAGTGCCATGTTAAACCTGGTCTAATTTGTACGTCCTGTGTGGTATGGTAAACATTACATTATTGTTATGATGATGATGAAACATAGGGGACGAGCAACTCAACAACTGAACAGAATGATGGAGTTAGGGGGACCTCTAATGTTCAATCGGTAAAAACACACCGAAAGCACAGAAAACCTAAGCACATTTGAGGATCCTACCCGCTGCTGATTTTAATTGATTTATATCCTCTTCAGAATGCTAACCTGGCACAGTCTTTCATAGGATAATGGTATTTCTAATGTGTAGGTTTTTAATTACAATGCTAACATTCAGCTCATCAATACAATGCATTAGTGTATGCGTGATTTAAACATATGCGAGACAAAATATAGTGTTGATATCTCTATATAACCACCGTGATGTCTTCCTGTGCGACAATTTGTTAGTCATCAGTGTACTTAGATTATAGTTAATATATTAATGCACTTAACCATCTTATATTTAACAAAACTGAATTAAGCAAACTTGTAAAATCTCCATGAAAACAGTACTTACTTGGTAAGTTTTAGTTTGATGTCCTCTATGTCCTGTTGATAATTCATATAGGCATTATCAAATTTCCAAAGCAGCTTCTGGTAAGACAAGGTGCAGTCATCCAGGTTGGCCATTATGGCTGCCCAGCCTTGGTGCTGTAGGTGCTCATCGTGAACCAAGCGCTCACAGAAAGAGCAGAGTTTCTTGGCAACTTCAAACATTTCCTTGAGAACAAACAAAAAGGTATCGCAGAAAATTTTAAATAGTTGTATGATACGGAAATAAACAGCAGTAATGTCATATATATTTCTACAAATGTTGTCGTGTTTGTTGACAGCAATGCAATAAACACACATTTTGTTTTTTCTAGGGACCAAACCGAAGATCAAAATGACATAAATGTGCCTGCCACAGAATTATTCATTTTAATAAAATATCTAATCTATCACACAATTTTGCATATAACAATTGTAAGATTGCTTAAAAGAGTAGTAACAATAGCTCTTCTTTCCGTTTCTGAGTTCACATCTTAAGCAAAATGACTAGTCCTACTGAAATTAACTAAGGCTCATGTTGAATCTAAACACAATTCAGTAAATTTTTTTCAGTAACGGCAAAAAGTGTCACATTCCATTTCAGTATTATTTTTTCCCTTAAACAAATGAGTTTGGTAGCACTTCACATAAATGAAGTGAAATTTGCATCTGCTTCAGCAAATTTTGGGACCTGTAACACAGTTGATATACTGAATACAGATGCCACCAAATATGATACATGCGATTGGACAAGTTTAACCATAATTAATAACAAAAGATTTTAAAGCTGTGAAATCTGGTAAGATTGTACTGTACATTGCAAAACTATAATTCATTTTTCAAAATGTAGCTGGTATGTTTTTTTAGGATTGGTATGTTTTTTTAAAAGGATTTCAGCAAGATTTTCATTAGCATCATCAAATAACTTTCAGTTTTGGTATTTTCAAGTAGGCTCACAAAATGTTGGCCGACTTAGTGCTGACTGAGTTGTATAAAAGCAGAAGGCTTAAACAAAATTATAAAAAGCAGTTTCTTTGGTTGTTAGCAAGCAAACCACTGGCTGTAAAAAAAAAAAAAACGTTTTTTTTTTTTGTCCTGATCTAGAAATGAACTGCCCCCGTCTGAGTCTGTGTGATTTTATCTGTAACTGCACCAGACAAAAAGAAAAACAGTATTTATCTTTTTAAGTTTAAGACGCAGGTTAAAAAAAGTGCCACAAACAGGCGGGTTCATTTGGGTATGGTCTACCTGAGCTGCTGTTGATAATGTGCAACCTCACACAGACAAAGCCCGGTTATTCAACAAAGGTATAATTAAATGCCGAACAACATCCTCTTTAAAAACTATTTGCTCAACATGCTTCGTGAAAACTTAAATCAGAGTAAAGCCAACAATCCCATGAGATACAACATATATTCCAAGCAGCCCTGAATGTTGTACTTACTTAAAAGTGTTCCTACTGTACAAAAGGGTCATTTTTGTCATTCATAATTACTAAAAAGCCACACAGGTTTTGGGGGTGGACGGAATTAAACATTCTCTGTACGGTGGTTTAAAGGGATAGTTCGGAATTTTGGACATAATGTCTCAATTACGACTTACCCATGATGTAGTTGATTGATGGAAAACATTTTCAGATAATTCCATGGTGTCCCTTCTTTTGGACATACACACGTTGCTAATGCTAGCGCAACTCTAGGGTAACTGCTAGCATCCACTACCAAACACACTTAAACACTCCACAGTGCACCCAAAGCAAATAAAATACAACGACAGTCTATCTGGGTTATTTTGAGTGTTTATACCATCATTTTTTAAGTCAAACTATCGTTGAATCCTTTACTTTGTGCTGACCTATATTCTCTGTGGAAGTACGGCGGCGGAGCGAGTATGGTCATTGCAACATGTTGGTCTTCTTTGTTAGAGAGGCCTTGGTTACAAATAACTAGTGTGAGTGTCTTTACCTTCCAAAGTCATTCTCCTGTGATACTTTGTATTTATTTATTTACTTTTTAAAATGTATTTATTTATTTTCAATTTCCAAATGTTATCATTTAATACCTCTATATACAACATCAGAACAACAAGCAAATAACCTAGTTATTTACATCTGTGTGCAATAGCCCTGCAAGTACCTTTGGAACCATGCCAAATTGGTTGTGTTCATACTCAAACAATTTAGGGAAACGACAAACTGCACCCATCTCAGGACTACTCTGCAGAGGCAGATGTGAACGCACTCCATGGGACAAAATGTGGCCACATTTATAGACCAGTCAGATCAAATGAATATCTGTTGATTACGTGATTATGGAGGCCATTTCATTTGCAAAAAACAAATACCTTGTGTAAAACCTAAGGGCTGGAGTGAGCTGAGCGCACATATGTATCTCAATTTCAATTAGATACTAAAACTTCACTTAAATACTAAAAAAAAATACTTAATTGCTAAAATTATTTTATTAAAGGAGCTATACGTAACAAATTTAGTGTACTAAATCATAAAATGACCATGATATGTCATCAGAGATTAAGGAAACATGCTAAGTCGAAATACTGGCTTCTCCGACAACAATGCTATGTTCTCCTTTGAAATTTCCATTCCGGGTCGGAACGTCTGTATTTGTTTTGGCCTGTGTGATTCACTATTCTCCGAGTTGACTCCGAGTCCACTGCCCATTACGAACAACCAGATGTACTCCGGCACTCCGACAGCCGATTTACGAATGCCTAAGCTAAGTTCAACATCGTTTCCATTTAACTAGCTAGCTAAAGATTTAAATATATATATGTATATAGGTACTTGCTAAACATACCACTAACGTTAGCTTATATCTGTGTGACCGTAAACATAGCCACCCATGCATCTAGCTAACATTGACAGAGTTATAAAAAAATCCACATGAGCTGGTTTATAATTTGCAAACAATAAATAATAAACAAATTGCAAACGTATACATTAGCTGATCAACTTAGTGTAGGACTCGTCGTCACTTGTCATTGTCAAAATAGAATAAGCTTGTCTCAAAATATAATGTTGCGCTCGGCTCATCTTCCGCTCGTGTTCGTTCAGTGTCTCGACTCTCTCCAATATTGTGAATTTGGATTGCAGTACCCATTTTAAACGCTCGGTGTCAATGTTACATATAGCTCCTTTAAGTTAATAACTTGTGTGTCAATAACTATGATATGCATCTATAAAAGGGATGGTTCACTTTCTGGGGTTTTTTGATACCATTTCAGTTTTAGTGTACGCTTTGGATGGTCCTGGACAGTTTTTGCATGGAATGAAGAATATTTTAGATATTTACTGACATTTCTGATGCAAGCTTTCCAGTGGCTGGTATATGGGCCTTTGGGTGTTCATGGTCTAAACCAAGAAAACACACCTAAAGTAACTTGTGCAGCAACCTTATCTTTCCAGAAGCTGTGTATTTGAACAGATCAAATACACAGACTGAGTGCATCAGTCTCAAATTGTATGCGGATTGGAAATAGATCCAACCAAAAATGATTCTTTTTTAAAAAAGAATAATCAAGTTAATAATATATTGTACAACCACTAGAGGCACAATGTCACTGTACAAGTTGCTTTGGAGTTACTTCAAATGTATTTTCTTTCTTTGGACCATGAATCCCCGAAAGTCCTTTACCTGGCATTGTACAGCCAACAGGTTGTTAGTAATTTTTTTAAATATCCTTCATCATCCATAAAACCACCTGGCCAACACAAAACATACCCTCTGGCTCAAATAATAACATCAAAAACCCCAGAAAGTGAACTATTCCTTTAAGTATTGAGAACACAAAAAGCCCCTGACCAACCAACGCAAACGCAGCTGCCACAAGTGCAGACTGCCATTTTGACATAGCACACAGAGCTCCAAATGTGTGTTTGCACCATGGTTGGTATCGTCATCAGTGATTATACAGCGCTTGCATTGGATGGATGGAAAGCGGACTGGGTCTGTCATTTGGGGCACAGATTCATGCAAATGCATTGTGCGGTGGTCTCTTAACATATTTAAAGGATCTATAAATGACCACCAGATCACCAGAAACCTGGGATGAGCGCAAGGGCAACCAGACACCGGAATAATCAGAGCCCTTGACAGGGGACAATTATGAGAAAAGAAAAACTATTTTAAGATGTTGCAGAAGCGTCCGCACACAGATGCTATGACAGTATCGGTATTATATTTAAATCCATCAAAAAAAATTGAAAAAACAGCCTTATATTTTTCTTGTTATATCTGTAAAGAAAAGGCATAGAGGCAACATAAGACTGAAAAATGCTCACAAACCAGGCAGAATTAATCAAGCACATGTTATGCCATCCTCAAATTCATTTCCACCATCCACAGATCAACACAGTCCTGAAACATTTAGTTATTCTGTCAACAGTACGAGGCGAACAATGGAAGGATCTTTAAAGCACATTTGCTCTTTTAATAGTCCAAATGAATTCATACCAGCCAGAAATAAACGAAAGATATCAGAGATGTCCTCTGAGAGCCAGGCTATAAATTTGTGATCTAAGCATGGACACATTTCAACATATCAGAGTCCAAACAAGCTCCACCTCCCTCAACATAATTCATGTGAACTGGAAAAGGTTCCAGTCTATCAGTGTAGATGGTTTATGATACAAATTGCCATGACTCATGCAGTATACAAGTATCACTTGTATGTGTGATTTAAAAATGTTTTGTCAACTTTTACCATTCTATAGAATCAAACTTTGTGTGGTGTTATGTGAATCTGTTAGAAGAAGAAGTTAAATGCCTTTTTGTGAAAAGCCCCACCGACTGCCAATCGGTATGAAAAGATAATCAGTTCTTGCTTGCCCGATGACCCAGCCTTCCACTAAGTTTCATGCAAATCCATTCACAACTTTTGGAGATATCCTGCTAATAGTCAGACAGACAGACAAACAAACGGAATGGAGCAAAAACATAACCCCGGTCAACTCTGTTGGTGAAGGTATTAAAGAGATTTTTTGCAAATGTGAACATGGAAAGGGTCGTGATTGCCCATTTCATGGTCACAACTTCACAAAATGCCAACTTTACGCATGTTGCGTGTGTTAATGTTGTTAAAATAATATTTTCAATCTGCACCAGTGCTTGCCCTTGTTTTTGCCAACTGTTTCTGCGTCCTCAAAACAGAGCCCAATGTGTTAGCATGGTCAACATGGTTTATATACTCGGTTAGTTTCATTTTGATTGTGCTGGTATCGGCTTATATTGCCGTCCCTGATGATCCCAGCTATGAAATAACGAAGAGCTGGCACTTCAGAAAATACAACTGTTATTTAAAGATGTGACACTTCTAAATTAAAGATTTCAAACTTGGTGGTATCTCTCATTACATTCCCTTTAGTAATCTCACTACTCATGACAGCATGGCTAGAATTAACATATACCCCGCTTCAGGGATGGGAATGTACATTTCCCAAATACTTTCATGAGAAACAATATTAGCATTACAATGTACAGACGTAAATCATAATTCCACTATTTAAAAAGATTTACAATTATATTGCGGTCAGTTCTGTGTCACACTGGCATTTACAATAGAAAACAACCAACCTTGGCAGACACCCATGTCAAATTCACACTGCCTTTTAAAAAAAAATTATGTTATACATGGACCCAAGCAATTCAGGTTCAGTACTTCACACATGGGTGCAGCAGTAGCTCATCTGGAATTTGAACCTGCAAACTCTGAGTCACAAACCTAGTTTCTTAACCACTACACCACACTGCTACCTGAGTTTCAACCGATTCCATTTCCAAGTCCAATTTCTTCAGTCTCAATGTATAGCAGTAAAACATGTACTTCAATTCATTTCAAGACTTACATCAAGAATTATGTCTATACAGCAAACCTAATATTAACTTTGGGGCTCACTAACAGTTGTTGAACATTATAATGTGACCAAGCTATATACTACACTGAGTGCTCTAACCAGAATTAGAAAAACCTAATTTATGTAATATGACCTGAACCCTAGCTGTCAAACTTAAACAAAACAATTATTTGTTCATACACCTATACAGTAGAAAATATAGAACACAAGAAAGGTAGCGCAAATATAAAATATTATTTTGCTTTAAATTAGTCTAAAATAAAAAAGTTTCTTCCTGTCCTATTATTATTATTATTATTTTTTTATCATCTGGCATGGCTGCAGCCGAGACACTATGAATTTTTTGACAAATTATTTCCCGACTTTTTTTTTTTAATGCCACAATTTTTATATTAAATTTACACATAACTTCTTTATCTTTTGCTCTAAACTCACATTTAAATTATCAAACTTTTATTGGTTTGTGGTAAATATATTCACTTTGTATTCTTAACTGAATGAAATTCATAGAATTGTATTCTAATATGTGCATTTACGAATACAAAGCAATCACACAAGTTTAAAGGGGATAATATTTTCAAAAAATGTAATAATTCTAAACTATACACTTTAACTCCACAGTGGGCTTTATGTAGTTTAACGAGTAAAAGAGGTTACCACTGCAAGTTGTGTTCGTGAGGCAACAGTGTGAAAGACTGCTGGCATCATCAGAGACTCCTCCACCTTCAATTCCATCTGGTTCTCTATGGAAAAGGTGGTTTTTGGGATTGTTGGAGCCCGGTCACACAGAATCATCTCTTTGTTGAACAGGAAGATTGGGTTGGTGTCCTAAAAAAGCACATAAAAAGGAAATAGAGAAATTTTATTAGACCGATTTTATTCTTCATTTTGGTTTTTTTAGTAACTATGGATGGTGCAGTTTTTTGTGCATTTATGCTAATGTAGGCTAAAGCGCTAGATCTCAAAGAGAAAAAAAAAAACTTATACACACCAAACAGTAATGTCCCAAAACTGCCATTTCTTATACTATCTACAGTGTCAAGGATCACCTCAGCCATTTATATGAACATGAGTGAACCTGATTTGTATTAGCGCAAAATAAATGAACCATTTACACTACAAAAACTAAAATAAAAGCTCATGTCAGCCACAACATTTGAGATGACCATCATGCCAACAAGCTTTCAACCACTGTCTAATTCACAATGTGAGGATAAACACAATAACTCTGTCTTCATAATGAAACCAAGAGAAAAATGTAACTTAAATTAACTCCATTACAGCATTCTGCCATCAAGCCAGGCTTCACTAAATGCAGTCTTTTTATGCAAATACGAATTTCCAAAGCAAAAAGATAAGCCTACAAGTTCAACTTACCGTGCCAGCACTGTAGCTGCAGACACGCCTGTCAGCAACCATGCATTCCCCTCCATTGACAACAAGAACCTGGTGCTGTGTTGCGACCTTGTATTTGACCTGGATGGCATGCTTAAGGTCTGAAACCCTGTAAAAACATGGTGCTCGTGTAAAACAGGTGTACCTCATGCGCAAGAAAGCCATAGGCCCTGAGAGAGGGAAGAGAGCGTAGCGTCTCTTACGTCTGCACGGCGAGCTCTGTGTCAAAAGTCAGTGTGCTTCCATTGTTGACCTGAAACACATACAACTTCATGTTGAATTCTCCAGCAGTCTTCACGCTTCCCTTCCTTGTTCATTTAGTCATTTAGCACCTCTCTGCACAAAGAAAAGAGAAAGAGAACGCAGTTCAGAAAGAAAAACAGTCTAGACAATTCACAATATTCACTTATTGTACGTCGCTTTCGATAAAAGCGTCTGCCAAATGATTGTAATGTAATGACAATAGTATGCATGTTGTGGAAATAAATAAGGCTACAACATGTAGGAGAGTGAGTGCTTTGTTAATTCACATTTGCATCCAGTAATTTGAAGACTCCACATACTAACATTGTGGAAGGTGAAATTAATTACTGCACACATTGAATGTCCGAACCTGATTATATCTCAGAATTTTGAGCCAAAAAATGGCCATCCTCTCATTCACAATGCAAACTACTATGATAGTAGTAGTAGTAGTAGTACTAGCACAATACTACTGACAATAGTACATCAAATTCAGTACTCAGGAAAATAATGATAAAGCAGAAAAAGTGCATGATTACACATGACGTTGCAAATTTTCAATGAGCTCTGTCACAGAAATATTCTTCCTGGAATCCAGGGTCAGAATGTGGGCTTCCTTGATTGCAGTACTAGAGGGTATAATATAAAAATAAACAACTACAATGTATGTCAAAGGGAAGCCTACACTAATCGACAAAAGCTTTCCCACATAAGAAAGCTGGTGTGAAATACTGCAATTAAATTCAATTAAAATAAGTGAAAGGATCATAAATTATTCCTAATAATCTCCAAGTAATATGAAACCTCTGGGTACATGTTACTTAATTATATGCCAAGTAGCCTACATTACCAATAATTAAGTTAATAGACTTACTTAACGCCAAAGGACGCTGTCTTAACTCCAGCCAAGTGTTTCAGGAAAAGGAGAGCAACTGCTGTAATGTACTTTGGCAAATGAAACATCAAAGTGGGTTTCGGAACTGCTAACAGAGTCTGTAAGAAAACATGACGAAAATGATTATTGAAAACGAAGGTTTCCTGATTGTAATCAGTCTGACTGTTGTCAATTTCTTTGACAAAAATACACTTGCTAACGAAGTTATGTTGCATATCATCTCTAGCGAGCATTTCAACCTATAATATTTGTGATTAGATGCAGCTTGCTAAGACAAAATATTAACATTAGCACCGGCATTGACTTTTTTGAGGAGTTTTACGACTCAGTCCGATATTATTTTATAAGCACACCTTTTGGAACAATAAAACATCCATCATAGAAACAACAAACATTTATTCTCAATTTAAGGGTACTGGAAAAGGTAAAATAAATAAATTATAACAACAGGCGAGCGAATGTGGAAACATCACTGCCAGCTGAACACGAGGAGCCTAGCTAACTACAGTAACGTTACAGCAAGCTATCAACTCAGCACTGAGTTACCTAAACTAAAGAAGTTAACTTAGGTAACTTTGACCAAATAAACATGCCAACATACTGCCAAGCTAACGTTAGCCAGCGTGCTACTTAGTTGGAGGGGAAATATAGTATAGATAAAATGTAATGTATTTTGCCTTCAAAGTTTTGACACTCAGCGCAGTTTAAAAGGTCGGTTCAGGCTGAGTCATGTCGAGGTCTACATGGGCTAACCTAATTTATTTCACCTTGAAAAATGTCGTTAAAACAATAACGTTAAACTGTTCTTTTCGTATTATTATATTATATACTTTTTACAAAACAGACAAGGTCGCTAGCTATGCATGTTGTTATTTTCAGCACCTACCGATGAGTAAAACTAGCCTGCTATGTTAGCTAAGTTAACGTTAATTACCTGGGTTTAGACCACGGATGGACAGTAACGTTAGCATAGCTAGCTAACAACTGCATATCGTCAGGCCTACTGGATTGCACCAAACAAAGAACACAACATTGCAACATCCGCGCACGAAAATGCAACGAAACTCCCGTTTCAAAAGGTTGCTCGCCCGTAACCAAACCGTGATCATTTGTCACATCCCGTCTCCGTTATCCGCCGACACCAGGCCCAAAACATACTGGATTGTCCGCTAAATATCAGCTGTCATTTAGCTAGCCAACTCTCTGGTTAGCCAATGTATCTAGCTAACGTTACAAGACAATGTCAATCCACTGCTATTACTTCTACACGTAACTGTAAATTGGCGAACTTGTCCAGCCAGCTAAGAGCGTATTATTTTTTCGCACTTGCCGGTTCCGTTTAGACTAATGTTAGACAAAACAAACACAACCGAGGGAAAACCTGCGATCGCAACAGCGATGGAAACACTCTCACCTCGGCGTTTGTTTGTCATATCCTCCAGGCTTCGCGACGCTAGCTCATCTCATCTGGGATCGCAAAGCAGCAGCTAGCGAGACAGCAAGCTAGCGACCAAATGTCAATGCTATAATATTCAGAATATGTTCAGAGTATGTATTTTTCCCGAAATCCTGACCATATTACCCGTGTTATTATCGGGCTGTTCAGTGTATTGTTGTTTTTCTGATCACCGATCTCTGCGACAGGGATTGTGTAACCTAAGTGTTTATATCAAGTAGCCAGTTAGCTAGCTAGCTACCACCCTGTATCTTGCTGCTGTGTTTTGTTGTTGCCGTCACTGTGAAGCGCGATGCACTCTGGGACAGAAGGAGGAAAATGCCTGGGCACTGGGCAGTGTTTTTGCTTTATGAACGCAGCACGAAAAGTTAGCTTCGTTAGCATGGTTTTCCTGTTATGGTCATATCGCAATAAAATATTGGTCTTTTGTATTATTATTAAGGTGTTAAACGCACTGGGGTACTATATTGTAGTTGATATGATTTTTGGTTATTTTATATTTAATTTCTTCTTAAAGCTCATTTTAAACACCTAAAACATTTTATAACAGTAGGCTAAATAGCACGAATGTACAAAAATAAATAATACATTTGTTCCCCATGGATTGAAGACTATAGCCTAGGCTACGTTTTGTTTGATATTATGTCATGTTAGATTTTGCATTAAACAACTTGTTCTTATAATGGTGTTTGGTACTTGGATATGTGTGGGCCATAGTGGACTCTAGCCAGTCTTCCATTAGGCTAGATTTATGGTCTATTGTAGCTTCGCAAAAATCACGAGACATGAAGTTGTACTCTGACAACATGGAAAATATCAATGAAGAATGTATAAAAGCTACAGAAAAACTGCAGGCATGTACAGTGCACAGGTTCTGAAAATGGAAGTGACATAGAGACCATATGTTGTTGAAAATGATTAACAAATATTAACTCAATGCTTCTGTACATATATTATTTTCATACTTAAAATGTTAATTCTAATGGTAAAAGATATTGGGCCCTATCTTACACCCAAACGCAAGTGTCTTTGCTATCTTACACCTGGCGCAGGGTTCATAATATGGGGGGCCAACAGTGCCAAAATTCTGTCGTCTGCGAGTGCGACTGCGAATGCAATTGCCTTATACTGCGCGCTTTAATTGGTCACAACATCTCACTCGCAGGTTTACTCGTGTCACTCATCCGCACTAGCACTTGCACTGGCACTCGCAGTTGCATTCGCGTTGGCACTCGCAGTCGCATTGGCATTGGCACTAGCGCGCGCAGTCGCATTGGCACTCGCAGTCGCATTCGCACTTAAATTGTGCCAACAATGTCACATTCGAAGAATTTGACGTGGCTCATGAAAAGCTTGCATGAGTTCACCATTTAGCTACTGGAAGACACTTCGGTTAATGCTTTTATGGCTCTGCAAAAAACCAGTGATGTGTGTCCCATTTTGGCGGAGTGCTAGACCAAAGTAATTTTTGACCGCTGAAAGTAAAATATCGAAACCGGAAGTGTTTTTCGGTTGTATAAGTGTGTTTATGTTTTGAATTTTCCAAACATGCATAATTTTCTTAACACAACTGTTGACTAAAGGACAGCATAGGTTTCGAATGGCATGCTTGCGAGACTTAGCTGCTAGCCAAGTTGAAAGCAAGCGAGACACGAGCGGGACGAAAGACACACTGTTAAAAGGCCGTGGTGAAAATCAATGCACAACCTTGGAATGCGTATTGACCCCATCAGAACCGAGTATTCAACAATGCCGTGGTATAATAAGCATCAATAAATGATGTCTAGTAGCTATTAATAAAGGTGAGTTGCTATTAAATCTCAGACCGTTTAACGTTGCAATGCAAAATTCTATTAATTATGCAACATTATGCTCTTGACGCATGGTTGATTTTCATGGATTTTAAACTTATATCGTCCCTAACATGGCATTTTGACTGACAGTACATTTTTTGAAAGGAATGAGCATGAAAAACAACAAGACAGAGATAAGACCGCTAAAGCACACTTTTCCTCACATGATTCTTTCGTCCCGATTCAGTGTGTTTTTCGTCCCGCACGGCAGGGACGAAAGACACATTGCACTCATCCTGTTTACGGCCAATTTATATCCGACTTGTTTATGCTGGTAACACAATTCCCGTTGCTATTAGTGAGGGACACATACAAGTTGTTTGTCAGAAAATATGGCCTCTCTAGCTCTATTGACTTTCGAGTAAACCGGATGAATGTAAAAAGATAATCTTTCGACCCGGTTCTCCCCTACTCTTTTTCTCATTTGAAATGCTCGATTTTCATGGAGTTCTGACATAATGTAAGCAGCATACTTTGCAAGAATCAGCCTAGCGTACGTTAAAAGCGGATAAAATCCATGTAAAGCAGGCTATCGGTTTTTTAAAAACTGCATTAACATAGGCTAGTGGAACACTACTGTACTCTAGCACTTTGAGTTTGAAAGGATACAATGGCAATGAGGTTGAAGTGCAGACTGTCCGCTTTAATTTGAGGGTATTTTCATCCATATCGGATGAACCGTTTAGAAATTATAGAACCTTTTGTAGGCCTACATAGTCCCCCCCATTTTCGGGCATCAAAAAATATTGGATAGTTTAACATAATGTAGAATAAAGTAATCATTTTTAATATTTGGTCGCATATCCTTCGCAAGCCATGACTTCCTGATGTCTGTGACCCAACAATATCAAACGCCTCTTGATATCTTATTTCCTGGTACTCCTACAAGCGATACTAGGCTATAACCTCTCTGCATTTGAACGGATCTCTATGGGAATTGGGAATTTAAAAAAAAAAAACGATAGCCTACTTTACATGAATTGTATCCGCTTTTAACGTAGGCTAGGCTGATTCTTGCAAAGTATGCTGCTTAAATTATGTCAGAACACGAAAATCGAGCATTTCAAATGAGAAAAAGAGTAGGCTATCTGTTCAGACAGTGACACAGAATGGCTTGATCATGCACCGAAAGAAGGAAGATATTAGTCGGAAACAAGGGGCCAAGACTGGGCTTTCGTTCTGAAGCTCACTTCCTGGTGCTGTTGCTCACTAGCGCCACTGCGGTTGGCTCCAGTATAGGTCTTTCCCCATGTAAGTCAATGGCAGCAATGTGGTCAAAATACTCAGTCAATAAATTTTTTACACAAAAAAATGTAATTGCAATAGGTGCCTTCATCTAATGCCTGTGCATGTGCTGATTTTTTTAAATATTGTGTCGTTTGGACAGGGTATTAACATTTGTTCAGGACCAATCAGAGGGACAGGTTGAGTCCTGGGATCACTGGCATAGATAGGTTCTATATGGTTCTCATTGCCAGGACCAATCAGAGGGACAGGTTGAGTCCTCTTCAGCTCCACGGAGCAGGCGCAGTTTGTACAAACGGGCGGCGAAAAAGACTTCCGAGCTTCAATTCAGTTTTTATGAGGCCGTGGAAAGGCAATGGGTGACGTCACAGTGGCTTTGTCCATATTTTTATACAGTCTATGGTCGGAAATCGCGAAAGGAGAAGGAACAGAGTCGCAAAGAAAGTAATAATGCAGTGGGCGCGCATGCACGCGAGGGGTTGTCAAATTCTCACAGGCAGTCAAATTTCGCCACAGGAGCCATAAAAGCATTAACCAGCATTATAATTCCAGTAGCTAAATTGTGAACTCATGCAAGCTTTTCATGAACCACGTCAAATTCTTTGAATGTGAGATTGTTGGCACACTACAATGAAATCCATAAGACGTTCAACCTGACAGGAAAACAAAATCTTCGTCTTTTAGTAAAAATTTATATATTTAGCCTAGTTTAGCTGATCAGATAGCTAGATAGGCTATAGTAGGCTGATCAAAGGTCAAACTTGCAAACTATTTAGCTAAGGTTAGTGAACTGATTCAGTAGCCTAGCCATATACTGTATTTTATTCAGCAAAGTAGCCTATACTGATCTTCTTAACGTTACCTGTCTGGCATGCTAGCTAGATCAGCAAGCTAACAATTAGTAGGCTAACTACTAACTACACTCAGAAAACGTAAGTGCGAATGCGACTGCGAGTGCCAATGCGACTGCGAGTGCCAGTGCGAAAGCGACTGCAAGTGCCAACGCGAATGCAACTGCGAGTGCCAGTGCAAGTGCTAGTGCGGATGAGTGACACGAGTAAACCTGCAAGTGAGATGTTGTGAACTTGTGACCAATTAAAGCGCACAGTATAAGGCAATTGCATTCGCATTCGCAGTCGCACTCGCAGACGACAGAATTTTGGCACTGTTGGCCCCCCATACATAACGCCTAGCGGGCACGTCGTTTAAATACCATAGCTGCGTCCCAATACTCGAAAAATGCACCCTCCCTTCTTCCACTACCACCTCCTCTACTCCGTGCACCGGAAACGGATCTTTGTGTTTTAATCTAATGTCGCTGATTACATATTAATTACGCATTAATGGTTACATATTAATTAATGTCTCGACGCAAACCGCAATGTCAGGTACATTGTATACTGAATGCAAATACTTGTACTCGAAATGTTCAGACAGTTTTGCACAGTTCCGGGTAGGAGAGGAGTGGTCGTGGGGGAGTGGAGGTGGGGAGTGAAGAATATTGGGACTAAGCCCATGTATTCTTGCGCTCATTGCAAGTGAACTGGGCGTGTTGGTCTTAAGATGTGGCCAGGATAATTTTTGGCGTATTGCTATCTTGAGCCAGCAGAAAGCGCTTGCGCTAAAACCACCACAAACCGGGGCTGCATTCAAATCCAATTTAACACACTCCCTTCCCTTGCTCGCTTCCCTCGAGGGAGCTATCTTGTGACGCAATTTGCTACATGCAGCAAGCAAACTTAAAAGGTGCTCTGCAAGGGAGGATTAACGAGAAACAAACAAAAACGGAATCGAACCACCCTCGCAACATTTTGGAAGTGCAACACCATAGAGTTGAAATCTGACCGCCACATAGTTCTGTGGTGACCGCCCACTTTTTCCATGTGGAGCATTGCATTGTGGGATTCCCTTCTTGCTGGAAGCTTGCATTTTATACCAAGGGGCCAAGACTGGGCTTTCGTTTTGAAGCTCACTTCCTGGTTGGGCTGGGAGCGGCAATTGTGCCGTTGCTCACTAGCGCCACTACAATTGGCTCCAGTATAGGTCTTTCACCATGTAACTCAATGGCAGCAATGTGGTCAAAATACTCAGTCAATAAATTTTTTCCACAAAAAAATTTAATTGCAATAGGTGCCTTTCCTTCATCTTCTTTTTGCCGTATTGCTATCTTGAGCCAGCAGAAAGCGCTTGCGCTAGAACCACCACTAACCTGGTCTAAAGTCATGTCGCAGTTGTATACATGTTATTTTAACGGCACATATAAGTGCGTCTACAAAGGCGTGTGCACAATGCGCGTACCGTCCTGTCTGTTACACACAGGGGCGCGCACAAGCATGATTAAAATATCAAGTTTACAATGTGAAATAGTATTATTGTGTAGCCCATATCAAAAAATACATAATAATAAAAGGGTCCATAGCTTACCTTTCCCTCAGCGAAGGGGAATGCCATGCACATTAAATTGCTTTCAGCCCACTCCATCAACATCCAGGCGATGTGCGATGGTACGGGACAATGGCTATCCATTAAAAAGCAGCTGATAACACCTATATCAAGCCTAATGCGCGAATTGTCATTTAGGCCTACACCTAATGCGTGAATTGTCATTCAATGGAAAACTCGCGCACTGCAATAGACGGACATTTAAGTTCTGAAAATGCGCTTCAGATGTCATTACAATACAGCTCTGTTTATCTATGAATACAGCCTGTAAGTAAATAGAATGGTTTGTGACTGAAAAAAGTTCAAAACCTTGTCCAGTGAATATTGCATTTATTGTTTTTCAAATAGCCTAGGCTACAGCGGATTCGCTGTGCATAAGGTTTTTTTCGATAGCCTATGGTTAAAAAACGGAGATGTCACCATGTTAACTAAATTGTAACCTTAGCTATTCTTCGTCCTTCATATTTTTTAAATTACAGTGACCAGGTTTCCATACTCTCACCGTTTAAAACCCAGCTGATTTCACCCGTTATTCCATAACTGAACAAAACGATTTTAAAGAGAACTAAGCGTCTAATTAGAAACTAAAACAAATTTGCAGCACGTTACACAATTAATTCACAATTCATTTTAATGCCATTCTCTGCACGTGCGCTGCATGTTCTCTGTTTCCCCTGCTGTAAGTCGCACGTTTCACGGTCTTCCTGGGAAAGTGGATTGTTTTAAAGGATTACGCTACGAGTAAAACAGGTTGGTCACATTTCCATAAACAGGACATTATTAAACAAGGGGAAATATGCGTGAACATATGGGTTGCGAACCTGACAGCTTTATTGTAGGCTATTTAGTGTCATCATTAAGGCAAAATAACGGTATGTATGTTATTAATCAATATTAGCCTACTATGCAGGTAGCCTAATGAACTTTGGATGAAGCTTGAACTTCGAGAACTCCATGAGAACAGCCTCTTGGAATTGATGTTTGACACTTTCATTGCATAATCAAACGAAATTCGCTGAACAAGCAGGCTAATTTGGCGTTTTCTAAGGTGAGACTGAAGCCATTGATAGCTTATTCTCAGCTGTTGCAGGTCTTTTTAACGAAATTTAACCGCATATATTTTGTAAAATAACAGCCCTGTCTGGAATTACCGGGAACTCATAGGCTAATGGTTAGTCCGAATAATATTGATCATACTCCATTTAGCCTATTCCTTGATCACACTAAACACGCACGAGCATGTCTGTTTCGCCATCAAGCAATCCGCCAAGGTGGAAAAGCACGCTTTTAAAGGGAATGGGATATGACATTTTGATTGGTTTATTGCATGTCACGCCCAAGACACACCTATAATTAATGAAGCGACTAGGTTCAGCCCAGTTGCACCTTGCGCCGTGCTTAGCGCCAAAAAAACACGCCGTTAAAATAGCAAAAGTGGACTTGGACACGCCCAAAATGGACTTTACACCATGCGCTTAGACTAAGCGCCAAGATCGCCAAGATAGGGCCCTTGGTGTGGCTGCCATATTTCATCCTGGCATTTTGGGGATCCCCCCTTGAAGCAAGGGAAGGGAACGACAGGAAGAAAGATAAATAAATTAGATAAACTTTGGATCTGAACGCAGCCCTGGTCTAAAGTCATGTCGCAATTGTTTACATGTTATTTTAACGGGGCATATAAGTGCGTCTACACCCTCCTGTCTGTTAGGCTACACCCGGGGGCGCGCACAAGCATGACTAAAAATATCAAGATTACAGTCTTCTGTTACGGGACAATGGCTATCCAAAACTTGATAACTGAAAGCTGATAACACTTATATCAAGCCTAATTGTCATTTACACCTATATAATGCGTGAATTGTCATCCAATGGAAAATTTGCGCACTGCAATAGACGGACATTTGAGTTCTGAAAATGCGCTTCAGATGTCATTACAATACAGCTGTTTGTCTAGGAATACAGCCTGTAAGTAAATAGAATGGTTTTGACTGAAAAAAGTTCAAAACCTTGACAGTGAATGTTGCATTCATTGTTTTCCAAATAGCCTAGGCTACAGCGGATTCGCTGTGCATAACGTTTTTTCGATAGCCTATGGTTAAAAAACGGAGATAAATGTCACCATGTTAACTGAATTGTAACCTTAGTTATTATTCATCCTTCATATTTTTTAAATTACAATGACAAGGTTTCCATACTCTCAGCTTATTAAAACCCTGCTGATTTCACATATTATTCCATAACTGAACAAAAGATTTTAAAGAGAACTAAGCATTTAATTAGAAACGAAAACAAATTTGCAGCACGTTACACAATTAATTCACAATTAATTTTAGTGCCATTCTCTGCAGGAGCAGGTCTCTAAAAATCACACTTTTCACAGTCTTCCTGGGAAAGTGGATTGTTTTAAAACATTACGCTACCAGTAAAATAGGTTGGTCACATTTCCATAAGCAGGACATTATAAAATAAGGGAACATGCGTGAACCTATGGGTTGCCAACCTGACAGCTTTATTGTAGGCCTATTTAGTGTCATCATTAAGGCAAAATAATGTTATTTGTTAAATAATGTGTTATTAATCAAAATTAGAATGCAGGTAATGAACTCCAGATGAAGCTTGAACATGATTGAGTTAATTGCTTCATTGCATAATCAAACGAAATTTGTTAAACAAGCAGGCTAATTTGGCGTTTTCTAAGGTGAGTAAGGTGAGACGGAAGCCATTGGTAGCTTATTCTCAGCAGTTGCAGGTGCTTTTAACGAAATTTAACCGCATATATTTAGTAAAATAACAGAACTGTCGGGAATTACCAGGAACTCATGATGGTTAGTCCGAATAATATTGATCATAGGCTACTATTTATCCATAGGCTACTATTTATCCATAGGCTATAGCCTATTGCTTGATCGCACTAAACACGTACGAGCATGTCTGTTTCGCCACCATATAAGCAATCCGCCAAGGTGGAAAAACAGGCTTTTAAAGGGAATGGGATATGACACTTTGATTGGTTTATGTCACGCCCAACTCACACGTATAATTAATGAAGAGCCCAATGGGCTCTATCTTGGCGATCTTAGCGCTTGGTCTAAGCGCATGGCGTTAAGTGCATTTAGGGCGTGTCCAAGTCCATTTTTGCTATTTAGACGGCGGGTTTTTTGAGCGCTAAGCAACGTGCAAATGGGCTGAACCTAGTCTCTTCATTAATTATAGGTGTGTCTTGGGCATGACATGCAATAAACCAATCAAAGTTTCATATCCCATTCCCTTTAAAAGCCTGCTTTTCCACCTTGGCGGATTGCTTATATGATGGCGAAACAGACATGCTCGTGCGTGTTTAGTGTGATCAAGGAATATGCTATATGGATCAATAGTAGTCTATGATCAATATTATCCGGACTAACCATTATGAGTCCCGGTAATTCCTGACAGTGCTGTTATTTTACAAAATGTATGCGGTTAAATTTCGTTAAAAGCACCTGCAACATCTGAGAATAAGCTACCAATGGCTTCCATCTCACCTTAGAAAACGCCAAATTAGCCTGCTTGTTTAACAAATTTCATTTGATTATGCAATGAAGCAATGAATTCATTATTCATGTATCCAAAGTTCATTAGGCCTACCTGCATTCTAATTTTGATTAATAACATAAATAATGTTATTTTGCCTTAATGATGACACTAAATACAATAAATCTGTCAGGTTGGCAACCCATAGGTTCAGCATATTTTCCCTTGTTTTATAATGTCCTGCTTATGGAAATGTGACCAACCTATTTTACTGGTAGCGTAATGCTTTAAAACAATCCACTTTCCCAGGAAGACCATGAAAAGTGTGATTTACAGCAGGGGAAACAGACCTGCTCCTGTAAACCGCACATGCAGATAATGGCATTAAAATTAATTGTGAATTAATTGTGTAACGTGCTGCAAATTTGTTTTTGTTTCTAATTAGACGGTTAGTTCTCTTTAAAATCTTTTGTTCAGTTATGGAATAACAGGTGAAATCAGCGGGGTTTTAATAAGCTGAGAGTATGGAAACTGTGAGGTCCCCGTCTTCCTTTTGTCTCACTGTCCACCCCGTGCTTTCCCTCTCTCTCCCTTCATTTGTGTCTTTCACTCCCCACACCTGCCTTGTGTTTCCTCGTTAGTCTTCCCCCACCTGCTGCCCGTTCTGTCCTTGTTAGGTGTTGTATTTAGTCTGCCCGTTTCTTTGTTCGGGGCCAGACCGTCTTGTGTGCTTGTGTTTCCCGCTTGTGTCCGCGCTTGTGTTCTTGTCATGTACCTTCTCGTCGTGTCATGTTTTGTGGTTTGTGTCCCCTCATATCTCCAAGGTACCTCCTCGTCACCCCCAGGCTGAGCGTCTACTCCCCAGGCTGAGCGCCTGAACCCCAGGCTGAGAGCGCCATCCGCGGGCCCCCGCATCTGTCCCCAGGCTGAGCGTCTGAACCCCAGACTGAGTGCCTGGCCCTGACCGCGGGCCCCTGCGCCATCCGCCTGAGTGCCCGTCCCTGACCCCGGCCCACCCCTGACCCCGTCCCTGACCCCAGCCTGAGTCCCTGTTCCTGACCCGTCCAGTTCCTGCCTGATGTCTGTTTCCGTCTTGCCCCTGCCTGTGTTCCCATTAAATGTACTCCCTGGTGGAGTTTTCCCCTGAGCCGTCTCTGAGTCTTGCGTTTGGGTCCAGTCCCCCCCGCGGGAACTTAACCGAAACCTTATCACTGTAATTAAAAAAATATGAAGGATGAATAATAGCGAAGATTACAATTCAGTTAACATGGTGACATTTATCTCTGTTTTTTAACCATAGGCTATCGAAAAAACCTTATGCACAGCGAATCCGCTGTAGCCTAGGCTATTTGAAAAACAATAAATGCAATATTCACTGGACAAGGTTTTGAACTTTTTTCTGTCACAACCATTCTATTTACTTACAGGCTGTATTCCTAGACAAACAGCTGTATTGTAATGACATCTGAAGCGCATTTTCAGAACTAAAATGTCCGTCTATTACAGTGCGCAAATTTACCATTGAATAACAATTCACGCATTAGGTGTAAATGACAATTTGCACATTAGGCTTGATATAGGTGTTATCAGCTCCTTTTTAATGGATAGCCATTGTCCCGTACCATCGCACATCGCCTGGATGTTGATGGAGTGGGCTGAAAGCAATTTAATGTGGCATTCCCCTTCACTGAGGGACAGGTATGCGGTCTTTGACCTATGGACCCTTTTATTATTATGCATTTTTTGATATAGCCTACACAATAATATTTCACATTGTAATCTTGATAGTTTAGTCATGCTTGTGCGCGCCCCTGTGTGTAACAGACAGGAGGGTGTACGCGCGTTGTGCACACGCCAATGTTGACCCACTTATATGCGCCGTTAAAATAACATGTAAACAACTGCAACATGACTTTAGACCAGGTTTATGGTGGTTCTAGCGCAAGCGCTTTCTGCTGGCTCAAGATAGCAATACGCCAAAAATAATCCTGGCCACTCCTCATCTTAAGACCAACACGCCCAGTTCACTTGCAACGGGCGCAAGAATACATGGTATTTATCCAACGTGAGCGCTAGGCGTTATAATGAACCCTGCGATGGGTGTAAGATAGCAAAGACACTTGCATTTTGGTTAGCGCCGGGTGTAAGATAGGGCCCATTGTGTCTTATCTTGTTTAGGTTCAAGCCAAAGTACCAAAGTGGAATTTTACCTTGTATAGTGAAATTCAGTAAAAGAAACCAAAACCTAATGTAAATAGCAGGTAAATTGAGATTCTTGTGTAATGTGTTTATGTTTTAAAGGAGCTATATGTAAGATCTTTACATGCATGAATCGAAGTATGAACAGATTGTAACGTAACTTAAAAAATGAGACCGTCCCCGACTTTCTCCGTTGCGTATAAGAGCCGTATGGGCTGACTTTTATGTAAAGAATTTGGGTCCGATTTACCGGGAAAATGAAGGATGTGACGTCAAAGTGCGCTCCAGAATGCCTTCCCTCTGGCTGGCTGCTGCGTTATAGCAAAGAGGGTATATCTAAAATCTTTGGTTGACAAACCGAAGCCACATACCAAACCGCCGACGGAACATTCTGCCAAAACATCAATTTTCTTAGCTTTTGCCATAGCGGAGGGACAAACCTTTTTTTGGAAACAACAAGGACTTTTGTTGGGCAAAAGTCAAATGCAGAATTCATGAGTGGCAGCGGGTAACAATTCTTAATAGTGATATTATTGAGGCCTCGATAATCAATACAGGGCCTCAAACTGTCGTCTTTTTTTTAAACAAAAAAGAAACCGGCACCAGCCGGGGAGGTAGAGGGTCTGATAAAACCATTAGCCAGAGATTCCTCAATGTATTTCCTCATAGCGCCGCTTTCTGGAGCCGACAAGAAATAAAGAGCACCCCTAGGAGGCACTGTGCCCAGATGTAGATCAATGGCACTGCCTAAGGTAACTGCCTCAGAGAGGACAGATAAGCAAAAATAAGGAAAGCGAAATGAAAGGAGAAAAGGATGATATGGATCTAATCCTACACTCTAATCTAATGGAAGTTCCTGCGTTTCTTTAACCTCTTGCTGCCAAACGCCCCCTAGCGGGAGCGCGGGGGCATTATGGAAATTATTCAATTATACATTTCATTAATTGAATAATATATAATAAACTGCTCACCTCAATATTTCGATTAAATATCCTAAGATATATCCATTCCTTCTGGGAAAGTAGTTTTTAAGCCCAAAACGTCAAGTTAAAACTTTGTAAATTACGTTGGAAACTTCGACCTAATTCGCAAACGTGTATTGCAGCTTGATCTCACACCATAAACAATGTGCTGCTTAATTGTATTTCACAAAACTTTGGTTTGAAAAATTGTTATACCTTTAGACTTCAATAAAAAATACTTTAAAACTTTTATACGGCTGTACATTAATTTTTTCAAATTTTAAACCGACTTGTGCTTTTCTGCACTTCATTATGAGTAGTTCGGCTGTGTTCAGTTTGGCGTTGTGAAACTCAGCCAGTTTCTGGAGTACCAATCCCGTGGCTTAGTATATTTTAGCCAAAGGGGTTTTGTACTTTATTGCACAGTTTCATGCAAAACCATCGTCAATTGGGTGTATTTCTTTGACTGATAGCACAATAGGCCTATCTGAAGTGGGAAAAACTCGCATCGACCCGCCTCCACTGTGAGTATTATTTGCTTTCCATTGGGTTTTTAAACTGTCTGTCAAATATTCCAGCCAATAGCAAAGACTCTTATCTTTCAGACAAGCCCTCATTCAGCACAATGCCCTCAGAAGTCAAGTAGATGCAGCTGTGCGTAAGAGGAGGCGTCCAAGCGTAATGTTCATACCAAGATGGCGCAGTGTTTTTAGCTTGTAGCAGCTAGTATTGAGACTTTTCTGGAACCTTGCCATTTTGCACAATTTGGCACAATTTGTGCCAACTTTGGAAACCGAAATGGTTCACCTGAAAAAAAGCTCTGTAGAATTTGAATGGTTTAAGATATTGACACCATATTTTTAGCAGAGCTTGGCAGCATATTGAGGAATCACAAAGAGGAGTTATTTCCTCCATAGCTCTTGTAGCTCATCAGGTAAAAAATCAGAAATTTTAATGTAGGTACCCGTTTTTTAGTTTTTTCGCAATTTCTGTAAATAAATTGTTGTAATTAATAGGAGTGTATCCAGAGCCGAATGCCGTATTCGGGAAAGCACGAATAATGCGTTGGAACAGATATTTTTTTCTACCCGAAGTTGCTCGTTAATATTCGGATTTGAGGGGGAAAAAAACGAGAGAGAGAGAGAGAGAGAGACTAATTCGGCACAGCTAGCTATCTGCCAGAGATTTAATTCATTGAGATAGGGCATTTGTGTTAATCACTCCTGTTAGTGGCTATCAAAATCAGCATTATAAAACCAAACTGTGACTTGATGTTTATAAAGATATTTTGCTAACATATTACTAAGGTCTCCTGTATGCTATTGATAGACTAGTGTATGCTACGTTAACCTTACAAGTCCACAGTGTGGATTCATTGCGAGTTGAATGTTAAAAAATCTGGGTAGAAACCAGCATTCACAGAATCCGTGATATAGGCTAAATATTCATTTTAATTAAGTTACCACAGTGCGATTGTCGCAAATATGTACCTACATGCGAATCCACTTTTGAGGCTCCACCCATTAACAGCACGGCAGCCAAGAGCTGGCTCAGCTTGTTCAGTGTCCCCCAGTTAGGGGGTGGGGGGTTAGATAAATAAGTATAAAGTCCAGAATATAGTTCTTATAAAAGGTTTTGAAAAGAATAAAAGACAGGGAGGGGGGTGAATACCCATAAATTGCAATTAATTTTAGACTAGAAAATATGACATTTCCTATATGTAACACCACTTCCGGCTTCTATCCGAATAGAGATACAGATACAGATAATTTTGATGGTCCAACAGATACAGATACAGATAGTGGCATCGCTGCACACCCCTAGTAATTAAGTAGAAAAAAGTGTAGGTATATGAATTATGACTGCTTAATCATAATAGTGCAGTTCAGTTTTAATAAAAGCTATGAACCATATTTGTAGCCTTTACAGTTTTTGAGATAAACAGCTTTGTTGGTCACTAGTATAAACAGGCGAGAATTGGTATATTTTGCCCTTGGCATTAAGAGGTTAAAAGAAAAGGAATGCAGTCTCCCGAGTCTATACCTGTTACCTGGCTTAAGCGAGGCAAGTTTGACAGAAAAGCACAGGAACAGGGAAGCGCTGAGCTTAAGTAGCCAGTTAAACACCTGAAACAGATGAGAATAATGAGTCCCGGGCGGCCTGAAAAATATGGCAAGGGCGCCGTCCCGTGGATCCGAAAGGTAACAGCCGCAGAGAGGAGGTGGCAAACTGCAAAACCATGACAGGGACAGAATGTCATGTGCATTTCTTTTAACTGTAGCACTAAAGGGTTAAGCCCTGGATTGATGTATAAACAGCATTACATTATGCAGTCTCTTATTTGTTAAAATAAGTGATGAGTTTTTGCTTAAACTGGAAGCATCTGTTATCAGTGCAGTGACGTGCGCCACAGCCTAAAATCAAATCCACCCAAATCCCGGCTGAATGTGGCTGTGAGCTATGCAGGGCATGTATGATTGGACATACTGTCAATCAGGGAAGGAGGGTTTGAGTTGGGCGGATATGTCTCACACCACATCACATAATTGCCAGTTTGCGGTTTTGATCAGGCATCTGCATTACGCCTGAGGTAGTGCCATCTGTTTTGTAGTCCTCCTGTACTGTGACTGCACAGCTCAGCTGGTGGATTACAGACTAAAGAGAAGATGTGATGACTGGCAGAATGTGTTTCTGAGGATGTGCATGCTTGTGTGTGCTCTCCTGAATTGAAATGGGCTGAGCTAGCCATTACAGTCTGGCATTTTACATTGGAAAAAAATGGCCAATAAAATGTTTTAAAACATTGTTTCTCCCAATTATTAAATGTATAATTAGTATAAACAATAATTAGTTATCAAAACATGCTTGGTCATACATGTTGAAATACATATAGCAAATGACGTACAATATTTCTATTGAACATAGGCTCGTTCATGTTTACATTACACATCTCTTCAAATTAATATAATTGCAGTAGCTCAAAGACTGGCTTCCATTTTGTTGTGGAGCTATTTTTAAAAATTATTTATTTTTTCTTCTGCATGAACAGATACACAATATTATGTGTATTCCCACATTCCTGTTTGCAAGTGAAATATTTTCCAGAATGGCGCAGCTTTTTATTATGGAAATTATAAATGACACTCAGAGAAAAGGATAGTGCCCGAAGGAACAACAGAGATAATCTGAAGACATTTCTGTTGTTTTTCTGTGTGTAAACAGAATGGATGTTTGAAACTCCAGTGCCTGCATGTATCTTTATACAACATTCTCCCACAACAGGGAATTAGTGGAGACATCCAATACCCTTGCAATAGGGGAGAGCGGGGCAAAAACTAGTGCGGGGTAAGGTTTTACACGGATTTATTAGGTGGTTGCTCCGGAGCTTGAAAAACGTATTTCCTGTTAAACACGCGGGTCTCTATCTTGGCGATCTTGGCGCTTGGTCTAAGCGCATGGCGTGAAGTCCATTTAGGGCATGTCCAAGTCCACTTTTGCTATTTTAACAGCTATTTTAATTTTATAGGTGTGTCTTGGGCGTGACATGCAATAAACCAATCAAAATGGCATATCCCATTCCCTTTAAAAGCCTGCTTTTCAACCTTGGCGGATTGCTTATGATGGCGAAACAGACAAGCTTGTGCGTGTTTAGTGCGATCAAGGAATAGGCTATATGGATCAATAGTAGCCTATGATCAATATTATTCGGGCTAACCATTATGAGTTCCCGGTAATTCCTGACAGTGCTGTTTACAAAATATATGCGGTTAAATTTCGTTAAAAGCACCTGCACCAGCTGAGAATAAGCAACCAATGGCTTCCATCTCACCTTAGAAAACGCCAAATTAGCCTGCTTGTTTAACGAATTTTGTTTGATTATGCAATGAACTCATGTTCAAGCTTCATCCGAAGTTCATTAGGCTACCTGCATTCTAATTTTGATTAATAACATAAATAATGTTATTTTGCCTTAATGATGACACTAAATACAATAAATCTGTCAGGTTGGCAACCCATAGGTTCAGCATATTTTCCCTTGTTTTATAATGTCCTGCTTATGGAAATGTGACCAACCTGTTTTACCGGTAGCGTAATGCTTTAAAACGATCCACTTTCCCAGGAAGAGTGCGATTTACAGCAGGGGAAACAGACCTGCTCCTGCAAAGCACACATGCAGATAATGGCATTAAAATTAATTGTAAGTTAATTGTGTAACGTGCTGCAAATTTGTTTTCGTTTCTAATTAGATGCTTAGTTCTCTTTAAAATATTTTGTTCCGTTATGGAATAACAGGTGAAATCAGCGGGGTTTTAATAAGCTGAGAGTATGGAAACCTTGTCACTGTAATTTAAAAAATATGAAGGACGAAGAATAGCAAAGGTTACAATTCAGTAAACATGGTGACATTTATCTCCGTTTTTTAACCATAGGCTATCGAAAAAACCTTATGCACAGCGAATCCGCTGTAGCCTAGGCTATTTGAAAAACAATAAATGCAATATTCACTGGACAAGGTTTTGAACTTTTTTCTGTCACAACCATTCTATTTACTTACAGGCTGTATTCCTAGATAAACAGAGCTGTATTGTAATGACATCTGAAGCTCATTTGCAGAACTCAAATGTCCGTCTATTGCAGTGCGCGAGTTTTCTATTGAACGACAATTCACGCATTAGGTGTAAATGACAATTTGCGCATTAGGCTTGATATAGGTGTTATCAGCTCCTTTTTAATGGATAGCCATTGTCCCGTACCATCGCACATCGCCTGGATGTTGATGGAGTGAGCTGAGGGACAGGTGGTCTTTGACCTATGGACCCTTTTATTATTATGCATTTTTTGATATAGCCTACACAATAATGATATTTCACATTGTAATGTTGATATTTTAGTCACGCTTGTGCGCGCCCCTGTGTGTAACAGACTGGAGGGTGTACGTGCGCCAGGTGTAAGATAGGGCCCGCGGTCTTTTGCTTTCTTCGTCTCTACTGAACGGCAGGAGGTTGCGAGAAATATTTCAGGAGATCTCGTCAAAAGTCAGTTTTGGGTACTTGTAAGTGATTTTTATGAAGTCTTTCGGTTACTGTGTTGTACGTGTATGTGAAGGAATCCAAACGTATACAGTCGTAATCCATAGTTTAATGACTAACGGATAGCATAATTTTCATATAGCATGCTAGCTTGCTGGGATTTCTAGGGAGCCGAAAGTACAGACACCGCCGAGGCAGGTTAAACCTACCGCCAGTGACAAATGAAGTACTAGTAGTAGTAGCAGAGTGTTTTATGGACCCTATAATTACAAAATTTACTCTAAGCATACACAAAGCATATACATACAATAAGAAACACGTAATACAATGATATATAATGCAATGGCAAAATAAGACATATAAGAGTCGACTACTAACACAATACACAATGACAGAATATATTCTAGAGTTGAGACAGGTGTGTGCGGGTTGGACCCGTAATGCACGACTCAGAACACGGACGTAATAATAAATGCCCGCAAGGGCTTTATTATGGGGAAATCCAAAAATCGTAGTCACACAAGCAAAGTTCATCCACAGAAAATCCAGCCAAAAAACCAAAGTAAAGTACCGAGGGAGAAGGCAGTCTCGGAATCGGTACACCATGCACAAGTTCAGAAACCAGAGTAGCTGTCAGCGGAGCAGAAGTACAATTCAGGGGTAAGCAGAGTTCGTAGGTCGTGGGACGTTGCAGGAGTCAGACCGAAGTCCTATCCGCGGGGCAGAGGTACAAACAGACAGCAGGCAAAACTCGTGGTCAAAAACAGGCAGTAGAAACGGTAGGCAGGCAGTAACAATGGTCAGTAAACAGGCTTGGATCAATAACAAAAGTCAGACAATGGATAACGCTCAAAAGTGACAGTAGTAAACTAACAGGCAACAATTTCGCGAAGACAAGACATGAACACTGAGCTTATATGCAGGTGTAGACAGGTGCAGACACTTAGCTTGAGAGCAGCATGCGAAGGGGAATCAGGTGTGGAAAGCTGACGAGGTAACAAGATAATTAGTAATCGTTAGTAATAAACCTATCCTGACCTAGCGTTAGTAAATTAGTAAATGACATGCACAAGAAACGTAAGGTAAACATGAACACATGGTTAGAGAGTTAGTATTACCCAATCCTGATCTAATGTTAGTAGATTAGTAAATAGACACGGGAAAATGAAACAATTAGGGAAGGCTGAGTGACAGCAAGAGAGAGAGGGAAAACAGCATGAAAGCAAGGCTGCAGAAAAACACGGAAATATGTATGCTAAATAAACTGCATCGTAACATAAACAGAACACAAGCATGACAAGAACAGAAAAATAAACTGTGACAATAACTAAACATGAAACGTGGCATGAACATGGCAGAAACGTAACAGGACCCCCCCCCCCTAACGACCGACTCCTGACGGTCTACACAGTTTATCAGGGTGGTCACGGTGAAAGTCACTTATCAAAGACTTGTCAATGACAAGACTGGGAGCGATCCAGGAACGCTCCTCAGGGCCATACCCCTCCCAGTCCACCAGATACTGGAACCCCCCGGCCTCGCTTGCGAATGTCCAGTAGCTTCTTAACAGTGAAGGCCGGGTGGTTATTCTATGATACGGGGAGGAGGGGGTGGGGGATCAGGAGGGCAAAGGGGGTCAGTGGAATAGGGTTTAATGCATGAAACATGAAACGTGGGGTGAATATTAAGGGAAGGGGGCAAAGACAGCTTGACAGAGGTGGGATTGATTATGCTCAGAATCTTAAAGGGACCAATGAAACGGGGTTGCAGTTTGTGGGAAGTGGATTGTAGGGGAATGTCTTTAGAGGAGAGCCAAACTGAATCGCCAGGCTTGTACTCAGGGGCTGGAGTGCGGTGGCGATCAGCGACTCTACGATTCCGTTCAGCCGTGCTCAATAGCGCGGCCCGGGCGTCTCTCCAGATCTTGAGGCAGCGGTGCATGTGGGTGGCAAGGGAGGGAACAGCAATCTCGGCCTCTTGATCGGGGAACAGTGGGGGTAGGTAACCGAGGGAAACTTCGAATGGGGACTTTCCAGTAGCGGCGCAGGGCAGGGCGTTGTGTGCATACTCGACCCAGGTGAGCATCTTGCTCCATGAAGTGGGATTCTTGGCCGACACACAACGTAAAGCAGCTCCGAGGTCTTGGTTGGCCCTTTCGGTTTGACCGTTAGACTGGGGGTGGTAACCTGACGTGAGGCTGGAGGTGGCTCCGAGAGCCGAACAGAATGCCTTCCAGACCTGGGAGATGAACTGGGGGCCACGGTCCGAGACAATGTCTGCGGGAATGCCATGGATCCGGAACACTTCTTTGACCAGTAGATCCGCGGTTTCTTGGGCAGTGGGCAATCCAGGCAGGGGGATGAAGTGCGCCGCCTTACTGAACCTGTCGACCACAGTCAGGATGGTGGTGTTGCCCTCAGAAGGGGGAAGTCCGGTCACAAAATCCACCCCGATGTGGCTCCAAGGGCGACTGGGCACTGGCAGAGGTTGGAGCAGACCAGCTGGGGCCTGGTGAGAGGCCTTGCTCCTGGCACAGGTGGTACAGGCCTTGACGAAACGCCTGGTGTCGGGGATCATGGAGTTCCACCAGAACCTTCTCTTGAGAACAGCCAGGGTCCGGGGTAAAGCCGGGATGGCAGGACATGAGGGAGGAGTGAGCCCATTGGAGGACATGTGTCCGGGCGGTGAAGGGAACGTAAAGGCGTATACCGGGATTGGACCTGGGATCGGGCTCATCACGTAGCGCCTTCTTGATAATGGCCTCAATCCTCCAGGACACCGAAGCAACGGTGCAGGACCCAGGGAGGATGTTTTCCGGCGCCTCTCGCTCGGAACTGGCCATGAACTGTCGGGACAAAGCATCTGGCTTGACATTCTTGGAACCAGGGCGGTAGGTCAGAGAAAAATTGAACCGACCAAAGAACAGGGCCCATCTGGCTTGGCGGGAGTTCAACCTCTTGGCTGTCTGTAGGTACGCCAGATTCTTATGGTCGGTCCAGACCACAAATGGTTTCTCGGCGCCCTCCAACCAATGCCTCCACTCCTCCAGTGCTAGTTTGACAGCGAGTAGCTCACGGTTTCCCACGTCATAATTCCTCTCTGCTGGAGACAGCTTACGGGAGAAGAATGCACAGGGATGTAGAAGGTTGTCAGTGGGGGAAACCTGAGAGAGCACGGCCCCTACTCCGGTGTCGGACGCATCAGTCTCCACGACAAACTGACGAGTGGGGTCGGGGTGCACCAGAATTGGAGCGGAGGTGAACAGTTTCTTGATCTTTTTTAAGGCATTTTCAGCCTCAGGGTTCCAGCGGAACGGCATGGCAGTAGACGTGAGCTTGGTGAGAGGGGCGACGACCTGGCTGTAGCTCCGGATGAATCTCCAGTAAAAGTTTGCGAATCCCAAGAAACGTTGCAGATGTTTCCGAGTGGCAGGCGTGGGCCAGTCTGTGACCGCCTGGATCTTCTTGGGATCCGCCCTGATTTGTCCCCTCTCCAAGATAAAGCCCAGGAACTCGACCGTGTCGGTGTGGAACACACACTTCTCAGCCTTAACATAGAGTCTGTTCTCCAGAAGTCGTTGGAGAACCTGCATGACGTGACCCTCGTGTTCCTTGATGTTGGTGGAGTAAATCAAAATATCGTCCAGATACACAAATACGTAGCGGCCCAATAGGTCCCGTAGGACGTCATTAACTAGCGCCTGAAAGACGGCGGGGGCGTTAGTAAGGCCGAAAGGCATGACTAGGTACTCAGTGTCCTAACGAGGTGTTGAAGGCGGTCTTCCATTCGTCCCCCTCACGAATGCGCACCAAGTGGTAGGCGTTGCGTAGGTCCAGCTTGGAGAATATGGTGGCTTCGTATAGAGGGTGAAACGCGGAATCAATCAGGGGTAATGGGTACTTGTTCTTGACCGTGATATTGTTCAATTCTCTGAAGTCAATACAAGGACGCAGCGAGCCGTCTTTTTTCTGGACGAAGAAAAATCCAGTGCCCACAGGTGATGAAGAGGGGCGAATCAGACCGTTGGCTAGGCAATCCCGAATATATTTCTCCATGGCTTCCCTTTCAGGTTTGGAGACGTTGTAAAGTCGGCTTGAGGGAAGAGTGGAACCGGGTAGCAGCTCGATCGCGCAATCATAGGGTCTGTGAGGAGGAAGTGTCTGTGCTTGCGTCTTGGAGAAAACGATGCCCAGGTCGTGATAGGGGGCTGGCACGTTTTCAAGAGACAGCTTGGTGTCTTGAGGTGGGGTAGGTGCGCCCCCGGCAGGTGCAGGTGCGGACCGAAGACAGGCTTGGTGACACTGACGGCTCCAGGCTTGAATGTGGTGGGATTTCCAGTCAATGACGGGGTTGTGTTCTTGAAGCCAGGGTAGTCCCAGAATGAGTGGGTCGTTGGGGGAGCGGATGATGTGAAACTGGATGAACTCATGATGGTTGCCAGAAATGATAAGTTGAACGGGTTCCGTGACGTGGGTCATCTTGCCGTCCAATGACCGAGCATTCACGGTGTGGGGCAGTGGAAGGGTGGGAATGTCCAGATCTCTGACCATAACTTCGTCCATAAGGTTAGCGTCCGCTCCAGAGTCTATGAGCACGCTCACTTGAACCTCCTTCTCAGGTAGCATGATTGTGGCAATGAGGGTAGGGGCGAGTATCGCTCTTGGAGATCTTCTCCTGGTGGGTTGAAGACCTCACTACTACGGATGACTCGGATTTCCTGGACCGGGCGGTGCACTGTGTTTGAGAATGCCCCAGCTTCCCGCAGTAGAAACATGCCCCGGTCTCCCTCCGACGTCTCCGTTCCTCGGGCGAGATCTTAACTCCGGCATGGGAAAGATCCATAGGTTCGACTACCCCAGCCTGGTTCTCCTCCGTCAGTGAGGCAGGTACTCGTCTGGGGTACGGCTGACCAGGCGGAATCGGTCTCTCCGTCCGACGAAGTCTGTAGCGGTTATCAAGGCGAATGGCGGCTCGGACGAGGGCATCGAACTCCCTGATGGGTTCCTGATGGGCCAACTCGTCCTGGAGCACCCCGTTCAAACTGGCCCGGAACAAGTCCCCAAGGGCCGAGTCATTCCAGTGGGTAGCCGCAGCGATTGTCCGAAAGTCAATAGAGTGGTCCGCGGCACTTTTAAGGCCTTGGCGGAGGGCAATGAGTTGCTGTGAGGGCTCTTAGTCACTGGAGGCGTGCTGGAACACTTTGCGGATATCCTCCGCAAAGACCATGTATCTGAGAGGAAATGAACCTCCGGACCACACCGCAGTAGCCCAGTCCAAAGCTCTCCCCTTGAGTAACCCCATCACGTAGCCAATCCGTCGCTCGTCAGTCGGATATGTCAATGGCTGTTGTCGGAAGACAAAGTCACACTGTAACAGAAACGCCTTGCATCTCTCCGGCTCACCACCGAACCTCTCCGGGGGGGGCTGTTGTGGCTCCCGGAATTGCCAGGTTCCCATGGGGTGGGAGGGTGGGATAGCCGGCGGCTTAGCAGGTTGCTCTGGAGTGCGTGGTTGAACAGCAATGGCCAGTCTCCTCATCTCCGCGCACAACTCTTTAATCTCCTCCCGGAGATCGGAAATCCCCTGGGCGTGCTGCTGCACGATGAGGCCTTGTTGTTGCAGAGTGTGGAACATGGCGGTTGAGTCAGCAGGGTCCATCGTGGCGAAATTGTTCTGAGACAGGTGTGTGCGGGTTGGACCCGTAATGCACGACTCAGAACACGGACGTAATAATAAATGCCCGCAAGGGCTTTATTATGGGGAAATCCAAAAATCGTAGTCACACAAGCAAAGTTTATCCACAGAAAATCCAGCCAAAAAACCAAAGTAAAGTACCAAGGGAGAAGGCAGTCTCGGAATCGGTACACCATGCACAAGTTCAGAAACCAGAGTAGCTGTCAGCGGAGCAGAAGTACAATTCAGGGGTAAGCAGAGTTCGTAGGTCGTGGGACGTTGCAGGAGTCAGACCGAAGTCCTATCCGTGGGGCAGAGGTACAAACAGACAGCAGGCAAAACTCGTGGTCAAAAACAGGCAGTAGAAACGGTAGGCAGGCAGTAACAATGGTCAGTAAACAGGCTTGGATCAATAACAAAAGTCAGACAATGGATAACGCTCAAAAGTGACAGTAGTAAACTAACAGGCAACAATTTCGCGAAGACAAGACATGAACACTGAGCTTATATGCAGGTGTAGACAGGTGCAGACACTTAGCTTGAGAGCAGCATGCGAAGGGGAATCAGGTGTGGAAAGCTGACGAGGTAACAAGATAATTAGTAATCGTTAGTAATAAACCTATCCTGACCTAGCGTTAGTAAATTAGTAAATGACATGCACAAGAAACGTAAGGTAAACATGAACACATGGTTAGAGAGTTAGTATTACCCAATCCTGATCTAATGTTAGTAGATTAGTAAATAGACACGGGAAAATGAAACAATTAGGGAAGGCTGAGTGACAGCAAGAGAGAGAGGGAAAACAGCATGAAAGCAAGGCTGCAGAAAAACACGGAAATATGTATGCTAAATAAACTGCATCGTAACATAAACAGAACACAAGCATGACAAGAACAGAAAAATAAACTGTGACAATAACTAAACATGAAACGTGGCATGAACATGGCAGAAACGTAACAGGACCCCCCCCCCCTAACGACCGACTCCTGACGGTCTACACAGTTTATCAGGGTGGTCACGGTGAAAGTCACTTATCAAAGACTTGTCAATGACAAGACTGGGAGCGATCCAGGAACGCTCCTCAGGGCCATACCCCTCCCAGTCCACCAGATACTGGAACCCCCGGCCTCGCTTGCGAATGTCCAGTAGCTTCTTAACAGTGAAGGCCGGGTGGTTATTCTATGATACGGGGAGGAGGGGGTGGGGGATCAGGAGGGCAAAGGGGGTCAGTGGAATAGGGTTTAATGCATGAAACATGAAACGTGGGGTGAATATTAAGGGAAGGGGGCAAAGACAGCTTGACAGAGGTGGGATTGATTATGCTCAGAATCTTAAAGGGACCAATGAAACGGGGTTGCAGTTTGTGGGAAGTGGATTGTAGGGGAATGTCTTTAGAGGAGAGCCAAACTGAATCGCCAGGCTTGTACTCAGGGGCTGGAGTGCGGTGGCGATCAGCGACTCTACGATTCCGTTCAGCCGTGCTCAATAGCGCGGCCCGGGCGTCTCTCCAGATCTTGAGGCAGCGGTGCATGTGGGTGGCAAGGGAGGGAACAGCAATCTCGGCCTCTTGATCGGGGAACAGTGGGGGTAGGTAACCGAGGGAAACTTCGAATGGGGACTTTCCAGTAGCGGCGCAGGGCAGGGCGTTGTGTGCATACTCGACCCAGGTGAGCATCTTGCTCCATGAAGTGGGATTCTTGGCCGACACACAACGTAAAGCAGCTCCGAGGTCTTGGTTGGCCCTTTCGGTTTGACCGTTAGACTGGGGGTGGTAACCTGACGTGAGGCTGGAGGTGGCTCCGAGAGCCGAACAGAATGCCTTCCAGACCTGGGAGATGAACTGGGGGCCACGGTCCGAGACAATGTCTGCGGGAATGCCATGGATCCGGAACACTTCTTTGACCAGTAGATCCGCGGTTTCTTGGGCAGTGGGCAATCCAGGCAGGGGGATGAAGTGCGCCGCCTTACTGAACCTGTCGACCACAGTCAGGATGGTGGTGTTGCCCTCAGAAGGGGGAAGTCCGGTCACAAAATCCACCCCGATGTGGCTCCAAGGGCGACTGGGTGTGTTTTATAGACTCCAGGAAGACATTTCTTACACACTTCATCCACATACAATACAATGCACACAATACAGTGACAGAATTTATAAAACACATTACACATACACAATGCAGAATGGATAGCTCAAACAACAAACATTCATCTTTCGTTGTTCACAGACAATGAGAAATAGAAAGAGAACAACTGAAATGGGAGTCCCCAGGGAGGTCCAGGGCAAGGGTCTTTCTGTAAGGGCTGTTGCCAAAAGTTATCAGATCTGCCATGCCACTCTGCAGAGATGTATATCCCAAGTTAGGAAACTGAAGGAGGCAGGGAGCACAGACACATCTTCAATTCAATTTGGATATGGAAGACACAGGCAGATATTCCAGCCAGTAGCTAGTCACAGGAGTGTCAGTTACAGTTTAATGACAAAAACAGATCTATTATTTGTGCAGAACACAATTGTTTTATCGGATGGGAACGCGTTTCCCGATAACGATCAATCTTAGGGTTAAATGCGATTTCAACGAGTGATTCTACGATGGCTCTTTAATTTGTAACACGCGTTTCCCACGTCTTAAAGCGTGAACGCGCAGTCACCTCTTAAGAGCTACTTAACCAGAGGTGTAAAATCCGGGTTCAGAAAGAAAAAATCTTCCACAGTGTTTTGTTAAAAGAACCTGTATTTGCTAATTTGCACAATTCTTCAGCCAGGAGGTAGAACTAATTAGTGAAATCAGATGGCTGAGTTCATGGATGGAAGAAACACATCGCAGGACTTTTACTTTCTGATCCCTGGATTTAACATCTCTGTACTTCTGTCTGTGGTGCTGCTGATACGGGAGGAGGAGGAGGGGCGATAGATTGCGAGATGCGAATCCTACTGTGATGCCCAATACATGGCCGGTTAGGCACGTCAAAGTTTCTTTTGAAATAAAATCTTTTTCCCACTGATTTTATTTGTCTCAATCTTATTTATTTATAGGGCTATTTAAGGAATGGCTTTTATGGGTAATTTTCAAATATATACCTGTAAATATAAGTAAATAAAAAATAAATAAATAAACGTAAATATTGTTGCATCTAACATCACTATAAAAACAAACAATCAGTGGTTATGGTAAACATAAAATGAAATGAACATTAACACGAAAAATCAGTATGAAAGTATGTGATCTATGGGCTTCTAAAACACACTTAAAGGTATACTATAGTTTCATTGTAAACAACTCGTTCTTTGTTTACATTCAAATTTTTCCCCCAAAAAACATTGTATGTGTCCTTGTGGTCTAATAAATATGTTGAATGTATTTCCTACCTCATAAGTCATTCGCAAAGTGTTTTTTTGTTAATGTTTTGAATGTTACACTGTTGACATCCCGCCGCCATTTTTAAAGCCAGAAACAGCTAAAATGGTGTTAACGTCATGAATGGCCGGTTCCTGGTCATTTGATTGACATGGCCAGGCCATGTGAGCAGGCTTCCAGGTAAACTCTTATTTTAGCTTAGGACCGAAACATTCCTCATGCAAATACGCAAACGTGGACACTTCGACCTACGCAAACTATTTTCGTAATATGTATATTAAATATTTATTAGGGGTGTAACGGTACACAAAAGTCATGGTTCGGTACGTACTTCGGTTTTGAAGTCACACTTCCCCGTCTAGGCTACACTCGGACTCAGATAAGCGTATCTTTTTACAGCTGTTGTTAGTTAATTGAACAGATTGGAGTCACTCGGTAGCTTAGTTTATTTTGAATTGTTTGCCGTTAGTCCGTAGCTTGCTTGCTGTAATTGGACCAGCTACCTGTCTTTTGTGTTGCTAATTAGAACTAGTTGAATTAGAACTCACTCTGAGGTGATGAGCTGCAAACACGCTTAATATACACACAGGTGAAACTGGTTCCAACTAAATTAGCAACACAAGAGATGGGTAGCTGGCCCAATTACACAATTCAAACAATTCAAAATAAACTAAGCTACCGAGTGACTCCAATCTGTTCAATTAACTAACAACAGCTGAAAGCAATGAAAAAAGATACGCTTATCTGGAGTCCGAGTGTAGCCCAGACGATCCACGATGCAGCAATTATACACTCTGTTACCGAAGCGTGACTTCAAAACCGAAGTACGTACCGAACCGTGACTTTTGTGTACCATTACACCCCTAATATTTATATATAAATATTTTCCCAAAATACATCAGAGATACCCTCAATTAAAAAATTTTACAGACATCCAAATCTCCCCATCCTCTTAGGAGAGGACGTGCTGTGACCTGGCAGCACAATATAGCCTATACCTGCCTGCCATCGTCTTAGGGACAGTTAGTGACAGAGATCATTATAAACCAATTTAAATTTTTTATATTTATTATATTCACTTTATAAGATCATATGTGTCGTTCTCATCATCATTATTATCATTTCTATTGATAATTATTATTTTTAATTGTACTTTATTATTTTACATTATTGTTATTTCTAAATCCATAATCAAAGAAAAGTTCTTGTTTTCATGTATGGTTATTGTTCATTCGTTTCTAGTCTTTGCTGTTTTGTATTGTTCAGAGTTAGATGTACGTATGTCTTCGACTGTTTTAATGCAGTATGCTTTGACAATACAGATTCAATGTCTTGTCATGCCAATAAAGCGAATTGAATTGAGTCCACGGTCAGAGAAAATATGTGTGAAACGTCACCACAATGCTCGTGCATCGTTGTGCGCGTCTGAGAAGAACATGTGATAAGCAGTTTTCGGGGAGCCCTTTTATCCTACGTGCTCAATATCGCCATCTAGTGTTCTGAAACTACATAGTATACCTTTAACCGTCTACGACTGGTCTGGAGTAATCGTTAATCTACAAGCATTTCTAAGAGCGTCTTAATTTAAGATACTTTTGGGAAACGCACCCAAAGTTCAAGAAGCTTCGTACGAAGGGTTTAACGACCGTCTTAGCCTTACGATGCTTTTGGGAAACGCACCCGTTTGTTTCAACAAGAGTTTCTTTTTCAGTCTATTATTAAATCTGTTCAGATAACAATTATAAAGAGTCCTGCAATTTCCTCCCATTCTGTTAAATGGTTCACTCCATAACTTCTTTCTCTACCTGTGGAAAAAAGGCACTTTTGAAATAATGCTGATGAGGGCCGATTTAGAACAGGCACATCACTAGTGCAGCTGTGTATATGGACCTTGGCCACCAGTGTTTCTTGCAAAAACATGAAGAGGCCATTTTATGTTGTGTACACACCATGAATGATTTTGTTCCCTTTCCTCAGTTTTTACTCGAAGGTAGGGGCCACAAATCCCCAAGAGACTTTTGTCTTGACGGGGTGTCTGATTTGCTTTACTGACCTGTAGACCAGTGGACTTGAAGATGCATCATATAAATCTCATACAGGGAGCCTAATATGTGTATCTAACATTTTTTGATTGATTTAATAGAATTTCTGACACTTTATAGATATGATAATATCTGCCCAAATAAAATGAACTATAAAAAAACAAATATGAGTTATTCCCACTATGAGTGCATTAACTTACTGGAAGATGTAACATTGAAGACATAGGGCTTGATTTACTAAGGCCTTTAGCATGTTCAAAACTATTTTGCACACACAAAACCAATAACATGACCAATGATTGGTCATGGTATTTGTTTTGCATCAGTCATTTGTTGTGTTATTAGTTTTGCGTGTGCTTAAAGGTTTTGCACATGCTAAAGCTCCTATTAAATCAGGCACATAGAACTGAGTAGTTGCTGATTTGTTTTATTCAACTGTTTTCTTGTTTTTCAGGAAATTAACATTCAAATAAAGCATTTACTTTGTAAGGAAGGCTCAATTTCTGTAATATAAATCAATCCTTTTCTCCACTATGAGACAACCTCCTAGAATGTGAGTGTGCACAATTATGAAACAATCCAGTCAAAGACCCTTGTAGAAACAAGAAAAAACACATTTAGCATCTTTTAGTAAATGTTTGAGTAACACCTGTTTGAGTTATAGTCATAGGTTCAAAACCACACATTTACGCGAAGACCAATATTTAGATGTACTGTACGTATGAAGGATTCTCATTTTTATAATTTTTCCTCAGTTAAGAAGAAAATAATGTACAATAGGTGAAATAAACATTATGTAAGGTAGTGGCAGCGGCGGTTCTAGCTTGTATGGCGCCCCGCTGCCCCAACATAAGATTTTGTCTCTACCCCCCCCCCCCTTAATCAATATAAAAAAGTAACAAAGAATTGGCTAATTCTAGGCATAAGACACCCCAAAAGACTCAATATATCACAAAAGATACAAAATATCAGCATAATATAGACGCCTTTTAAGTTAGCCTATAGCATTGGAAATTCCCCTTACTGAGCTCAGGACCTAGTCAATACAATCACAGAAAACCTTTATGATGGCACCTGATGATTAACTTTTCATATTTGCCAATGTCGTTTTAAAAGCAACATTTTGAACACTCTGTCACTACGTTTACATTGTCAATTGAAACGAGCTGAATACATTTAAGAAGGTTAATTAAAAAGGCTATTTTCCATATGTCTTGTCTGTTGAATTAATCTCAGTCAACTCTAATGTAGCAAAAGTGAAAAGCATTACTGTGCACTATTTGATAGATTCCCCCGCTCCCCCTACCTCGGGCTTCCAGTGGGGAGACCTGAGGTCAACCTACCCCCGCCCCGCCCCCCGCCCCCCAAGATATCATTGACGTGAGTGACGTGCAAATGAGCGATAGAAAACTGTTTTTGTGCGGGCGCCCCGTGCCGCCCCCGGCAAGATGCCGCCCTGGGCGGCTGCCCATGTCGCCCATACCTAAATCCGCCACTGGGTAGTGGTCCCCAATGCTGTTCCTGGATATCTACTGTCCTGTAGGTTTTCACTCCAACCCTAACAAAGCACACCTCATTCAACAGCTAGACATCTCATTGAGCTGATAATTAGTAGAATCAGGACTGCCTACAGGAAACCTACAGGATCAATCTCCAGGAACATGGTTGGGGAGCACTGATGCAAGGCATTCCATCAGAGAGAAACTGTAAGGGGTCGGTTTCGGAGAACCAGACGTGACAGGAAGGGAGTCAGAAAGTTATCCACTAATCGTGAATAACCAAAAGATGGAAGGAAGAAAAGGAAAAAAGGGCATGGTGTAATGGGGCGTGACGTGTGAGGTGGGAGGAGCCAAACGCAGCAAGGGGAATCATTAAGCCCTTAGGCCACTAAGGCGGGATACCCGCAGATAAGGGAGGAGACAAGACCACGAACAAGGAACACCATTACAGACGCTACTAACCGGCTCACTGTCACACGCAAGTACAGCGCAAGGACAGGAGTCTGAATGGCCATAAATAATATGCGCCCTGTCTTGGTAACGAGACAAGAACGGAAGAGTAGCGTAAAGGCACAAACAAACAGTCAACAATAAGGCCGAATATGATTTAATAGAGGAGGCGAAAGAACAGATATAACGTTATGTGGCTACTTCCATAAGCTAGCACTAACAGTCATATGCAGAACCTAAAGGAGGGTAAACGCCCGATCTCCCAGGGGGAAGAAACATTTTACAGGCGAGCCGACGGAGAGCCGCAGTCCCATAACCTTACCAGCAAAATGACCAAGCTTAAAACAGAGCCACGCCCTAACCTCTCAGACAGGAGATGAAACGAGGCAAAGGAACAGGTAATTAAAGTTCCAAGGCATAGATTGAGGCTCGCAGTCACACGCAAACACAAATACAAGCCCTGCCTCTCAATAAGGGGAAATGTAACGAGGCGAACAGGAACAGAGATTTAACGTTCCCTGGCGATATAAAAAGGCTCGCAGTCCAATGAATAAAACCAAGAGGGTAAACACCCGATCTCCCAAGAGAGAGAAACATTTTACAGGTGAGCCGACGAAGTACCGTCGTCCCATAACTTACTATCCACAGACTAACGCAAGCTAGAATATAAAACAACCGCCCTAGCCTCTGCCTAATGGAAAAAATGTAACGAGGCGAAATGGAACAGAGAGCTAACGTTCCGAGGCTATTATTAAAAACACGCAGTCAAACACAAGCACGTCCACAGCATCGCCCAAGCTCCACATAAGGAGACAACACACCCGGAGAACGAAACAGAACAACAGTTCACAACAATCGTCTCGCAGGTAAAAAGGCGAACAGGACTGCTGTAACAAAGACCTACGCAAACATAATAGCACGAAGCCTCAATATAAATAAAACCCTGAATCACAACAACGGGGAACGTAGTCCACGAGAAGGAGACTAAACAGGGAAAAACGTACCAAGGCTACTTACTGGCTCACAGTAACACGGAATTAAGTAGAAGCAAAACGCCAGGTCTCTCAGAGAATAAATATATAACGAGGCGAAATGGAACAGAGAGCTAACGTTCCGATGCTATAATTAGAACACACGCAGTCACACACAAACACGTCCACAACAACGCCCAAGCTCCATATAAAGAGACAAACACCCGGAGAACGAAACAGAACAACAGTTCACAACAATCGTCTCGCAGGTAAAAAGGGCGTACAGGACGGCTGCTACCAAAAGACCTACGCAACATAGCACAACAGCCTCTCAGAAAACTAATGAAGGAGACGAGGCGAAATGGAACAGAGATTTACGGTCCCAAACTTCTACGAGATAATCAACAACCAAGCCAGTAAGAAATAAGCCCTGCCTCTAAAAAGAGACGCTAAAAATAGGCGAGTAGCCAAAACGGTACGCGAACTCACAGCCAACAATACACCACAGTACATAACAATAAACAAACAATGTCGAAGCCCCGAACGAAGGAGACGGAAGGCTTATATAACTCTCAGGACACTATGAACAGGTGTAAATGCTTTAACAGAAGCTCCACCAACTCAGCAGGGCGGAGCAAGCATCTACCAAAAGGGCAGCGCCCTCGCGTGGCCACCGAGGAAAACGACCGCATGGGGAAACAGGGTTGAAACCATGACACATGGGGGGGAAAAAAACGGTTTAGAGGCCAAAATAATAACAACCCCAAACGAGGGCGATGCTCGTAGAACTGAGCAGAGAAACAGAAATGAACAGGCAGCTTGCCTGAAGCTCTTAACTGTCAGAGAGCTAGAACAAAACAAAGGTAGTCCTCCACGAGGAATAAAGAGATAAAGGTGAACTTAGAAACAGAGTAAACAAACAGGAAAAAAGAATGCTAACTCTAAGTCGAAGCGGAGCTTGCTGCGTTGCTTATTTGAATCAACAAGGAATGCAGTCTCCGAGTCCTATACCAATACCGGCTTTGTGGTGTGGCGAAATAACACAAAAGCAATGGAAGACAGAAGTACTGGCCTTAAATAGCCAGCAGGAAACTCGAAACAGGTGAGCAGCTAAGAACCGGGTGGAAACTAAAACACAGAACGGACGACGGAAAAGAACCGCAATAGTGCCCAAACGCGGCTCCGAGGAGAAGCGACCGTAGAGATAAAAAGGGGCAAAACCATGACAGAAACATGCAAGTCTGTGGTCATTTCCAAAATACAGGTAATGCAGACCTAATAATAATAATAATAATTTGTTAATATAAACTTAATAACAGCACATTCTTCAACACATGCATTTGATAATGTACCTGCCTCACAGCAAAACACAATTATTGTACAATAAAAGTATAATTATTGTACATGAATCTGATGAGAAATCATTTGACTTGGTGAACACAAAATTTGGCATTCGCATGGATAAGTGGACTGAGGCTGGTCTATTGCTCTCCAAACCCTTTCTTGACAACATGCGCACAAGAACAATTGAGTATACTGTCCTATAAAAATAGCAAAGAGGATTTCTTTCAAGGGTTTTTATAGTATAGCCACTATTGCATGACACATGCAAAGAGTATTGTTGTTTTTTTGGGATTATTTATGGTTAGGGTTATTCTTATATTTAGAATTTTATATGTAAATCATGGCATACTATAATTGCATAGCAGCTTGGTTGGTGTGAGCAACTGACAGTAATGTGCTAGTTTACTAGTATTTGTTGCTGTAAGCAAAATGTGTATCTTGACCGGGTGTGAAGATACACGTTTTTTTCACCTGGTGCATATTTGGGTCATTGGATTCAGGCAGTTCCTGGTTCCAGGGACTGGGCCAGCTGTTTCCTTGTGTGTTGTTTTGCTACCTGTGAGGTTCTACAGGAATTCAGTTTGGTGGCTTCCCCCTGTTTGTAATGGCTGTATGCTCACCAATCCCTGGGGCTCTTAGTCATCACCCAGGAAACCCGGGAGGTGAGTCTCTCACAGCACCAGATGCTGGGGGAACATGCAGCTGATATTTGATCCCCAGCTGGTCCCAGTGCCATGTTCTTATATTTGTACCGCACTGTTTGCACAAGCTAAAAATATTTTAACTTCTGTGCAAATTGCTATGACCAGCCAGTGCGCAACCAATCATATGAAAGGAGGAGGGTCATCTCACTAGAACACATCACTTCCCTTCAAACTGTCATCCGGAGCTTTTCATAAATGCTTCGACCATCCTAACTAATTTGCTAAAGTTAACTAAAGTTATGTTCCAGCTTGCATAGCTTGCTAACTAAACAAGCTGAAAACCTTTTCACCCAGCTTGCTAACTAACTATGCTGCAGCTACAGAAAGCAAATGAAATCTGAAGCGAATCTCCTCCGAACCTGACTGACACCAAGAGAGAACGTCCACCTTACGAACTTAAACTCTTTCTTTGTCAGTACAAGCGGCGCATACCTGCGACACTACATGGAAAAAACGCTTTTGGTGTAAATCCAGCATAAGGAATCGTAATAATAATAATGAATTCCTTACATTTATATAGCATTTTTTTCACACTCAAAGCCTTAACAGTGATGAGGGGGAAACTCACCTCAACCACCTCCAATGTGTAGCACTGAGTGATGCACGGCAGCCATTTTGTGCCAGAACGCTCACCACACATCAGCTGAGGTGGAGAGGGAGAGAGCAATTTTTAGCCAATTAAATCAGGGCATGGTTAGGTGGCAGGTTAAGAGAACCAGGTTGGGAATTTATCCAGGACACCGAGGGGCTGGTAGCTGATCTGTTCCTAGGCTCACAGAGAAGAAGACCTGGTCATCTTGATCAGCTGTAAGCCATGTTATGCAACCACAGAGAAAGACTGTGTTACAATAACTGGACTGTCCATGTGCCATATCCTACTGTGGGCAAAATGTGGGCTGGCCTTTCTGACTGTGTAATAGCCACCACTCACTCACCTAGGAGAAGCAGAAGAGCAACCCCTGGCTGCACAGTGCTGACCCTCTGTGCTAAGACCACAGCTGTCTCATCTTGTCAGACAGCTGTCTCCAATGGGCTCATCGCAGACTCCCCCCCCCCCCCCCCCTTACATATCTCTCTCTCTCTCTCTATCTCTCTCTCTCTACATATCTCTCTCTCTGTCTCAGTGTATATATATAGCGCCCTCCAAATAATTTTTTTTCTTGATTTCTTGAAAAGACATATGCCAAACCTTAGGCTTACCAAAATCAACTGTTTGGAACGTCATTAGGAAGCAGAGCACTGGTGCATTCAGTAATCACAAAGGGCTTGTTAGGCCAAGGAAGACCTCTCCAGTTGATGACCGAAGAATTCTGAGCATAATGAAGAAAAACTCCCCAAACAGCTGACTGACAGATTAGAAACACCCTTCAGGAAGGAGGCACGGATGTGTCAGTGACTACTGTCTGCAGAAGACTTTGTGAACTGAACTAAAGAGGCTAGACTGCATGATGCAAACCACTAGTTAGCCCCACAAGACAGGATGGCTAAGTTACAGTTTGCTAAGAAGTACCTAAAAGAGCCAGCAATGTTCTGGAAAAAGGTCTTGTGGATGGAAAAGACTAATATTCGGTTGTATCAGAGTGATGGCAAGAGCAAAGTGTGGAGGCCAGAAGGAACTGCCCAAGATCCAAAGCATCCCCCATCATCTACAAAACATGGGCTATGTCCAAATCAGCCTCCTAACTACTGCGTTCTCAAAGTATGTACTGTCTACTAAGCATATTGCATACTGTTTAGTGCATACTTTTTAGTATGTGATGGGTAATATGCGAAAAATACCACAATACTATTCTAACTGTACTATGGGAGTGTAGGATATCTAATATTTTGATACAAGTAAACTACCCGGCTCCTCCATCTCTTGCCCCCCCCCCTCCCCCCGTCTATCTCTCACTCACTCACCCACCCCCACAAACATCAAAGATAATCCAGTCTTTGTCATAAATGACCCCCCTTTCTCACACATTAACCCAATCAGGACAGGGATGCCTTCCTGTGGAGGTATTTATGAGTGTGCTGAAGGAAAGATGTTAGTTAGTTTGGAGTTATTTCTGTGGTGGTGGTTCCTTTCGTTCCTGTTTAGCTGGAGGGTAAATAATATTGACAATTTCTGGCTTCTCCCTCTCTTTACTGGTATATTCAAATTAATTGAATGTCTTCCCTTTTGTAATTTATAAGTAGTCAGCCTACATTCATTAGTGAATGCATGATCTTAAGTCATTATTCTAATTGACTGTTTTTCATTTAATAAAATTATTTAATCTTAAGACCTGATTTAGACCTTGTTTTGGCTTGTTGGTTGATTCCACCAGGTTACTGTTCGACTTACCTATCAAAGAATTTGGCGATTTAATTGATGATTGTCATTTTTAATAATAATTATTAAATTACATAACGTAAAACTTATTTTGAATGTAGGTTAAGTCAGGGGTCCTAGCACACAATATCACTTGTGTTCAGTATTCAGAGTGCCGAACGTTTTAACAAGGGCATTGACTGTTGGAACCGCTGGATTCAGAAAATACACCTTTTACCTAACCTAATCCTCACTTACCCGACAGGAGTATCATAAATTGTGCCGCACCTGGGTTGTTTACACTCCGATTCAGTTGGGGAGACAATAAGCCGTTGATTTATACTTATTAATACTTGGGGCTCTATTTTCCGGGAAGCGCATGGCATGCGGCGAGCCATCATAGTCAATGGCTTAGGGGTATGGCGCACTGGGCATGGCTACTTTCGCTATTTTCGGACCAAAGGTGAGGAGCACCCAGCTCGCAACGCGCTGCGCAGGTTGAAAATGGGCTGGGTTATGCTGAGTCTTTAGCTACGGTGAAGCACACCCACTGATAATCAAATGACCTCTTTTCAGTCCTTTTAAGAGCCGTGTGCATTGGACTAGTTTTGACCATGTCGGGCTATCCCGCATCACGTGGTTTAGTGAAAAACAACAGCAGAACACGCCCATTTGGTCATGGTTGGGATTACTCCCGCTTGCAGAACGAGAACGCTAAAGGCGATAAAAGTCACTAATAGGTTATCTGGACTGTGAAAAATAAAAAGCTTTTAATAATTTCCTTTAGCCTCCAATCAGTCAATAAAATACATTTTTAAATAATTTATTTTTACTCTCCCATTTATAATTTTACTGGTTCTTTTTTATTTTTCAACTCCTCTCTTTTTCCTATTTTCCTAAGCATGCGTTTAATCATTTATCTATTTCCAATTTTACCCAATGCAACATATCCCATTTCCTTGCCACATTTATTAGCGACTTTTGTCGCCTTTAGGATTCTGCATTGGAAGACGATAGACTATCTATTTTGCATTAATTTAATTGAATGTAAATGAGGTAGGTGTGACGGGGATGGGTCGGAGGACCAGAAGCAACTTCAGGGGCTATGTCGCCAATGTCGCCACTCTTCCAGTGCCAATCTTCCAGTGCCAAGGAGCTCCCGTTCCCCTACGTCATAATTCCTCTCTCGGCCAGTGTCAGGCCTCGAGAAAAATAGGCCCACGGATGGATCTCTTTTGACAGAGGGGGGCGCTAGTGAGCATGAACGGCATGACCAGGTACTCATCGTGCCCGCTATGAGTATTAAAGGCTGTTTTTCCACTCATCTCCCTCGCGTATCCGAACCAAATTATAAGCATTGCTAAATACCTCCGCTAGATTCGCATAATCAGTGGACACATTAGTAGGCAAAGGAAAATCGAGCGCCCCCCATAACTCCAGTGTTATCCAAACCAGGCGCAGAATCAAAAACAAACTCTGAATCAGAGAATTCCTCTGTGGACAATTCGTCCCACGGAGGATCCCAGTCCGTCGGACGATCCCAGTCCGCCAGCGAATCCCAGGCCAAACTCTCCTCCCTGTCCTCTGAAGAAGGAGAAGACCTAATCTGATTGGCCAGGACCCCCACTTCCTCATAGTCGCTGACCGAACTAGTTTCAGACCCAAACCCACAACCGCCCGGAGTGGGCTATGACGTCAGCAGACAGTATGGTACACACTGGGGCCCCCATTGAAGGATGGTGTCTTTACTCTCGCCCCAGTTGACCTGCAGAATTGTGCTGAACCAACCAGGAGTGCCCTAAGATGAGAGGATAAGGCGGGGAGTCAATCAGGAAGAACTTAATGCTTTCTGAATGACCCCCATAAAAACATGCATACAGAGAAGACCCGTGGTTCCTTTAACTACACCGGTACCCAACGGCGCGACCGTCGAGAGCAGTAACATAATGGGGTTGTGAGAGTGGGCGAACAGGTATTTTTAATTTCCCTAGCCCACTGAGCATCCACAAAACACTCCACCGCCCCCAGACTCAATAAATGCGTCAGTGTTAACCGAGCATTGATTCCACCGCAATTGTACAGGCAAGAGGGTACGAAAGACGGTATTATTATGTCTCGCTAGTGTCTTCTGTTCCACTAGCGAGACCCTTCATTTTCCCATCAGCTTGGGGCACTTAGTCTTAGTGTGTCCCCCGCGCCTACAATAACAGCCCCACTCCCTGCGCGACTTGGATTCCTGAGTATCGCGTAGAGGCGAGCTATCAATTTTGCATGCGCTCGTCCTTACTCAAGGAGCCACGGACGGAAGGAGAAGCTGAAGGTGGAGCTGGAGACTGGGAAAGATACAGAGTGGCACAGTCTCTCCTCTCTCTCTCTCTCGCTCCCTGACCTGGTTATCTATGCGGATAGCTGTTGTCACCCAGGGCATGGCATGTTGCAGGTCATTCGTGCACTGCCAGGGTGTCTTTTATGGGGTCCAAAAGCGTGTTAATGAGCAGCGTAATAAGCGGACCCTCGGACAAACCTGTCTCTCCTGCCAGTGCTCTGAACGAGATGGAAAACCCCCGCTATAGTGGCATCACCCTGGCGGAGGCGGGTTAACCTCATAGCTGCCTCCTGACCAGAAATGTTGTGTCAAAAACCAACGCCATTTCCTCCATCAGCCTATCCGCATTGCTCATGATAGGGGCGTTCGACTGAATCAGGGGATCAGCCCAGGTGAGAGCAATTCCCGGTGAGCAGCGACAAAATGAGCGCCACGCGTTAATCCTGAGAGGTGAACTGGGAAGGTTGGGCTTTAAAAAAAAATTAAGCACTGCGAAAGAAACCCTTGACATTTCCCTGACTCCCGTCATAATGAAGGGGGGAGCTGGAGCTTGCGCTCCCTAACAATGAGAGGAGTGGGCAGTAAGGGAGGGCTCTCAGGGGCAGGTGCTTGTGCGACAGTGGATGCGGCCACGCCAGCTAGTAGGCGAAGACTGCCCGCCAACTCATGCAGACAGTCCTCCGTGCGGTGGCAGCTGATCCACTAAACTGTCCCTACTGACTCTGGATAGCCAGCTGCTGAGCTTTGAGGACCTGAATCCCCCTGCTCATGAGTGGCCAGGGCTGCGTGCAGTGTGGCCAGAGCTTGTTTGATCCACGAGGGGGTCGCTGGTACCTCCATTTGGCTTTTGTGTACTGTGAGGGGAAGGGTCGGAGGACCAGACGCGACTGCAGGGGAATTTAAAAGTTAAACTACAGAAGTGGAATAAACACCAGTCAAAGGGAGGGAGAATTAAATAAATGAATGGACAGAGAAAAATAACAAAACAAAGGGGAAAATAATTCCTGGCATAAAGCCAACAAAAAACAACCCAGAAAAGAGGGTGAAACAGGCTTGAGCAGAAAAAGAAAGGAAAGACCTCTAGCCTCGATAATAAATAAACAAGCTCCACGAAGAGGGAATATGAAAAAGATAACAGAAGTTACTGCCTCAAAGAGGACAGATAGGCAAAAGAGGAAAGAACCAAGAAAAGAGCAAAAATAAAAGGAAAGAAGGATCCTACAGATCTAAAATAGCCGGCCCGAACCTGCAACTCATAATTCTGATGACTTTGGAAACAGAAAGAAAAAGACAGGAGTGCCCTCTCCCGGCCCCGAGCAGCAACACCCGCAGAAAGGCAGAGCAGGCAGTAAAACCATGACAGTAGGGCTATGTTTTTATCGCTTATACATGCAATAAGAGTGAATGTGTATGCACCAGGTTACAGACAGGTTACAGTCTCATTACAGACGGGGTATAAGAAATAATACAGCACCCCTGGGAACACAGTGCGAGTATAATAACAGCCATAAACAATTAAAAACAGAAAGAAATACAATAAATAACATTATAAAAAAGACAATGAGCAAAAATGCAAAGTATAATTTTTTCCTGCTTGGGGGATTTATTTCAAAGTCAAATTGGACCGCGGTATGATCCACGAAAACGGTTGTGATTGGCTTTTGAAATAGGTATGATCATGCACGTATTGGGGAAAAGCCCCAAAATGAGCAACTCGGCGTACGCTGTGGTGCGATTTGCACCGTTAACGTGGGTCTCATCTGGCGGGCAGCGCGAGCGCGATCTGCAGTGTAAGGCCTTGTCCCAATCCTCACCCTACGGTCTAAGCACTTCCTTCAAGTCTGCCACTTTGGTGACATATTTCTGAGGTTGGACCAAGGGGTGCAAGTGCCTTGTGCATTGTGCAAGTGCGCAAGATGCATAGGTAAGAAATGGGACACCCTTGCATGACTTTCAGTTGCTGTGGTTACATACACATGCATCGCCATGTTTCCTGTCACCACTATATATTTAATTTTTTTATTTATAAACCCACTGACCAAAATCGTGTACATTAGTCCTCTGTGGAACGTCGGTAACATCGGGGGTGTTGTCTGTGGGACGTCCCTCTAATCTGCAGAATTAAAGTTTATAAGACCAGGGTCAGGACATTCACCTCTGCCTTTACCTGTCCTTTCTTCAACCCAATACTGTCCTTTCTTCAATTTTCTTTAGCATGGAGGAGGAAGGTGTACAATCGCACACAGGAAAAACTAATGAAAGGCACTGGTTTACCAAATATCCATTGGAGCCATCTGTAGATCAAATAATTTAAAGAAGTTGGCATAGTCTGTCATGGTAATTAATTAATATTTGAAGTTGCATTTTGAAGTTTTAAATTATAGGAATAACTGGTGTATGGCTAATGCATATTGCTATACAAGTCTATTAAGGAGCTTTCTTCAATATTAATGTTGGACTAAGACAGAGGCTATTCATATATATTATATGACTACCATAAATCTGCACATGCTGTTACTAATCTGGAGTATTTAACACAGCTTCTTAAAAGTTACACAAATTTATTCCCAATTCTGGACCAATTGACTCTTCATCCGTGGTATAGTATAGTATAGCTGTATGTGCCGTCAGGTTTTCCCCTGTTAGCATTTCACATTGAGTTTTGAGAAATACTGCGTTCATACTGTTCATACTTCCACAAGAATTATTGAAAACAGGTTTATTGTTTTGTAATTAATCGCAAAGGGATGCAGCCATATGACTCTCACACAGCACCACCCACCAAATCTGACCTTACTGCCAAACATGGAAAAGCCTACATCCATTTTTCTTAAACATTGTGCAGCAATTGAACCTGTAAACCATCAAACAAACAAAACTAAAAAAGTCAAATGGTCTGAGGAAACCAGTCACTTTGAACCGTTAGAGTATGGCAGCTTACTCTGTTCAAGTATTCACTGGTCTTTTTACATTTGAGTTCAACTCTTTTTTTTTCATTTAAAAGGCTTATTCCTTTTTATATTTGAGACTACTGGAATTCATTTAGTAAAATTGGGTAAATGTTTGACCCACAGTCATATAATAAAAAAATAATTATTATTAAAGGGTATTCCAGCTATGGTGGTCTTGAGTCAGTGTCTTTGGTGCATTCTGTAAATAAGTTGTAAATAGAAATCATTTAAATAAAATAAAAAGTAACCAAAGGGTCCTTACTTTGCACAACACAATTACTCAAGGGCTGCTGTGGCTATTCATCCAATGATGGGACAGCAAGTGATAATATCCTGAAAACCCCATGTCTTTGTTTTTTTAATGTAGGAACTCCAATTTTCAGCACTGTTATATTCTTGCTCCTCAGTTTTCATGATTCTGAGAGCATATGCTGGTAATATTGTCCCTTTAATTTTTGGTATTATCATTAACTTGGTCACTTGACTTTAATTTGCAATAAAATCTAACAAACCACTTTGTATTCAGATGGGTAATATGAGAAAACAATGGGCCCATTACATTACATGAGAAAATGGAGGAACTTGCTTTGCTGTAGTATATTGTATGTTTGAGTGACGGATGTGGCCCAAATATTCTGTTCAGATATAGTATCTTTGTCTACCATACCATGTATGTTGAAAGGACCATATGCACAGTAACATATTAACTATAACAGAACCTATACCAACCCTGCCAGCACTTGCATACACAGCATAAGGGTCTAGGTTACACTATGCATTTTAAATTTTTGGTGTCGCAGACATCGGCTCCGATCCTTTGTGCAAAAAGATTGATGGGGTCCTCCCATTTAAAATATACTCTGTTTCACAGCACATGGGCAACAGATAAAGACCGGTCAGGCTTGTGCATGAACAACTGCTCGTTTTGCTCTCCAAATGAAATGAATTATTCATTTTGCCCAGAGGCAGCCAATCACAGCCAACAGGAGTGTGTCCAAAAGTTGGCCCCACCCATGAGGCCGGGCAGAGAAGCTCTTTTTTGCTGGCCCGGGAGAATACAGGCACAGGTGGTGTCAGTGTGGCTAAAGAAGGGCGGGAGATCATTGGATCAGCATCAATGATGCTGGCAATAGTGCAATGTGAGATCTAGTTAAGTGGCCCCCAGTCTCCTTGCACTGAAACCGATATGTCTGTTATGCATAGGAGTGGATTACCTGTCCGTGTTTCATCAGATTTGACCACACATAATCACATAATTTACCATGTTGTTTTAAATTAAAATGTGCAAAACTATATGTTAATGTTACTGTGCAATGGGCTTGCTGTCTTCTGTAATGCTATAAACTGTTTTACTTTGCTTATAATGGGAATGGATCAATGCTAAAATATGTTGCTTCTTTGTGTTCCTGCTGTACAACACATTATCTGAAATCTATGTCACTTTTCTTTTAATTTCATAGCTAGAACATTATGAACAAAGAACAAAGCTGGCTACATCACAGGCCTTTGTAGTCTATCTAGGGACTGGTGTGTTCATTCAAATCAGATTATCACAATTCAATCTAGGTGAATCCAAGTAAATTTAGTTTTTAATGTAATATACTGGAAATTATAGCCACATTTACAATAACGTGACTATATAACATTGGGTTATAGAGCGTGACATTAATACATGTATATGTGCTGTAAGAGCAGCCTTTGCATGCACTGAATAAAGTACTGAAATACACAGTTACACAGTTTCACTGTAAACTGCAGAAGTGAGAACGTCATGTTTCGGGCGTTTACCATAGTTAAAGAAGCAGGCTGAAAAAATTTGGGCAACATCAGAAATGTTTTGAACTTTAGAACCCTCTAGTGTACAAAGTTGTACACTGCAATGTGACTGTTTTTTTTTTTTTGTAATAACTGAAGGGAGGGATGCACTTTTAAAAATTACCAGCAGATGTAGCCATTGCATCAGACCAAACATATCCCCTGTCAAGTTTGCAAGTACAAGTGTGAATAATCGAACTTCGGCTGTGTCCGAATCATGGATATGTGGATATGTAATGTACAGTGTGCAGGAAATGCAATGTGTCACAATGTCTAAATTAAGATTTTTTTTTTGTGTGTGCAGTACTATCAGTATTACTGGCATGGATGAAGGAAGAGACTTTGTCTCTGTGTGAGATTTTGTTACTCCACTATACACAAGGGGCGGCCAATAACATACCATGGCAAAGGTTTCGCACGTCATCTCACTTCCCAGATGCCAAAACAGCGGATCTTGAAGTAAAGCCCATCTGAAGTAAATATTTTCTGTGCTTTTGTAACCCTTGCGTGCTTTCCTGGACAAAGAGGCTTTCTATTCGGAACAGACTGGATACCAAGTGAATGTAGCAAAATATCATGAAAGGTTAAACTGGGGGTGGGATTGTGTCAGTAGGGAGCACAGGTATCATCCATTTGGTAAAAACTGACCTTAATCCTATAGCCCTCTCTTCCTCTGCATTTCATGTTCTAACAGAGCGTTGGTTTTTCTTTTTTTGGGGGGTGGGGGGGGGGGGGGGGGGGGGGGGGGGGGTGGTAATTCTCTCTTTGCAGGACATAATGAAGAAGCGGGATGTCTATTGCCCTGGCAAGCTACATAAATTACTGAATTGAAATTTAAGTGTACTTAACATTTTTCAACATTTAAAATAAATCTGTTAATAATATTGGTGATCTTTGAAAAAACAAACAATACCTTTTGGAATAAGTGGTATGTCATTATGTTAATTGTTATTTTATTTTATTTTTTTTAAACAGACATCAAACTACAGACGGGTGACAAGTTAAAGGGAAAAACCCCTACACTGAGGGGGTCCAGTGGCTCTGTTATGCTGTGGGGGGCATTTTCCTGGCATGGGTCCACTTGTCCTCTTAGAGGGAAGGGTCACTGTAAATCAATACAAAGTTATTCTGAGTGATCACCTTTATCCTATGATGAAACATTTCTATTCTGATGGGAGTGCTCAAATAACATGATAAACCTCCATCCAATGTGTTTGGTGGCATTTCTCGAAATATTGGCGGACAATATGTTTCTCTTCAGTTCAGCTGTAATTCTGTTGCTGTCATCACTGGTTACATCATCAACAAAGACCCTTTAACCAGTTACAAATGCAGCCATACAGGCCCAAGCTATAACACTGCCTTCCCCATGTTTGACAGATGAAGTAGTATGCCGAGGCTCCAGAGAAGTCCCTCTCTTTTGACACACTTTCACCTTTCCAGCACTCTGGGAAAGGTTTATTTTTGGCTCATCTGTCCATCAGAATAGTTTCCAAAACTCATCTTTTCATTTTTTTGGAAAGTCCACTGTCATCTTTCTGTTCTTGGTGCTGATGAGGTTTACATCTGGAAGTGTAGCCTCTGTAATTTGCCTCTCTCAGCCTTCTGTCCTGTTATACATTCACCCCCAATGTATGGAGATCATTAGCTATTACTCACACTGACAATTTAGAATTTTTTCTTATAATATCCTACCACGGATGTCCTGATCAGTGGTGATTCCTAAGTCCTCCAGTAGTTACTGTAGTTTCCTCTTTAGGACATTCCTTACTGTTGACTTTGGAAGACATAAACGTTCTGAAATAGCTCCAAATTATTTTCTTTTTCATTCACCCTGCACAATAGCTTTGTTAGTCCCTCATACTCGGTTCTCTGGTCCTCATCTGTCTTGTATCTTTATCAGCATTCCATTCATAATTACAGTAGTATGGTAAACCTGTGAGATTTGAAACAGCTGATGGTCATTTGTCCCAAATTATATGTATGCTGAATAGGGGGGCTTGACTTATGAGTGGATATATAAATGTGCAGCATAGAGCATGTACAGTTTCAAAAGAAAAAGGTACAAATGCATAAAATTTGTGTAGAAAAACATAAAATTGCACCTTTAGCCAGGAATACATTTTTTTGGTTCTTTTTAGAACCAAACTAAAGATTAGGGGGGTATATTTTGGGGAAATTACTTTTCTTTAAAAAAACAAAAATTGCACCTCCACTCTCCCTTTATTATCTGTATCCTGAGAGTGTATTGTATATTGAATAGCTAAAAGGTATTGCTAAGACTGAGGATACTGCATTGTGTCACAATGGCAAGGTAAAACCATTAAGTTACAGAAAGCTGTTAGAAAGGGGTGAGAATGCAAAATAATGATGGGCACTTTTTAAAAGCATCAAAATGTTTTTAAAAAAAACAGCAAAATTTTTCATCAAAGCAGGATAAGAGTGTTATTTAAATGAGTAAGATTTTAGGAGATTGACCTTTCATGCATTAGTGAATTAACGATAATAATCCATTTTACTAATTACAGAATATGTGTTGTTTGCATTCTGCATGTAAGATTGGACTCAGACATCTAGCAAAAATACATCAATTTTAATCCAATATTATACAGTGAATAAAATAAAGTTCCCAAGTGGAAATGGCAGAAAAGAGCTAGACAGAGCTAGGGCAAACATTCTTGCTTCATGCTTTCATTGATCCTGTCATCGATGGTTTTCATTGAGCTGACAATAACCGTTTTACTTTTCTAGAGATATTGTCCAGATCCTCTACTGGAGTTGCCACAATGGCCATGAATTCCAAACTTTATGTCACGGGTCAAAACGGGTAAATCCAGCTCCTGAATCCTGACCAGGTTTTTGCACGATCCACCACTCCCCAAACAGTACACCAGCAAAGAAGTAAAAAGATTTTTTTATTTATACAATTTCATAAAACGTTTGTACACATCGATGTCTGACGAGAAGACTATGCCTGACCGTGGGTTCCTTTCTCCCTCCCACCACTCGCACAAGTCTGCCAGATGAAGCCGGACCCGACAGTGCACGCTTGTCACACTCACCACTCGTAAACACACTGTGCAAAATATATTTAGGCTATTGGCATGGGCACACACACACTCATGACCACACACCCTCAATAGCCCACCTTGGGGGCAGCCGGCCGCCCGGCCCTGCTAGTACTCACGAAGGAAAGCCCACACAAGACTGACATGGTGGCATACACACACACAATAACCAAATTCACTAGCATTCCACGCCACAGACAAACGACATTAAACAAAGAAATCAAGAGTAGTGGAGTCCTGCCCACACCGCACCACTGGGAGGACTACCACAAAATAAAGAGAAAAATACAAGCCATCCGGCAAAAAATAACCATACATGCACAACACACAATGGGACGGCTTTGCCACCCCTTGGTGGTCGCCAACGAGGTATCTGCCTGTCCCCCTCGGGAAAGCCTCAGGTCACAGGCCTTCTGCTGCAAACCGCTGCCCTCGTCACGGTCGCTGGTCTTACTACGGGACCAAGACTCTAAGCAGTTCCCGCTCACACCGGTCTGGGACCCACATACGCTGTGCTCAAGTACGGCACAAACACATTTCTTACAGTCTGGGAGAATTAACTTCTCCCAGCAGAAGCGTTGCACTTTATTCCGGTCCCTTGCCGCAATCAGGTAAGGTTCACCGTACACACAACACAACACATTCGTATTTGCATTCGCACAAAATTAAAACAAACCAAACTTAACAAACAAAAAGAAAGGAAAAAATACCGCCAAACATTCGGGAGCTCAGAGGCAAGCCACTCTCGCTCACCCTCTGTCAAATCTCTCCATTCATTCTTTTTTCTTCTTCTATTTTTATTTTATGGCGGTTGGCAACAACATTAGTGGTGCATTTACCGCCACCCACTGGTCTGGAGTGTGGACTGGGAATCAGTAATATCCTTGCTTAATAATAAAAATTTTAAATTAAAATACTAATAATAAAATTTAAATATATATTAATAATAAAAATTCTATTAAGCCTGTTGAATGTAAATAATCCAACAGAAATGTAATACATGTATCCCCTGTTGATAGCTTCAAAATTCTGTATATATTAAGTTGTGCCCCCACTTCATGTAGATTGGTTTTTAGTCTCTCTCTCTCTGTCTGACATATTTTATGCAGCTGTATACTACATGAATTACTGTTTCTTGTTCACCACAAAATTCACATCTGCCATCTCCATGTTTGTTTATCAAGAAAAGTGTACTATTTAGACTTGTGTGTCCTAACCTTAACCTCGTCTTCCTTCCTATTTCCCCATCCAGATTGTGTATTTCCAACCAATGGTTGTATTCTAAATAAATGCCGACCTTTACTTTCCCTGGTCCATTCCTCTTGCCATCTCTTTTTAAATGACCCATTTAACCTCTGCTTTACAGATTTTAACATCTATCTGTATATGGTCTGCCTTTAATGCATTTTTTGAATTTTATCTGCTTCCTCATTTAACTCCCACATGAGCAGGTACCCATACAAATCTAACACTTAGTCTTAGTCTTTGTATTCTGAATAGCGTCTGAAGAATTTCAAATAAAATGTCCTGTCTGCTACTGGAATTAAAAGACTCCAAACTCATTAATACTGCACACGAGTCAGAGCAGATGACCACCCTCTCAGGTAGAGCTTCTTCTACCCATTGCAAGGCAGTTACCATAGCCATCATTTCACTTGTAAATACAGATAAGTCATTACGTAATCTTTTTCCCTCCTTGATTCCTAACTCTGGGATGACAAAAGCAGCTGAGACTCTTCCTGAATTTCGGTCTTTTGATCCATCTGCATATATTCGTAAAAATCCATAAAACCGATTGCCAGTATGTTCATTCAGTATACCTTCATAATTATTCCCCCTCAGTTCATCTCTTTTTTGCTTATGTAACTCAAAATTTACCATTGGTTGTGGCAATAACTAAGGAAGTATAGCTGGAAGAACCACTGTTGGGCTGTATTTCTTATTTAAAATCCCCATCTCGCTTGCCTTCTCCTTCACATTCCATCAAAAACTTTTGGTGTTCCCTTTTTCGTGCTCCCAACATGGTTCAATAAAAAAAAAATTTGGGTGATCTATTTTGTGACCTTGCAGATTTGCCCAATATGCCATCATTAGCTGTTGCCTTCGCAGTGTTAATGACATTTCCCCCATCTCCACTTGCAAGGCTGACACTGAAGTACTTTTAAATCCACAACATATCCTAAGTGCTTGTGCTTGAATCACATCAAATTTTGAGTAAGGTTTTTGATGCTGACCCATATGCCACACATCCATAATCGAGCACTGATCTTAGTAGTCCCGTATATATTGTTTTCAAAGATGTCCTATCTGCTTCCCAACCCTTACCTGTAACAGGGCGTGATGTGTGAGGTACGAAGGGGCCACACGCAGCGAAGGGATTCTATAAGCTCTATGAGCCACTGAGACAGAGAGACCCCGTATTTAAGGGAATTTAAATGACAACGCAAATAACCTAGTTCCCACTCTCGACTGGAGGGAAATAATACGGGAACTCGGAAAAAAGGGGCCTAACAGAAATCGACCCGTAAAACTGGGCGAACGGCACGCAAGAGCGGCACGCAATCTCAAGCTCGGAAACCGCAATGAGCCAACAACGAGATAACGTGAAATGAGAGGAGGGGCTGCCTCGGAGGTAACGCAAACAAAGGGACAGAAATTACAGCTAAGCAAAGGGAGAAGGCGACAAGCGAAAAATAACTCCCTAGTTCTAAACAGAGCTTGCTGATTGCTGCTTGCTGCAGGAATGGAAGGGAAGCAGTCTCCGTGTCCTGACCTCTACTGGCAGTGTGCCAAACGCAAAACGTGAAAAATAAAGGCCCTACATCTCAATAAGGGGGAACGTACAAGAAGGCGAAAGGAACAGAGATCTAACGTTCCACTGCTACTTTCATCGGCTCGCTGTCACACGCAAACATGTCAACGAAATCGCCTGGTCTCCCTGTAGGGAGAAACGTACCAGAAGGTGAACAGAACTGCTGTTCTGAACAAAATCGCCCGGTTTCCCTGTAAGGAGAAACGTACCAGAAGGCGAACAGAACAGCTGTTCTGGACATTTGCTGGCTCAATGACTAACACAAGCCTTGTAAAAAATACACACCCTGCCTCTCAGTAAGGAATATGACTATATAAATATAACCACAAACAAACAAAGACTCCTCTCGCTTTCAAGGAAGAAAGCAGACAGAGAGGATAGAGAGACAGAAAAGGCAACAGGTCTAGGCAAAGAAAGAAAAGGAAAGACTAGGAAGAGCAAAGGAAGAAGAGTCCTAATAGCTACATGCACAGAGGCAAGTCCCGCGTTACTCCAATAAAACCCATTGGAGCAAAGAGGTCTCCTACAGAGCCTAGACCTAACCATCCCGGCTCTGCAAACAAAGGCAAAAATAATACGAAACAATACAGAAGCCCCCGAAGAAGGTAACGGGGGCTTAAGTAGCTCTCAGACAACCACGCACAGGTGTGGACGCTGATGGGAGAACTCCGCGAAAAAGACGAGGCGGAGCAAAAATCCACTAAAGAGCAGCGCCCTCGCGTGGCGACCGAGGGAAACGACCGTAAGGGAAGAAAACGTCAAAAACCATGACATTACCAACCAAACGTCTCATTACATTCACAACTTTTTTACACTTTGTTATTACCTTATCAATACGAGTACTCTATGTGAGCCTCGTATCGAACCACATACCTAAGAATCTAACCACATTCACCCTCTCCAAATCTCTTCCGTACAATTTCACTTTAATTTCTTCCACAATCTTTTTGCGTGAAAAGAAGGCAATGTTTGTTTTTTCCACAGAGAACTTAAATCCCCACTCCAAGGACCATTGCTCCACTATATTAATAGTCTCTTGTAGTTTTTTCACTATATAATTTACATTCCTTCCATCTCTACCTTCACCCCAGGTGCGCTCTATTTATTCCCTCAAGGAACCCAGCCCCTTGCGTTCCCGCTTCAATCAATCAATTACCCCATGAATACCGACCACTCATTCAATCATTCAATCTTGTTCCGCAATTATCCAATTTACTACTGCAGGAACCACTCTCATTCCCTCTCTCGCTGAGGGAGACCGCAAAACATGTTACATTTAATACTTTATTGTATTAACATGCTTAACATTTTGTCCTGTATGTCCTTTTCACAGCCTGGAAAACCTTTCATTACATCATAGCATCATGGGAAGCATGGAATATAAGTCACCTTGGTGTTCGTGGAATAAAACTGGGTCTGACCAGATTGGCAGTCCACCTTTCCCATTTTTGCAGTATACTTCAAACACCCGGATGGCAAACTTACTTCCGGGGTTTCGCTGAATACATTCGGGAGCACACTTTTCAAGAAGTACACAAACATTTTGGTCACATAAATATGACGTGAAGCTTCGTTTTAAAAAAATTAGGCCCAGCTTCAGTGACGTTTTCCTTCAAATACAACAAAAACAACACGTGACATGGCAGCGCAAGTGGGGCACAGGGTTGCCAGATCTTGTAAAACTTTCCAGCCAAATGGCGACTCAAAACTAGCCCAAATTATAGGCTATTTTAACTGAAACCAATGTATTTTAAATAGAAATCATCATGTTTTTACTTTTTAAAATAAGTGCGTGCTTTGCGACTTTTCATTTTTACCTGTGACTGCACTTTGAAAGTATCCCAATTTTGCTGTAAAACCGCGGACATGGCAACACTGGTGGGACTTCTTATGACCTGCTTACGACACTTCCACAGTGCGGTTGTAAAATAGTATGGCGGATATATACAGTAAGTGTGGTTAGAGGCAGGAGGTTCCTCACTGGACAGTGCTACCCTGTACCACTTTACTATTCAATACAATGTGAATATTAATTGAGATACTTTCATTAAGAGGACATAATAACTTAAGCAAAAATTATATATATAAATTATTCTTAAGCAAAATCATGAATGATGGGATTACATATATTACGTAAAATGATACAATGATAGCACAGGATTTCACATGAACTAAGGCCTACCCTCTCACCAACTGGTCTGGCTGTGATTATGAAACATGTTCTATTAGTAAATGTGTTATATTAATAATATATATATATTTTTTTTTTGTGATTTTGAAAGCTAGCTTTTCTTTTGTAGTGAGGTTTGGTCACTTTTATTCAGAATTAATTAAGTTAAAAACTCAATTAGAATTCTATACGTCAGTAGAGCCCAACTTAGTGAAATAACATAGACACGACAATGGGTTGGAAAAATGACGTTTTATTGGCTACAACTATGAATATCTGAATAATAGAAACAATAATTGATATAACATTCTATGATTTAATCTTAATCAGAGGAAATGATAATTATGTGACGGCTAAATATAGAAGCTAACAGTCCTACCATTAACAAAGGTTAGTTTGTGTTATGGGTTAATGACATGCTAAACTATATTTTGTGGTTAGCTCGTTTTATCAGTCTCATACATATAAAGTTTTAACAGTGTAAAACTATAAGGTCAGGGAAATTGGCTATTCCCGACCGAAACACGCATAGCAAAACAAAATACAAACAAAAGTAGGAACCAGCAGTAAAATGACCTCAACTGGGTATTACAGGTTTTATGTGCTAAATAAAATGCGTTTCAATACTTAACGGTAACAAAGGGAGGCCAGTCCCGATTCCGTAAGTGATGTCAGCTCGTCAGCTGGTCCAAGGTCCCGGCAGGTGCGTGGACTCCTGGAGACTTTTTCACAGAAGTCGGGTCGCGACAGGTTTCCAGTCAGGTCGACATGGACGTGCACAGGTCTCCACTTGGGTCCGGCCGCAAGGGAGACAGTAGAGGAACAGTTTGAAGAAATGTGTCCTTAAAACAGCTGTTGAGAATAAACCAGCTTGGTTTATTCTGTGGACGGTGGCAGGCCAACTCTGTCTCGGTGATCAGGCGAGATGCGGGTTGGGAAACGCAGAAGTCTGTCAGGGTTTCAGTGGTGCATCTGGTAGGGGTAAGGCTGTGCCTTTCCCATCAGAGCAAAGTTGGTAAAGTTACATGGGTTTTTATGGTCAAAATCCCTTTGATCCCAATTGATAGATGGTTTTAGGGCACCCATACAATAGATTGGCTCATTCCTTTGGAACCAACAATGAAACATAGCTAGACCTGTAATGGGGCGTGACGTGTGAGGTAGGAGGAGCCAAACGCAGCAAGGGGATTCTTTAAGCCCTAAGGCCACTAAGGCGGGATACCCCGCAGTTAAGGGAGGAGACAAGACAACGAACAACGAACACGACTTACAGACGCTACTAACCGGCTCACTGTCACACGCCAATAAGTAGAGCGTAAGGACAGGTCTCTGAATAGCCAGAAATAATACGCGCCCTGTCTCGGAAACGAGACGCATAAGAATGGGGAAGTAGCATAATGGCAAAAAATAAACAGATAACAAACACTGTAAAAATAATAAGAAAGAATGAGGAGGCGAAAGGAACAGATCCAACGTTCCAAGGCTACTCTCAGACTCGCGGTCACACACAAACATGTCCACAACATCGCCCAATCTTCCCTATAGGAAGACATGCACCGAAAGACGAAACAGAACAGCAGTTCCGAACAAAATCGTCAAAAACTCCATGTAAGGAGAAAGGTACCGAAAGGAACGAACAGGACAGGCTGCAACGGACATTTACCGGCTAAGGACCAAAGCGAGATTAGTTGAAAATACACGCCCTGCCTCTCTATGATGAGGAATATAACGAGGCGAACAGGAACAGAGATTTAACGTTCCATGGCTAGTTTAATAGGCTCGCAGTCAAATGCAGAAAACAAAGGGGTAAACACCCGATCTCCCATTTTACAGGTGAGAAACATTTTACAGGTGAGCCGACGGAGCACCGTCGTCCCATAACTTTACTATCCAAAATCTGTTTACTAGTTCCCTGTGTTTTCCTGTCTATTATAGTTTATACTAGTATTTGGAATGGAAGTGTGGTGTTGCTGATTTGCCCACAGCTTACGGTGAACTACAGTCGACGTTCATTGCTAGGGATAGTTGCTACATTATGCGAAGGATGTGCTTTGCCTTGTCTGTTCTGTAGATCTTGATGATGTCTCTGTACGCACTTACTGTACGTCGCTTTGGATAAAAGCGTCTGCTAAATAAATGTAATGTAATGTAATGCAAAATGACTAACGCAAGCTTAATTGAAAACACACGCCCTAGCCTCTCAGTAAAAGAATATGTAACAAGGCGAAGGAACAAAGAGCTAACGTTCCGAGGCTATTTTCGGAAACACGCAGTCACACACAAACATGTCCACAACATCGCCCAAGCTCCATATGAGGAGAAACATACCCGGAGAACGAACAGAACAATAGTTCCGAACAAAATCGTCCCGCAGGTAAAAAAGGCGAACAGGACAGCTGCAACAACAGACCAAGGCAAACTTAATCGAAAATAGCAAGCACTGCCTCTCAATATAAAATAAAACTGACTCACAACAAAGGGGAACGTAGTCCACGAGAAGGAGACAAAACAGGGAACAAACGTACCGAAGCTACTAACTGGCTCACAGTAACACGGAAATGAGTAGAAGCAAAACGCCAGGTCTCTCAGTAAGAAAACCAATCAAAGGTGAAAATGGAACAAATAACTGCTACTCTATACTTCTATGAGCTAAGTAACTAAGTAAAAGCGAAACGCCCAATCTCCCTATGGGAAGACATGTACCGAAGGGTGAACAGAACTACAGTTCCGAACAGAATCGCCCAAAACTCCATATACGGAGAAAAGCACAAAAAGACGAAATAGAGCAGAGATCCGCGGTCCCATACTTCTACGAGATAAGTAACTAAAGAGCCAGCAAGAAATAAGCCCTGCCTCAGCAATGAGACGTAAAAATAGGCAAGTAGCCCAAATGGTACGAATAACTCACAGCCAACAAAACACCACAGTACAAAACAATAAACAAACAATCTCGAAGCCCCGAACGAAGGAAACGGGAGGCTTAAATATCTCTCAAGGTGACCACGCACAGGTGTGGACGATAACAGAAGCTCCCCAATCCAAGTAGGGCGGAGCAAGCATCCACCAAAAGGGCAGCGCCCTCGCGTGGCCACCAGGGAAAACGACCGCATAGGGAAAAGGGTTAAAACCATGACAAGACCAGCTATTTGCAATCACCTCAGGGTGTGTGTGTGTGTTAAATTGGGATCTCCCCTCTCCTTCTCTAAAGAGGGGGGTGTTCCTGCCCAACCCACTGCCTGATTGATCAAGCAGTCTGTGTTCATCTCAGAGTCACATGAAGAAATGTACAGACACTCCATTGTGCCTCAGTCTGATCAGGAGTGTTAATTGTGAACGACTCAGCACGAGGGCCCAGTCTCATGATCAGAAAGCCAGAGTCCCCAAATGTCCCAGTGTAACCATTACACTTTGTATGATATGCAGTTCATATGAGTGCCTCTCAAGGTAATTTGAGTAAGGTAACGTTCTCAGATAATTTTTTTCCTCTAACCATTGTGTTACTGATAGGCACATGTCAATCCTATCTACAATGACAAAGTCACCATCCAAAGACATATAATGCTTGCAATGCTAACACTCACATAATATAATCACATAATGTATACATAATATGTAGAATAACATACATGTTTGGGTTCCTGAGTTATGATACAACAATTTAACTTTCATAACAGGTAAGATGATACAGACGAATAAAATGAGACATCCAATTATGCACATTGACAGTGTATAATGGTTCAGTGGATATTGCCTTGACAGCAGATTTAAAGTGTTCTTTTATCGACTACATTTGTTACGGATTTTTTCATGTTTGCTTCTGTTTATACGGTGTGGTGTATGTGTATGTGTAAATGAAGGTACAATTATGTATGTGTGGATTATGTGTGTATGTATGTATGTGGGTATGTATGTATGTGTGTAGGTATGTATGTGTGTATGTACTTCAAGTTTAACTTCTGAACTGAACAACTTATGGGGATTTTATTTATTGTAATTTTCTTTGTTTTCTCTTTTGTAGCTTGCTTTCCACCAGATATACATATGTGCATATGTATTTAGTACATATGCACATGATAATTATGGAAGCATATTGATATTGATATGTGTGATTAATGTGGGTAGAAGGGGTAGGAGTAAATAAGTTTTATACTTCTTCCTACTCCTTTTCGGACATGTTATTTATTTTTAGTATTATGATTATTTTGAGTATTAGGATTCCAAGAATTGGAACAGAGGAATTATGTTGTTTGTTTATTTTTTGTTGCTGTTTTTGTTTTTTTCATTTTGCCTTGTGTGTATGTCCTTTTCCTTGCAGTACTGTTTGATAATGTTTTTCTTATTTCATTTTTGTTCTTTTACATGTTCGAAATAAACTACTACTAAACTAAACTAAACTAAAGTGCAGTCAGAGAAATTAGGTCCTCGAAAATGGCTTTCTACTTGGAAATGTTCTATGGCAACCACATCTAAAGATCCATCAAAGTATTCACCTCGCGTTAGTTTGTGAAACTGCATTAAAAAAAAAAAAAAATAGAAGATTGTTTTTGCTGTGAACCAAGTGCTAAAGAATATTAAATGGTCTGAACTGGAAAATGTATGTTGTTTGCTCCACACAGAATGGCTATTATTTTCGTTTTTGTTCAGACAATAAAGTACCTAACCAGTTAGAACAAACTCATATTCTGCTGAATGCTCTTCTTTTTGTATCTCACTATGTATATATATTTTTGTAATATAGTTCATGAATATGGAATATACTGTGCATAATATATTGTCATCCACAATATATACACTACCGGTCAAAAGTTTTAGTACACCCACAATTTTCATGCAATCACAGATAAAAAAAAGAAATAAACCTTTTATTTTACAAATAAATAAAAAAGAATATCTAAATGTTATATCAATCAGAATAGCCACCTTTTGCCTTAATAACTGCTGTGCCATTTTATCACGGTCATATGGTTCTGACCAGGTTTACACCAACACTTTACACAGTTCCCACAGACGGACTTGCACTTGTGGGTTGCTTGACCTTTCTGCCCAATTTGTCCCAAACTAGCTTGATTTTACTTCTCTTGTTGGAAGATGGAAAGAATTTGTTCACCGGTTTATTTATAAAGTTATGCTGCTTAAATTACACTAAAAACAGAATACCAAAATGAAAGTGTATTGACCGGTAGCCTACTGTATAGGGAGGATAAACTTAATTTAATATACTGATACTCATATCTCTTTTAAAATAATATATACTATAGATAGGTGGGTCATTCCGTGTCACTTCAATGCGATTTTGCACCCTACCCTCACAGATTGAAATGATATCTGGTGTGATGATTTGCCTATATGAGAAACCCCCAGAACTGAATTTCTTTGTAATTTGGCTCGTTAGTTTTTGCGGGTCAACAAACTTTTGACTAATTAGCATGACCTCCAAACTTTAAATACTTGTATCTCCAAAAGTATAGCACCTACAAAGCTACCTTTTACATTACATCATTTTAAAGCTCTTTGAATGGCCTCCATTTCATAAAATAAAACGAAAATCGTAGCATGAAGCGCAGAGAAAATGCGTATTGAAATGACCTTTGACCTTGAATTATGAAAATGGGTACGCTTCATTTTCATATATTTTTTTCAAATGTTAGTTTATGATGTAAGCAACAATCTTGGAAAATTTTGTGATGGGACTCAAGTTTTGCAGTTATGATTTTTTGAAGATAAGAAGAAATAAAACGTATTTACTGTAAAAAAACGTATTTACGCATTTATTGGTCAAATGATTTTTTGGGTAGTCCTCCTGAAATTATGAAAGTTGTGGGCTGGAATTGTATAATTGAAAACATTCAATTTCTAGTGTATGGAGAAGGCTTGTCTCGAAGCTTCTTTCATGGTTCTCACCCTTAGGGTCTGTGTAATAGTCAGCCTTGTTGCTGTGTCCATTCACGTTGTTGCCACTTTTCAAATTAACTATTTCAGTATGATTGAAGCAGAAAATGATAGTTACTTAAAATAGTTTTATTGGGCTTCTTTTGATGAATTCCATGACATACACGGCTCGGAGGGAAAATGAATTAAATTCAAGTTAAGATGGAGGAATCATAATCATTTAATTGATTACATATTTCCCATTGTTTTAATGGCACGACTACATTCAACAAAGTTTGGAAAGTGAAACAAGTCGAACTTGAAATGGCCGGCCCGATCAGCCCGTGTTATTCTCAACGTGTCTCCATAAAACCCGTTGATCAATATTTCATCGCCATCTCATAAATATGGCCTTTGCGCCTGTTTCCTTTGCCACAGGAAAGAGCCTTCACTGCTCTGCGCCTCTTCTTAGTATTCAGGGCACTCTGCGCTGTCCCCAGGCCTGGCCTTGGCAGTCTCTTATAGGCAACTAGGCAGCAGGCTGCAGCAATTAGTTGGAGCTACAGGAACAGTGCTCCAATCGCAGGGGTCGTCGGGACGACCCGGGACCGGGGCCGCACCCCCACACGCATATGGGAGAAGCTGAGGCCGCTGGAGACCGCAGCTTGAGGGGGCAACTGTACAGAGAGGTGATTTTGGGCAATTATGTAAGAGATCAGAGGTCCTGAATTTCATTACTTTTCAATCTTAATAATTTTACTCCCACGCATCACTGGGAAAGTGTCATCACCTTTGCAAGTCATAGCGCACTGAGAGGATCCATATTAAATATATATCCTAGTAATATCAGGCCTTACTGACATCCACTTGTACAGCAACATTTTTGGATCAGTACTGCACAGGTCAGGCTTTAGCCAAGTACATACTTTACAAAGGAAACATACATACCATTATTTATAAGCAATCAGAACAAAATTATGAAATTTCCCACTTTGAAATATTATTTTTTATTGATATGTAGTTTAAGAGCCACTTATGGAAATACTTTTGCAGTAAATCTTTGCAATGCCTGGTGTATCTGAGGACAAAATAGAACTTAATTGAATAAAAGGTTCTAGTTTTACAGTATTTTATGAGGATATGGGGTTCACTCAAAGATCCTCAAAACCTGTTCGAAATATCATGACCGAGAGACATATTGCTGTCTCGCCAAGCTATGTCTGTAATTTGAAACACTCAAGTGGACTTTGCTGTAAAGTACTAGTTTATTGGGAGCAAGGGGGCAAAGCATGCCACTTTCACATTGCCTAGTGACTGCAGGTATGAACAGAATAGAACCACTTTTCATTATCTGTGCTTGAGAACATTCTAGAAACTCAGTAGCAGGCTCTTTGGAAACCAGACATTTTCCCAAAGAAACCACTATGGTGGTTGAAATTAAGACTGTATTTAGTTATTTACACTGTGGAGGTGCTATATCACAAACAAATACATGGAAAGCAGAACGACAATGCAGAACGACAATGCACAACTTCTCTGACCCAGGTCTTATTCTATTATGCATTGTTTCCACTGCAGTCTTAGGCTGTTTATTTTTGTTGGTCTAACATCGCCAAACCTGAACCGGAATTACACAACCCACAACAACCTGATATCATGCAAGCCTGTCTCAAATGCAAAGAGGCAAGTATAAAAATTTAAACGTGCTTATCTGTTGCTCATAATTAATTGGGTCACACACAGATACGTGGGGGGGGGGGGGGGGTTCTGGGTGCCCTTTTGCCCCAAATGCCCGATGTGCTCCTTTCAATAGGGCGTCCGACAATAGGGCGTTTCCGACATGTCTTTATGTTCTACTGAAATATGGAATGAAATTAAAAATGTACCCAAACCATGCTTTATATCATATTTATTAAATTAATTCTGCACTTCCGCAAATCTGTTCTCTTGGCTACATCCGCGCGGAATAAAACAGTGCTACCTGCCAACAATGCTGAGTTTGTTTTCTTCTATGGGGCAGCCCAGAAATCTAGTGTGGAAGTTAATGGTCGGGATGTAGCTACTGCAACAATTGCAAATCCAGATAAAATGTGATATTGCTGTTATTTAAAACATGTTCTGAATAAATTAAGACAAAACTAAAATACACAAAGAGACGGGTGTGTTACGATCCTGATACGGGACGAACCCAAGTGCAACGACCAGGAGACAGATTACAGAAAGTGGAACTTTATTAAGCGTTGGGGTGGTCCCAAAGCTGTACACGGGAGCAAAACAGGTTAGTTAGTTAACACAGGATAGCGTCCAACTGAGGACTGCTCCAAGCCGGAGCTGGACTTGAGGAAACACGGAACTGTTCCAAGCCGGAACTGGACTTGAACGGAGGTGTCTAAAACACCGGAACTGGACTGGAACTGGACTGGAACTGGACTGGAAACTGGATCGGAACTGGACTGGAAACTGGACCGGAAGGTCCACTCAGGAAACGGGAACGGCACGGAACTTGTTCCAAGCCGGAACTGGACTTGAACGGAGGTGTATAAAACACCGGAACTGGACTGGAACTGGACTGGGAACTGGACTGGAAACTGGACCGGGAGATCCACTCAGGAAACGGGAACGGCACGGAACTTGTTCCAAGCCGGAACTGGACTTGAACGGAGGTGTATGAAACACCGGAACTGGACTGGAACTGGACTGGAAGCTGGACCGGAAGGTCCACTCAGGAACACAGGGGACGGCACGGAACTTGTTCCAAGCCGGAACTGGACTAGAACGGAGGTGTCTAAAACACCGGAACTGGACTGGAACTGGACTGGAAACTGGACTGGAGCTGGACTGGAAACTGGATCGGAACTGGGCTGGAACAGGACTGGAAACTGGACCGGGTAGCTTGAGTAACCGGGCAGAAAGCAGAGGTTAAAGGCAGGGTGTTGTGACAGGACTGTAGCTGGTGAATGCACCGCCGAGTTGGAAGGTGCGGCGTAGCTCGGGCAATACTGGCGTAAGCCGGCTGGCATGCAGAGGTCCTGGTACTGCAACACGAGTACGGGAGGTACGTAACACGGGGAGGACAAACACAGCTGCGGGAAGACTGGAACTGCGGCGTCTGGAGGTTTTGAAGGGAAACAGGTAAATGCATGCAGCAGCGAAAGATTAGCAGAGATAGCTACCAGTCAGGAAACCAGGCGAACAGGTATGAACCAGCAGGTTCACAAACACTGGACCAGAAACGGGATACGAAACAAACACGGTAGGTTAGTCAACGAACTGGCGCTGAATAGCAGCCAGCCCGGGGTTTAAATGGTGCAGGAAGTGAAGGAGAAAACGAGAAACAGGTGTGATGTTAAATCAGGAGTGATTGCCGAAGCACAGCAGTGAGGAATGTGAGTAACGAGAGGGGCGAGTGATAGGCGGAAGCTAAAGTGGAAAATGAAACCAAAAGTACCCGAGGGAGACGCCCAGTCCACAGCCAGGAGGGAAACACGGACAAGGGATCCAACATGACACGGAAGGAAACAAGGAAAACATGGAAAACGGACAGGACGGGAACGGAACGTTACAGTACCCCCCCCTCAATGTACGCCACCTGGCGTACCCGGAGGCCTGGTCTTGTCAGGGAACTGTTCGTGGAAGTCTTGGATTACTGAATGGTCCAAGATCAGGCTCTTGTGGAGCCACGACCTCTCCTCAGGACCGTACCCCTCCCAGTCGACGAGGTATTGGAAACCCCGGCCCCTGCGGCGGATATCAATAACACGGTTCACCGTGTAGGCCGGGGCGTTGTCAACAACTCGGACGGGAGGAGGCGGGATGGTAGGGGTACTGAGGGGGCTGGAGGAGACAGGCTTAACCTGGGACACATGAAACACCGGGTAAACTTTGAGGGAGGCGGGGAGGGAAAGTTTAACAGACACCGGGTTAACTAGACAAATGATGGGGAAGGGACCAATAAAACGGGGCTGAAGCTTTCTGGATGAAGAGGGAAGGGAGATGTTTGCAGTGGAGAGCCAGACCTGCTGACCGGCCCTATACTGTGGGGCTGCGGTCCTGTGAAGGTCCGCCAGACGTTGGGAGCGGGAATTGGCGTGAAGGAGTGCGGTGCGTGTGAGTCTCCAAATGTTTTTACAACGAAGGACATGGGCCCTAACAGAGGGGACAGCTATCTCGGCCTCCTGGGTCGACAGAAGAGGGGGTTGATAGCCTAAAGCACACTCAAACGGGGATAGGCCAGTAGAGGCACTCTTAAGGGAGTTATGTGCGTACTCGACCCAGGGGAGAAAACGGCTCCAAGAGGCAGGATTGCGCACTGTAACGCACCGCAGGGCGGCCCCCAGGTCCTGGTTCGCCCTCTCTGCCTGACCATTAGACTGGGGATGGAAACCCGAGGAAAGACTAGGAGAGGCACCCAGGGCTGCACAGAACGCCCTCCAAACTCGGGAGGAGAACTGGGGCCCACGGTCTGACACGATGTCAGAGGGGATCCCGTGCAGCCTGACCACGTGTAGCACCAAGAGCTCAGCGGTTTCAAGGGCGGACGGGAGCTTGGGGAGGGGAACAAAGTGAACCGCCTTGGAGAACCGGTCCACTATTGTCAGAATGACGGTGTTACCTTCTGACAACGGCAGACCGGTTACGAAGTCCACACCAATGTGACTCCAAGGACGGCCAGGGACGGGGAGGGAAAGGAGAAGACCGGAGGGAGGCTGGTGGGAAGCCTTGCTCCTGGCGCACACCGAGCAGGCCAGGACGAAGGCACGGGTATCCCCTTTAAGGGTAGGCCACCAGAAACTCCTCCTGACGAGGGCGATAGTTCTGGCGACACCTGGGTGACATGCCAGGCACGAGGCGTGAACCCATTCGAGGACCTGGGAGCGGACGGAATCGGGGACAAAAAGACAGGAGTTAGGGTTATTGCGGGGGTCCGGTTGGGAAGTCTGGGCGGCCTTCACAATGCCCTCAATCTCCCAGGAGACCGCAGCCACCACACAGGAGGCCGGCAAAATGGGCTCCGGATCAGCAGGACTGGAGGGAGGGGAAAAAATGCGGGACAGGGCATCTGCTTTAATATTACGGGAACCAGGGCGGAAAGAAACAGAGAAATTAAAGCGTGCAAAAAATAACGACCATCTAGCCTGACGAGAATTGAGCCTCTTGGCAGATCTTAAATAAATGAGGTTTTGATGGTCGGTAAAAACAAGAAAAGGGGTACCTGCCCCCTCCAGCCAGTGGCGCCACTCCTCAAGAGCCAGTTTTATCGCCAGCAGTTCCCGATCCCCGACATCGTAGTTCCTCTCGGCGGAGGACAGCCTCCGGGAGAAGAATGCGCAGGGATGGAGCTTGCTATCAGAGGCGGACCGTTGAGACAGAATGGCCCCCACGCCGGTGTCGGAGGCATCCACCTCAACGACAAACTGCCGAGAAGTGTCAGGGTGAAGGAGGATAGGTGCTGAGGAAAACCGAGCCTTGAGTAGCTCGAAAGCTCGCTGGGCATCGGAATTCCAACAGTAAGGCAGGGCAACGGAAGTGAGTTTAGTCAGGGGAGCAGCAATGGAACTGTAATTGCGAATAAAGCGGCGGTAGAAATTTGCAAACCCCAGGAACTGTTGAAGGTGCTTGCGGGAGGTGGGTTGGGGCCATTCTGTCACCGCCTTGATTTTCACAGGGTCCGCCCGGATACTGCCCTCCTCGATAATGAAGCCGAGGAACGGGACCGTGGAAGCGTGGAAGGAACATTTCTCAGCCTTAACAAACAGCTGATTCTCCAACAGCCGCTGGAGAACCTCTCGAACGTGACGGACATGCTCCTGCGGGGATTGAGAAAAAATTAAAATATCATCGATATAAACAAAAACGCTCCTCCCTAGGAGGTCCCGCAGGACGTCGTTCACCATGCTCTGGAAGACTGCTGGGGCGTTAGTAAGGCCGAAAGGGACCACCAGGTATTCGTAGTGGCCCAACGGGGTATTAAAAGCAGTCTTCCACTCGTCCCCCTCACGGATACGCACCAAGTGATACGCATTCCGGAGGTCGAGCTTGGTGAACGTCACAGCTGGAGAGAGGGCTTCAAAGGCGGTGTTAATGAGGGGAAGAGGGTATTTGTTACGGATGGTGACCTGGTTGAGGCCCCGGTAGTCGATGCAGGGTCGCAGGGAGCCATCCTTCTTCCCAACGAAGAAGAACCCTGCACCGACTGGGGATGAAGAGGGACGGATAATACCCGAAGCAAGGGAGTCGTGGATGTATTCCTCCATGGCTAGTTTCTCCGGTCCAGACAGACTGTAGAGGCGTCCCGATGGCAGTTTAGCTCCAGCCAGTAGGTCAATGGCGCAGTCATACGGCCTGTGAGGAGGTAAGGACAGAGCACGTGATTTAGAAAATACTTGCGCGAGGTCGTGATACTCGCTGGGAACATTCGTTAAATCCGGTATAGGTTGCATGGAACAGGGTTTACTGGGCCCCGGAGGGGGTAGTGCAGAACGGAGACAGCTGGCTAGACAGTGGGCACTCCACGCCAGGATGCGACCGGCTTTCCAGTCAATATGGGGATTGTGGAGGCGAAGCCAGGTCTGACCTAAAACCAGAGCAGATTGTTGGGAGTTAATCAGTAATAGCTGAATGGACTCCCGATGATTGCCAGATAGAACTAATTGGATAGGAACGGTGGAGTGGGTAACTAACCCCAAACTCCTGCCGTCCAGAGCTAGAGCTGAAATGGGTGAAGTGAGACGTTCCGTGGGAATGCCGGCCCTCCTGGCGAAGGTGATATCCATGAAGCTGGCGTCAGCTCCGGAGTCAATTAGGGCCGAAGAAGATAGGGTCTTGTCCCTCCAAAGGAGAGTAGCCTTGAACATGAGGCGGTCCTGGGCAGCATGGTTGGGAACGATGGGGCTCGTCAGTACGCCCAGTCTTACTGGCGAGCCCCTTCTTTTGGGCGAATGGGACAGGAGGCGATCTGATGGCCAGGCTTGCCGCAATAGAAACAGGATCTGGTGCGCTGACGGCGCTGACGCTCCTCGGGATTGACCGCAACTCTGCCCAGTTGCATGGGCTCTTCCTCGGACCCGGCCGTAGGCGCCCGAGATCCAGTGATGGAGTGTGAATGAACATTAGAGACGACGGAGGGCGAATGACGCCCGGAACTTCCTCCCCGCTCCCGGGCCCGGATGCGGAGACGATTATCGATGGCTATAGCGAGGCTGATGAGGCTATTAAGGGAGTTGGATTCCTCCCGAGTGGCAAGCTGGTCCTTGAGTTCCTCGCTGAGAGCTTGGCGGAAAGCCCCCTGGAGGGAGGCGTCATTCCATCCTGACTCCGCGGCGAGGGTACGAAACTGAATGGCCATTTCTGCGACACTGCGGTTGCCTTGGCGAACTTGAAGCAGACGCTGGGTAGCGTCACGTCCACAGGTCGGGTGTTCAAACACACGTCGCATCTCTGCCGTAAAGGCTGCGAAGTTGCTGCATAACGGAGCCTGGCTGTCCCAGATGGATGTAGCCCACTCCAGGGCGCTCCCTCCCAGGCTGCTCATAATGAACGCGATCTTGCTGGAGTCAGAGGCGAAGGAGGAGGGCTGCATCCGAAACACTATGTCACATTTAAGTAGAAATTCACGACATCTCCCCAACCCCCCGCGATATAACTCGGGGTGTTGTACACGGGGCTCACGGCTGGAAGTGGGAGCCGGTGCCTCCGGATGGGGTTCGGGAGAGGAAGGAGTAGGGTTGGCTGGAATCCGTAGTAGCGGTTGGTGGAGCGAAAGTTGGGATACTTGCTCCGTGATGCCCCTAACTACTTCCAGCACATCATCCAAACGGCGACCCTGTTGGTCGCTGATCGCAGTTTGGCAGGAGAAGGCGTGGCGAATCTGTTCCAGATCGGCTGGGTCCATATTGTTGGCCAGTTCGTTCTGTTACGATCCTGATACGGGACGAACCCAAGTGCAACGACCAGGAGACAGATTACAGAAAGTGGAACTTTATTAAGCGTTGGGGTGGTCCCAAAGCTGTACACGGGAGCAAAACAGGTTAGTTAGTTAACACAGGATAGCGTCCAACTGAGGACTGCTCCAAGCCGGAGCTGGACTTGAGGAAACACGGAACTGTTCCAAGCCGGAACTGGACTTGAACGGAGGTGTCTAAAACACCGGAACTGGACTGGAACTGGACTGGAACTGGACTGGAAACTGGATCGGAACTGGACTGGAAACTGGACCGGAAGGTCCACTCAGGAAACGGGAACGGCACGGAACTTGTTCCAAGCCGGAACTGGACTTGAACGGAGGTGTATAAAACACCGGAACTGGACTGGAACTGGACTGGGAACTGGACTGGAAACTGGACCGGGAGATCCACTCAGGAAACGGGAACGGCACGGAACTTGTTCCAAGCCGGAACTGGACTTGAACGGAGGTGTATGAAACACCGGAACTGGACTGGAACTGGACTGGAAGCTGGACCGGAAGGTCCACTCAGGAACACAGGGGACGGCACGGAACTTGTTCCAAGCCGGAACTGGACTAGAACGGAGGTGTCTAAAACACCGGAACTGGACTGGAACTGGACTGGAAACTGGACTGGAGCTGGACTGGAAACTGGATCGGAACTGGGCTGGAACAGGACTGGAAACTGGACCGGGTAGCTTGAGTAACCGGGCAGAAAGCAGAGGTTAAAGGCAGGGTGTTGTGACAGGACTGTAGCTGGTGAATGCACCGCCGAGTTGGAAGGTGCGGCGTAGCTCGGGCAATACTGGCGTAAGCCGGCTGGCATGCAGAGGTCCTGGTACTGCAACACGAGTACGGGAGGTACGTAACACGGGGAGGACAAACACAGCTGCGGGAAGACTGGAACTGCGGCGTCTGGAGGTTTTGAAGGGAAACAGGTAAATGCATGCAGCAGCGAAAGATTAGCAGAGATAGCTACCAGTCAGGAAACCAGGCGAACAGGTATGAACCAGCAGGTTCACAAACACTGGACCAGAAACGGGATACGAAACAAACACGGTAGGTTAGTCAACGAACTGGCGCTGAATAGCAGCCAGCCCGGGGTTTAAATGGTGCAGGAAGTGAAGGAGAAAACGAGAAACAGGTGTGATGTTAAATCAGGAGTGATTGCCGAAGCACAGCAGTGAGGAATGTGAGTAACGAGAGGGGCGAGTGATAGGCGGAAGCTAAAGTGGAAAATGAAACCAAAAGTACCCGAGGGAGACGCCCAGTCCACAGCCAGGAGGGAAACACGGACAAGGGATCCAACATGACACGGAAGGAAACAAGGAAAACATGGAAAACGGACAGGACGGGAACGGAACGTTACAGGGTGAGCATACTCGAGTTTCCCATTTTTGCAAAGGAGATTTATATTGGTTTTTGAAGGCCAAACTATTTGCCCAATTGGAACGCGTTGAAACCACCGAGAAGCTGTGGTTAAAAGGTAAATTCTGGGATTGCAACTGTCATAAACCGAAAACCATCATACAAAGGGACCGAGGTTGGGAACCACTGACACAAAAGGCTAGCGAATTTTAACTTTAGCCAGTCCACTCAAACTTGCATTTAGCACGGTTTTGTCATGGTTTTGGACCCTGTGGTCCTATGCGGTCGTTTTCCTCGGTGGCCACGCGAGGGCGCTGCCCTGTTGGTGGAGGCTTGCTCCACCCTGCTGAATTGGGGGAGTTTCTGGTTAAGCATTTTCACCTGTTGCGTGGTCACCTGAGAGTTATTTAAGCCTACCGTTCCCTTCATTCGGGGCTTCGACATTAATCGTTGATTGTTAATTGTTTGTACTGTGGTGTTATTGTTGGCTGTGTGTTCTCGTACCATTTTGGCTACTCGCCTATTGTTAACGTCTCTTAGTTGAGGCAGGGCTTATTTCTTGCTGGCTTGGTGGTTGGTTATCTCGTAGGAGTTTGGGACCGTAAATCTCTGCTCTATTTTGCCTTTATTTGTGCGTTCTCTCCGTGTATGGAGTTTTGGGCGATTCTGTTCAGAACAGTAGTTCTGCTCGCCCTTCGGCACATGTCTTCCCATTGGAAGATCAGGCGTTTCGCTTCTACTTAGTTATTAGCTCGTAGAGGTATAGAGTAGCAGTTCTTTGTTCCATTTTCGCCTGTTTGGTTTTCTTACTGAGAGACCTGGCGTTTTGCTTCTACTCGGTTCCGTGTTGCTGTGAGCCAGTAAGTAGCTTCGGTACGTTTATTCCCTGTTGTCTCCTTCTCGTGGACTACGTTCCCCTTTGTTGTGACTCAGGGTTTTTATTTATATTGAGAAGCTGTCGTGCTAGTTTGCGTTGGTCTTTGTTGCAGCTGTCCTCCGTCCTTTTTACCTACGGGACGATTTTGTTTCGGAACTATTGTTCTGTTCGTTTTCCGGGTGTGTTTTCTCCTTGTGTGGAGGTTGGGCTAGGTTGTGGACATGTTTGTGTGACTGCGCGTAGCATGGTAATTTCAGCTCTCTGTTCCTTCGCTTCGTTACATTCTTTTACTGAGAGGCTAGGGCGGTTGTTCCAATCTAAGTTTGCGTGAGTCTTTTGGATAGTAGTTATGGGACGACGGTGCTCCGTTCGGCTCACCTGTAAAATGTTTCTCCTTCCTGGGAGATCGGGTGTTTACCGCTTTGCTTTCTGCATTTGACTGCTACTTATTAAACTAGCCATGGAACGTTAAATCTCGGTTCCATTTCGCCTCGTTTAATTTATTCGTTTATTGAGAGGCTAGGGCGGTTGTTCCATTTTAGCTTGCGTTAATCTGTGCATAGTAAAGTTATGGGACGACGGTGCTCCGTTGGCTCACCTGTAAAATGTTTCTCTCTCCTGGGAGATCGGGTGTTTACCCTCTTGGTTTTATGCATTGGACTGCGAGCCTTTTTATATCGCCATGGAACGTTAAATCTCTGTTCCATTTCGCTTCGTCGGCTCACCTGTAAAATGTTTCTCTCTCCTGGGAGATCGGGTGTTTACCCTCTTGGTTTAATTCATTTGACTGCGAGCCTATTTATCTCGCCATGGGAACGTTAAATCTCTGTTCCTGTTCGCCTCCTCTCTTACCATCGTATTATTTTGCGGTGTTTGTTTATTGTTTTATGTTTGCCTTTACGCTACTCGCCCGTTCTGATTTGTCTCGTTGCCGAGACAGGGCGCGTATTATGTCTGGCTGTTCAGATTCCTGTCCTTGCGCTCTACTTAGCGTTTGACAGTTAGCCGGTTAGTAGCGTCTGTGGTGTGTTTGTGTTCCTTGTCTTGTCTCCTCCCTTATCTGCGGGTATCCCGCCTTAGTGGCCTAAGGGCTTAATGATTCCCCTTGCTGCGTTTGGCTCCTCCCATCTCACACGTCACGCCCCATTACAGGTTTAGGTAGACATTTTCATTATTTAGATCATTGTGATATGATAATAATGATATATTTTACTCCTGATAAAATAAAGTAAATAAGGCTAGTCTTTGACCTGATATTATTAACATTAGATTCAAGATTATGGGGGAGAGATAGGAGTGAGGCAGGCTGCAGCTCAACTAAGCCTCTGAGCCACAGCATGTAGGAGTAATGATGACACTAGAGATAGGCAGCGAAATTAATCTCAAGCACTATATGCACATTAATATATGATGTTTTTTTTAGTTTGTTGCTGAAGTATTTAAATGGAAACAGAATAATATCTAATAATACAGTATATGAGCCTGTGACATAAAAAGGAAAGAGAGGTAGGGAAATTGTTCAAGAGCACAGTTAGTCAGTTTTTTTTGTGTTGCAGTGTTGTTAGCTTGTTTGGAGTGCTTTTGTTTAGAAATGTTTTCTTCTGTTTTTCAAAAGTTTTCTTCCTGGTTGGGGGTGGGGGGCAGACTCTCCTACCACTACAGTGCCCCAGTTTCCCCTTTCATTTCATTTAAAAAATTTGTATTCATATTATTGTTGTTACTGTCCTCCATCTTACTCATTCACTTTGGTAAAAAATATTCTGTACAATAACTGGGTATCGTAAAACAATAGTTTTTCTAAGTTGGTGTACCCTTTTCTTACTTTGAGCATGGCCCTGGTCACAAATGCCCTACAGTGCTGAATTCCATATTTGTCTATTCCTTTAATTGCATGGATAAAAATTACATTGTCATGTTTTTTTTGACATGCATTACATTTAGCTTGTTAACTGCCATTACATCTTAACTGCCATTATTTGTGTATAGCCTAGTGTGAGCTGTAAAATCGTAATCAAATAAGTTATAATGCCAAGGCTTTGTATGATATTTCCTTCTGCACTGGCTCTAGTGCAGAATGGTTGTCAATTGGAATCCGGCAACCTCACCATCCACTGCCTGCAGCACCAAACTGTACTCTGCAGACTCTTCCATAACACAAATCCCCTCTTCCACTACAACTTCAAAAAGGCCAGTGATCTGCAGACACACATTTTTAATAAGTGAGCCCATTGGATGGTATTTCTGTGCAATCTGTCATAAGGAACAGTTAAACTAGAACTGCCATTGTTTCTGGAATATTTATTTGAAGGCATTGCTTTTGTCTCCGCATGCTCTGACCAATGATTTATGTCCTAAGATGCCCTTTTCCCATTTATACAGCTCAGCTGTGGCGAGACGTGTGTCACAGTCCGTCAGGTGGCTAGCTCTCAAGGCAAATACAAATCCTCCCATGCAGTGGGGGAAGAGCCGCCCGCTGGCATAGACACTCTCTGAGGTCATTTAGGAACACAACCATCCCAGGGTCAATTCAGCTGTTAAGTGGTGGGTATGATTTATGTTGGAGCACTTCAGGGCCACAACAACATTCTTGTTTAGGGCCAGCAAAACCCTCCGGCCGGCTCTGGGATTTGGGTTTCCTATGATTCATTCTCTATCTGTTATCCTGTCTGCTTTCTCCCTGCCTGAAAAAGTTAAATATATATGAAAGGAGAGTGGACTGTCTGCTCTCCTAAAAACAGCTCAACTTATCCCACAGATTTCTGCACTTCACTCAGTTTAACTTTGTTTAAACTGTTTTCTTCTGAGCATAATTAACAAGAAATTACTTTTTTAAGTGTTTTTAAGTTTTAAGTAGTCACTGATGCTGATCTACTTCAGGAACGAGGCACATGCATATGCATTTGTGCTTTAGAGACCACAGCTTAAGTCAGTACCAACATAATTCCTAGACACTGGCAAAATTGAGCTCATGGTTTTATGATGCAATGCAACTCAAGGGAAATTTGTGAATAAATTATTATCGGCCATGAGACGATGTTATTATAATACTAATTTGTCTCCAAAGCCACCACCCTGCATTTGTGGTATTTTCAGCCTGAAGCCTGCTCATTTTGAGGTGTACCTAAAGCAGGGGTGTCAAACTCCAGTCCTGGAGGGCCGCAGTGTCTACAGGTATTTGTGGTTTCCTTTCAATCAGTACCCAGGTAAAGCATTGAGAACAAGGTGTGTGGACTTCTTAGCCAATCATTGACTTAAATTAATCACTTGTGCTGAAACGCACCAAAAACCAGCAGACACTGCGGCCCTCCAGGACTGCAGTTTGACACCCCTGACCTAAAGGGTCTACAGGTTTATCCACATACACAGTTCAGTTGCTACGGAGCATTTCATCGTTCTCTGATAAATCTTTTTACCTTTCCAATATGGTATTAACTCTAGACATCTCTGATCCTTGCAGGTAAGTGCAGTTTACCAATAATCTGGGTTTTCATATTGGTTTACAATAGACGTTTAAGGGAAAGTAGGACATCCAGGGGACATAAAGTAAAAGTCCTACCATGTGTTTCTTCCACCCATAGACTCAGCCAGCTGATTTCACTAATTAGTTCTACCTCCTGGCTGAAGAATTATGTTAATTAGCAAATCCAGGTGATTGGAGCAAAATACTGGGGAGGACTTTTACTTTATGTCCCCTGGATTTCCACCTCTGAAAACTGTATTATCATTATCTCTGACTATGCCTGTAGAGTTATGAAACATTTACATGCCTTTGTTTTGTACCACATCGTGAAAGAGTTTTGACTAAAACGGCGCTGAACTGATATTAAAACAGCGTGGAGTGTGAAATTGTCGCTGGCTTGTGGGTGAGTACATGACAGAACTAAACACACTTCATCTGAAGTACTTCTTGCATTGGAGTACATGAAGCAGTGGCATCTCTGAGTGGATGGCTACCCATCACCTGAAGCTCAACCTTGACAAGACAGAGCTCCTCTTCATGCCGTACAAGACCTCCCCACTACATGACCTCTCCATCACCGTTGATGGGACCGTGGTGGCTGCCTCCCGCTCTGCAAGGAACCTGGGGGTGGTCCTGGACGACCGGCTGGACTTCAAAGAGCACATCAGGGCGACGGCACGGTCCTGCAGGTTCCTCCTGTACAACATCAGTACCTGACCACCTACTCCACCCAGCTTCTTGTCCAGACCATGGTCACCTCACGCCTGGACTACTGCAACTCCCTGCTCGCAAGCCTACCGGCCTGCGCCATTCTGCCTCTTCAACTGATCCAGAATGCAGCTGCCCGGCTTGTGTTCAACCTCCCGAAATTTTCCCATGTAACCCCCCTGCTGAGGTCTCTCCACTGGCTGCCAGTTGCAGCCAGGATCAGGTTCAAAGTTCTGACCCTGGCCTACACTGCAGCCAATAGGACAGGCCCCACCTACCTGCAGGACTTAATCCAGAACTATGTTTCTGCTCGACCACTTCGCTCTTCTACAGCAGGGCGACTGGCACTTCCCCCCCTCCGTGTCAAAGGCTCTCGCTTGTCCCGACTGCGGAGTTTTTCCACATTAGCACCTCAGTGGTGGAATGAACTTCCCATTCCCCTACGTTCTACTCCAACCCTGCCTGCATTCCGTCGAGGCCTGAAGACACACCTCTTCAGACTCCACCTTGACTGATATCCTCACCTAGGAATATCAGTTCCCTGTTCCCTGTGTTTTCCTGTCTGTTTATTATAGTTTATAATAGTATTTGGAATGGTTTATAATAGCATAGTTTATAATAGTATTTGGAATGGTTTATAATAGTATAGTTTATAATAGTACTTGGAATGAAAGTGCGGTGTTGCTGATTTGCCCACAGCTTACTGTGAACTACAGTCAACGTTCATTGCTAGGGATAGCTGCTACATATGCAAAGGATGTGCTTTGCCTTGTCTGTTCTGTAATGATGATGATGTCTCTGTACGCACTTACTGTACGTCGCTTTGGATAAAAGCGTCTGCTAAATAAATGTAATGTAATGTAATGTAACTTGAAAGGCACGATTACAGATTCCAAATTGAGAGAAAAAAGGGGGTTATTTAAAAAAAAGAAGCTTCCAACCGAAGTGCCAAGAAAGTGTTTTTTTTTTCTTGACATTTTATGAAACCAGATTTTACACAAAATTCATAAACCCACTGATCTAGTATGTTTACTAGCCAGTCAATCTAAGAAAGTACCGGTTAATTTAGCTTTTAATAGAGCTGTGAAAAACATCCAGTACAAATAAACTGGATTTTTTATTGCACCCAATGTCTTTTGTCCTACAGTCCAGCAGGGGGCAGCATTGCAGCACAACGCTTATGAACCTGAGCCTGTAACTGGAGCAGTACTTCAGTGAGGCATTGTTGTACCACTGAAGGAGCTTGAATTGCTTCTATAATCCATGTATAATGTGTGAATAACCTTGGATAAGGCCGTCTCACTGCTGTCTTGCTAATAGTTACGACATTAACAAAATAATTTTTTCTAAGCCATGGGAAGAAGCAGTATAAACTTACTGTTAAAAAAAATATCTTAACCGCTAATCCAAGGTCAATATCCTATTCATGTACTCGAAACAATCCAAAATGACCACAATCAAAACAAACCGTGAGTTTCATCAAATTGCCTCACCTATGCAGTGCCCTGAGCTGCATTGTAGTGCTGCCTGTTCTTCCAAGATTAATTGGGGCCAGGCGAACAGAACTCCTTTGGAGTGCACAGGATAATACCACATCTTGTTCGGGCATATAAATAAAATCTGGTGCCCATAACACCCCTCTGGATACAAACCCCCTGACTATGCAACAGGAGACTGAATATTTCATTCACATTTACCTTTGGGTGAATGAATGTGTCAGCAACAGAAACTGCATATGAATTATTCATCAACCCAATTATCATGCTGATCATGAATGAACTGTAACTAGAAAAAGCTGGTTTTTTACCATACCCCTTAATGCTGATTTGTGTAGCTACAATTTTTGCACAGAATTATGATAAACTGCAATCTTACATACAAAGCAAAGCAAAGCAACAAATTAATTGGTACAAAGAGATGGGAAAGGAAAATGGAAATAGGAGTGAAGCATGCCCCAGCTTAGATATAGACTATAGGATGCTACAGGTAAATATGGTTAGCCTATACAAAACAATATGTTAGCAAGATTAAACAGAAACCATCTTACAGTGCCACGGTCCTACAATGCATTCAAGGCTATAATTGAAAACTTTGTGTGCTCAGTTACCCCATTACATTAATAATGTTTGCATTATAATTAATATGACTGTGGCAGAAAGATGTCAACGTGTCTATAGACCACTATCAGCTCAACTGGCCAGTATTTGCAGAGGTTGCCAGCCATCTACTGTATTCCAGACTATGCACAGCGCCATTGCACTGAGAATATGTACTTTGGCTGGCTACACCACCTCTCACAAACAAGTTTAAGACAAGCTCAAAGGGGCAAAGGATGCATCCGAAAATAAGACTAAAATATGGGAACCCCAGTGACTGATGGGATGGATAAGTGCCGATCAAAGCAGGTTTCCATTTTTTCTTGACATTTCTTCGCTCCGGTTCATGTTTGCAAATGGAAATCTTATTGCCTTGTCTAGCCTATAGTCTTTGCACCAAATAATTTGCACCATTTCATGTTTCTGTCTCAGTCATTGCCAGTATTCATAAAAGTGTGATAGGTCCAGTTTCCAAAGCAACCATTTTACAGCTTTGGGTTGTAGGTGTATGTGTCTGCATTGTGAAATTGCACCGTTATTCTTACAGAGCGAGAGATAACTAAAGGAATGGTTGCTAGGCTTAGTGGCTGAGTTTATTGTTTGCTGTGCATGTTGATCTGCAGGTAATGGTTGCTAGGCAGAGAGCAGCATTTGGGTGTTGTTACTGCTACATGGCTTTTGTGGATCATGTCATGCTGCATTGAGCATTATTGAGACACCCGGTGGGGCAGGGGTGTATAGCAAGGACCAATCTGTTTCAGGATTTCATGCCAACTTCTGCTCTTAGTTACATAATCATCTCTGTGTTATTTAATCAGATATTTTGATAAAGTCATGACCTACAGCTGCAGACTGCACATGAAAGCATATTACTGTGGTCTGATGTAGTGTCATGTCTAATCCGAAAAGGGCAGATGGGGTGCAGGCTTTTCTTATAGCCCAGCACCATGACACCTGATTCAACTAATTAACTAATCATGGTCTTCATTCAAGATGTTGATAAGTAGAGTCAGGCATCTTAGTTGTGGACAAAAGCAAAAAAATCTGCACCCACGTCAGCCCTTTTTGGATAAGAGTGGACACCCCTGGTTTACACGGTTGTTTAGAAAATTAAACCAGAATAACTAAAAAAATAAAACCAGGATACACACTGGGTGTGGAACACACACCTTCAAGACTGGAGCTGTGCACTTGCTGTGAGGAATGAACATCTCGGTTGCTCTGTAAAAAAGCTTGTCTAGTTTGGGTTCCTGTATTTAGATTCTGTGATAAGGAATCTTTGATATAGTTCTTTCTGCCACTTCTTTGGTATAAGGTGAGAAATTTCCATTCTTTTCTGTGGAAGACCATGAGGAATATCCAGCTCGCAGTTCACAGATCGATTCCTTCGACATGTACTGTGGCATTGGAAGCCCGTCAAGATTTTGCTGTCGTCCATGCCAATTGGCGAATTGAAGTAAGTGAAAACAGGGTTTTTTCTGCTACAAGACAACAGGAATGACTGAAAATGCAAGAGCTCTTATCTATTACAAATTACAATAGCACAGCACAGGTGCCATTTTAAAAATGTGTGTGTGTGTGTGTGTGTGTGTGTGCAACTAAGGGTTTGTGTATGTGGGCAAATAAGCGCTTTGTTTAATTAAGCTTCAGGATCAATATAATCTCTTGGCTTCCCCTTAGTTCATTCCATAAATTCAGAATAAATTCACTCTGGCCCATACCAATTCATCCCATTAGGTTTATATTGTTAGATTCTATTCTATATCAAACTCAATCAACTAATTGACATGAATTACATGTCAGAACTATAATCAAGAACTAAAGAAATACTTCAGATATGCTACATGTAAATACAAATTAATTAATATTTCAACACAGGATTGGCATTTTTTCAGTATTCATAATTTGGCCATTACAATATTTTGCTGTCTTTTCAACATTCAGGGCTAAGTTACTCTTTGACCTTAGAAGTAGATGAATCATTGACATTTTCAAATCATTTCAATTCAACCAATAATACTTAACTTAATATTTACACAAAGGTTTTTTTTTTCTTCAAAGTTGTTCAGTTCGATTCTCTCATTAGTTCAATTCTCTTAAAATGCTTGAATATTATCACTGAAATAACATGATTATGATTCATATGAAGTTGTAATGAGGCGTGACGATTGAGGTAGGAGGAGCCAAACGCAGCAAGGGGATTCTTTAAGCCCTAAGGCCACTAAGGCGGGAAACCCCGCAGATAAGGGAGGAGACAAGACAGGGAACACACGTACCAAAGCTACTAACCAGCTCACTGTCACACACCAATAAGTAGAAGCACAAACGCCAGGTCTTTCACTAAGAAAACCAAGCCAAGCGAATGGAACAAAGCACTAGGCTCTCAAACTTCTACAAGCTAAGTGACTAGAGAACAAGCCGGAAATAACAAACGCCCTGTCTCGGTAACGAGACGCATAAGAACAGGCGAGCAGCACAATGGCACAAATAACACACAACAAACATACCAAAGCTACTAACCAGCTCACTGTCACACGCCAATGAGTAAAAGCACAAACGCCAGGTTTCTCAATAAGAGAACCAAACAAGACGAATGGCACAAAGCACTCGGCTCCCATACTTCTAAGAGTTAAGTGACTAAAGAGAGCCAGAAATAAAACGCCCTGTCTCGATAACGAGACGCATAAGAACAGGCGAGTAGCACAATGGCACAAACAAAACACACAACAAACAAACACTGAAAACTAATGCAAATTAGTATACCAGGAGGCGAAAGGAACGGAGATCTTACGTTCCAAGGCTAGTCAGACTCGCCGTCAAACGCAAACCTGTCAACATAAACGCCCAGTCCTCCCCATAGGAAGACATGCACCGAAAGACGAAACCGGACCATAGTTCCAAACAAAATCGTCAAACTCCATGTACGGAGACAGGTACCAAAAGGAACGAACAGGACAGGCTGCACCGGACATTTACCGGCTAAAAAACCAAAACGAGTTAGTATAAAATAAACGCCCTGCCTCTCCATGATATAAAATATAAAAAATAAAATATATAAATATAACGAGGCGAACAGGAACAGGGATTTAACGTTCCATGGCTAGTTTAATAGGCTCGCAGTCAAATGCAGAAAACATAAAGGGGTAAACGCCCGATCTCCCAGGAGGGAGAAACATTTTACAGGCGAGCCGACGGAGCACCGTCGTCCCATATCTTTACTAGCAGAAAGACTAATGCAAGCTTAACTAGAAAACACACGCCCTAGCCTCTCAGTAAGGGGAAATGTAAGGAGGCGAAGGAACCGATAATTAATGTTCCAAGGCTAAATAGAGACTCGCAGTCACACGCAAACATGTCCACAACATCGCCCGGTCTCCCTATGGGAAGACATGTACCGAAGGGCGAACAGAACTACAGTTCCTAACAGAATCGCCCAAAACTCCATATACGGAGAAAGGCACAGAAAGACGAAAGGACAGCTGCACCGGAATTATCGGCTAACAGACTAGCGCAAGCTCAAACACTAATACAAGCCCTGCCTCTCAGTATGAACAAATGAAACGTACCAAAGCTACTAACTGGCTCCCTGTAACACGGAAATGAGTAGAAGCTAAAACTCCAGGGGCCCTATCTTGGCGATCTTGGCGCTTAGTCTAAGCGCATGGCGCTAAGTCAATTTCGGGCGTGTCCAAGTCCACTTTTGCTATTTTAACGGCGTGTTTTTTTGGCGCTAAGCACGGCGCATGGCGCAACTGGGCTGAACCTAGTCGCTTCATTAATTATAGGTGTGTCTTGGGCGTGACATTCAATAAACCAATCAAAATGTCATATCCCATTCCCTTTAAAAGCCTGCTTTTCCACCTTGGCGGATTGCTTATGATGGCGAAACAGACATGCTCGTGCGTGTTTAGTGTGATCAAGGAATAGGCTAAATGGAGTATGATCAATATTATTCGGACTAACCATTAGCCTATGAGTTCCCGGTAATTCCAGACAGGGCTGTTATTTTACAAAATATGTGCGGTTAAATTTCGTTAAAAGGACCTGCAACAGCTGAGAATAAGTTATCAATGGCTTCAGTCTCACCTTAGAAAACGCCAAATTAGCCTGCTTGTTCAGCGAATTTCGTTTGAGTATGCAATGAAAGTGTCAAACATCAATTCCAAGAGGCTGTTCTCGAAGTTCAAGCTTCATCCAAAGTTCATTAGGCTACCTGCATAGTAGGCTAATATTGATTAATAACATACATACCGTTATTTTGCCTTAATGATGACACTAAATAGCCATACAATAAAGCTGTCAGGTTCGCAACCCATAAGTTCACGCATATTTCCCCTTGTTTAATAATGTCCTGTTTATGGAAATGTGACCAACCTGTTTTACTCGTAGCGTAATCCTTTAAAACAATCCACTTTCCCAGGAAGACCGTTAAATGTGCGACTTACAGCAGGGGAAACAGAACATGCAGCTCACGTGCAGAGAATGGCATTAAAATTAATTGTGAATTAATTGTGTAACGTGCTGCAAATTTGTTTTAGTTTCTAATTAGACGCTTAGTTCTCTTTAAAATCGTTTTGTTCAGTTAAGGAATAACGGGTGAAATCAGCTGGGTTTTAAACGGTGAGAGTATGGAAACCTGGTCACTGTAATTTAAAAAAATATGAAGGACGAAGAATAGCTAAGGTTACAATTTAGTTAACATGGTGACATCTCCGTTTTTTAACCATAGGCTATCGAAGAAAACCTTATGCACAGCGAATTCGCTGTAGCCTAGGCTATTTGAAAAACAATAAATGCAATATTCACTGGACAAGGTTTTGAACTTTTTTCAGTCACAAACCATTCTATTTACTTACAGGCTGTATTCATAGATAAACAGAGCTGTATTGTAATGACATCTGAAGCGCATTTTCAGAACTTAAATGTCCGTCTATTGCCGTGCGCGAGTTTTCCATTGAATGACAATTCACGCATTAGGTGCAAAGACAATTCGCGCATTAGGCTTGATAGCTATAGGTGTTATCAGCTCCTTTTTAATGGATAGCCATTGTCCCGTACCATCGCACATCACCTGGATGTTGATGGAGTGGGCTGAGAGCAATGTAATGTGGCATTGTTTCCCTTCGCTGAGGGAAAGGTATGTGGACCTATGGAACCTTTTATTATTATGCATTTTTGATATAGCCTACACAATACTAATATTTCACATTGTGATCTAGATATTTTAGTCATGCCTGTGCACGCCCCTGTGTGTAACAGACAGGAGGGTATGCGCGTTGTGCACACGCCTATGTAGACGCACTTATATGCGCCGTTAAAATAGCATGTAAACAACTGCGACATGACTTTAGACCAGGTTTTGGTGGTTCTAGCGCAAGCGCTTTCTGTTGGCTCAAGATAGCAATACGCCAAAAAGAATCCTGGCCACTCCTCATCTTAAGACCAACACGCCCAGTTCACTAATGATGGCGCAAGAGTTACGCCGTCAAACATGCTAGTTTGACGGTGTAAGCGTTAGGCGTTATTATGGACCTAGCGCCAGGTGTAAGATAGCAAAGACACTTGCGTTTGCGTTAGCGCCGCTTTGCGCCGGGTGTAAGATAGGGCCCCAGGTCTCCCAGTAAGAAAACCAATCACAGGTGAAAATGGAACAAAGAACTGCTACTCTATACTTCTACGAGCTAAGTAACTAAATAGAAGCGAAACGCCCGATCTCCCTATGGGAAGACATGTACCGAAGGGCGAACAGAACTACAGTTCTGAACAGAATCGCCCAAATCTCCATACACGGAGAAAAGCACCCAAAGACGAAATAGAGCAGAGATCCGCGGTCCCATACTTCTACGAGATAAGTAACTAAAGAGCCAGCAAGAAATAAGCCCTGCCTCAGCAATGAGACGTAAAAAATAGGCGAGTAGCCCAAATGGTACGGATCACTCACAGCCAACAATACACCACAGTACAACACAAAAAACAAACAATCTCGAAGCCCCGAATGAAGGAAACGGGAGGCTTAAATAGCTCTCAGTGACCACGCACTAAGGAAAACGACCGCATAGGGAAACAGGGTTAAAAACCATGACAGAAGTATATTCTGATAAACCTCCGTTTCTAATCCCCTCTCTCACACTCCTATCACACTCTCTCTCTCATACACACATACACACAATCTCACTCGCCGAAATAAGATATATCATGATTTATATGAACGATATTATGATAACAAGAATACCAAACCCGGACTACTTCGCTAGGACTAACCCGAGATAAGGAGGACTGGAGCACACAGAGCTCAGAGCAAAACAAAATATTTTAATGCGACTGACGTCTTCTTCAGAGTCAAATGGAAATACAGACAATGCACCGGGAGGTATATAAATACCCTCCCATCAATTACACAAAGTAAGGTGCGCATGTGTAGGACTAATATATCTCGTCATCAATACCACATACATAATGTTATCTTCGGACAGACTAAGAGAGCCCTCAAACTTAGAATTGCTGAACATAAGACCGCGATCCGGTCCAAGAATATGGACTATGCAATTGCGCGACATTACGCTGAAGCCAATCATGGTTCTGTCTCTTCTTTAAAATTTTGGGGTATTGAGAGAGTCACTTTATCATCCAGAGGCGGAGATATTATTAAGCAACTGCTCCGCAGAGAGGCGTACTGGATACATACTCAATAGTGTGGAACCCAATGGGTTAAATGAGTCGTTGAATCTTTCATGTTTTTTGTAACTTGTGTACAGGCTTTTTGATTTTCTTTGTATATTGTTTTATGCCATGTTCACAATAGACAATTATTCAGTTTATTTACCTATGACATTTGTCGGTCTTCTCTTTACCCTGTTAAAGAAGATAACATTATGTATGTGGTATTGATGACGAGATATATTAGTCCTACACATGCGCACCTTACTTTGTGTAATTGATGGGAGGGTATTTATATACCTCCCGGTGCATTGTCTGTATTTCCATTTGACTCTGAAGAAGACGTCGTTGACGTCGAAACGTCAGTCGCATTAAAATATTTTGTTTTGCTCTGAGCTCTGTATGCTCCAGTCCTCCTTATCTCGGGTTAGTCCTAGCGAAGTAGTCCGGGTTTGGTATTCTTTCTATTCACTGGTCCTTCTGTTGAGCACCTATAGTTCCTTGTTTATATAGCCGGCTTGTAGCGCGTTTGGGATCACCCCCTTTTTACTTTGATATTATGATAACCTTCCCTTTCTAATTATCTCTCTCACTCATACACACACTCTCTCTGTCTGTCACACACACTCTCTCTCACTCACTCTGGCACTCTGTGTGGTTGCTTTTCTAATTATGGCCTTTGGGTCCTGCTGGTCCCCACTGCAGTGTTATTGAAATGCCCTGCCTAAGCCTTCCCCATGGGGCAGGAAGAGGTGTCAGGAAAGCTCTGGCCGGGATCTTTCCATTAATAATTCCCCTGTAATAATACACACAGCGGGGAGGTGTGTGTTCACACTGATCTTACGGGAGAAGTGCAAGTTCGAAATGCGTGGCGCTCTAGAGGGTACGTCACCTCAAAAAAAACTGGCACATATACCGGCAGGGGCATTTTTCGGGTGCAATAAAAACCGATCTGAAGCATTGAAACTGTGGATCGCTTGCACAGCAATATAAAAGTGTTTCAGATGATGATTCCGATAAAATGAAATCTGACATTCTTCTTATATGTCACATTGCTTTAATTTAGCAGACGCTATCCAGAGCCACAATGAAAGGGAACACAAGTGCATCCACTGGGGTTGGAGTTATATGAACAACAGTGCCATACCCGGGTAAAACATTCCCAAACCAGAGTAAGTGGAACATCAATATAAGCACTAAATGTAGGCTTACTTGCAACAACCTTTATAACTGTAACATAGGGTGTGAGTAATGCACCATAATAACATAATTAGAATAAATTACATGGAAGTGTGTATTTTAATAATAATAATATATAAAATTCTGTACTGGCCCTGGTAGATCTCCTGGTTGTTTGATGGGTTGCCAGTTAGTGACCACCATAGACCTGATTTCAGGGGGCGAAGGACTGTCGCACCCAGGACAGCTGGTACAGTAGGCTGGGTATGCCAGATAGGAAAACCCTGCCGGTCACACATTTCTCCCGCTAGCCGGATGAGCTGACTGTCCTGATTCCTGGTGCCAATGTGTCCATCTGTCTCAGCAGCTCCCATATAAGCAGCAAGGATCAGACTGGCACATCTCAAGATTTCATATCAAACCATACATAGTCATTGTGTATTTCCTATACATACATGTATATTAATGTACAAATCTGCATATGTATTGTATACACAAGGTAATATAGTGCAATTTTACTGATGAATGCTGGTGATATCACCAGAATCAGTGTTACCTGCTTTTTACACAGCTAGCTCAGGCAAAAACAACACATTATTTTGGAAGGATGTAATATAACAAGCAACATTTTAACACATATAGGGCCTGATTTGCTCAGACCTTTAGCATGTGCAATACCCTTTAGCACACACAAAACTAATAACACAACCCATGATTGGTGAATAACAAATGCCATGGCCAACCATTGGTCATGTTATTGGTTTTGCGTGCGCTAAAAGGTTTTGCACGTGCTAAATGTCTTAGTAAATCAGACCCATAGCATGTTGTTTTATGAGCAGCAAAATATCGCTATACTGTAACCTATTGAAATAACCTACCTATAAAATACCAGGATCATTGGTTTTGTGTTAATGACTTGTGTATTGTTCATGACAGTTGGTGATATGCACGAGTCAAATTCACTTCATTGTAAGCCGTACTTCACTTGATTCAGAGAAATGGCTGGGTACAGGCCAGGAGGTTATTTATCCCGGCGAAAGTCCAGTTATCTAATCTAGTGAGATGGTAGGGCCAAACAAGGTCATAATCTGGGAGGTCAGGAATCACAAGATTGTTAAAGATGTATTGAGCTTCCAGCTGAAATTGATTGAACATATTACATAAATTATGCAAATCTATCTATCTAGGGCTTAGTTGTTTGTATTCCCCCTGGAAAATTTCATTTGGTAAGCACTGTGTGACCACTTGTTTTTTAAATCATGCTATACAAAATATATGTCTGTCTGTCTGTCTGTCAATACTACAACATTAGAGTTTGATCATTGGTGACTAGGCCTCTTGTTTACATCTTTATTCATCAGACTAGATTCGGCACCAAATTGGCAAAGGGAGATTCATAACTTTTATTGCATGTTAGCCATGTAGGTAAAGTTGAAAAACTAAGCCTGGTGATTATATATTTAATTATTCAAACCTGAGGGAAAAGCAAGATTTGGATGGGTAGTTCCAGATTTTCCCACTAGATGGCGATACAGTGCCTCGGAATGCAACTTTCATTCATTTACCGCAGTATTTAGTAGGTTAAGATTCTCCTTCCTTGTAGCAACTGCATTGCCTGTGATACACACTCCCCTTTCCCTTGGCAAAGGAGAGTAGTACACAGCCATGCTTTTATTTTATCTGAGAGCTGTGTGAGAAAGATTTCTGCCCATAATTGTGGACAGAGTAAGGTTTGAAGAATGAGTGCAGGCCTTTTCACATACATGAGTACCCTGCTGTTTTATTTTGCTGATCCAGTTTACAGATATCTAGCTATAGTTAAGGACAGATCTTGACGCAAGACCCATGCGTAAACTGTAGTGAGCATCACCTGCAACCCTTTGTGATGTCATTTTCTCTCCTGTGAGAAAAGGGAGTGGTCTACAATGAAGAGCCAATCAAGTCCAGCTGGAGCAGAGGCTGACAGGATGAGACACAGGAATGTACAACGGCAAAAACAAGTATAATAAGCAAGATTGGGAACCCTCATTAATTGCATTATATCATTGCCTTTTTTTACGATACCAGCCTGTCAGGCATATATTAAAGTATATCTTTATGAAAAGAACACCATCTCTGTGTTATACCTTTATCTTTATTAAGAGTCAGGCTTTCCTAGTTATGTCTTTGTAGTATTATGAGTAGAAACTACCATCTATGTGTTAAGGTTTAATACTTTAGTCTTTGGTATACACTGACCTTCAGAATTATTGATATATAGACTAGGGCTGTGTCTCAAATGGCAAAAATGCTGCCTTTGAAGGCAGGAAGGCATCGAGGTGCGTCTCATTCCAAAATTAGCATAAAATGCTGCCTTCTAAGGTTCTCATGACGTAGCGTAATGATCAAACGTAAACACTGATCTTGCATGACATCATCTTGCCTTCGAAGTGTGTCCCAAATTTGTTGCCTTTTGAGGTACCTTCAGGGGGAGCAAGACAGGTAGCGAGGCAGCTGCCTTCGGTTTGAGACACAGTCTATATCACTGGTCTCCAACCCTGTTCCTGGAAAGCTACCATCCTGTAGGTTTTCATTTCAACACTAATTTGGCACACCTGATTCTAATAATTAGCTTCTCAACAAGATCTCTAGCTGTTGAATGAGGTGTGCTTTGTTAGGGTTGGAGTGAAAACCCACAGGACGGTAGATCTCCAGGAACACGGTTGGGGACCACTGGGCTATATTGTATGCTCAAAAAATTGGGAAATTATCTGTTATACGAATATAATTGTTCAGAGAAATATCTTGTTTAACAGGTAAGCATGTTTTTTCCCCCCAAAAAAGAATATGCCATTTATTCACTCCCCTATATTAAGTGCTTTTTGCACCCTCCCTTCACAAGGGTTCTATAGTGTTTTATGAGACTGGTGAACATATCAGGGGGGATCTTTGACCATTCTGTCATATAGAACCTTTCAAGATCCTTCAGATCCTTTCATCGGCGCTTGTGGACTGCCCACTTCAATTCAAACCACAAATTTTTGATGAGCTTCATGTCTGGAAACTCAGATGGCCATTGCAAAACAGTAATTTTGTGGTTAGTTAATAATTCCTTGGTTGAGTCTGAGGTATGTTTGGGGGTCATTGTCTTGCTGAAAGAGCAATTTACAGGCTGGTTTAAGCTTCCTGGCAGGGCAACACCAGGTTATTGGCAAGAATGTCTTAGTACTTGCTTGAGCTCATGATTCCATTAACCTTAATGAGAGCCCCGAACCAGCAGATGCAAAACAACCCCATTACATCAAAGATGTACGACCATAATTCACCAAAGATATTACGTCCCTTTCAACATACGCATACTTCTTTTGATGCCAGACCCCAAAAAGCTCAGTTTTCTTCTCATTTGACTACAACACCTGTTTCCCATCAATGTTCCGCATTAGAACTTCAATTGGAACCAGGTGTTATGGAACTGGTTGTGTGTATGTGTCCATATGTAAGGAATAAACCACAATATGTGTTGTTCTCATGATAGACAGTATATGCACGCCCGGGGTGGTAATGTGGCACCAAGTAAAAATAAAGTTATCACATAAAAATGATCATATTTTGGTATGTGTACGTCCACCAAAAAATATAGTCCCTTATTTACCAAGATGCAAAAAGAGGGGTAGCTCTTGATAGGATAAAAAGACATGTACACTATTGTGTTAATCAAGTGTATTGTAATTGACATTTAAGTAGCAAGAAAGCATGAATTAGCTAAGCGAGCTAGCAAATTAAAAAGGCCTACCATGTTGTAGCAAACTATATGTGATTATTATTTATAGCTTCCTAGATTAGTTAACTACCTAACTACTTAATTTGTTCTGGTAAAGTGACAAGCAGTTTTCTATTACTACTGCAGTAAAACATTGTATGTAAATCGGCTTGTTGATAACATTGGGGTTGTGTCCAAATCAGCACCCTTCCATACTATATGCTTGCTGAATACACTGGACGGAATAGTAGTTTTTTCTCTAAATGTAGTATAATAAAACCCCCGGATGATGTACTTACTTCCAGGGGTCCGCTGAGTATATCCGGGAGCATACTTTTCAAGAAGTAAGTGAACATTTTAGTTGCATAAATATGCAGTTCGCTGACGTTTCCTTCAACAATAACGAAAACAACACGTGACATGGCCGTACAAGGGCAGGACATCTTACGACACTTCCACAACACGGTTGGAAAATAGTATGGAGGATATTTTTTGCATACTGCACATCATAACAAAACAGTATACAGTAAACAGTACAGAGCTGCTAGTGCACAGTACACAGGAGACAGGATGCAGTAGATAGTGTGATAAGCCCGTGAAAAAGGTCTTAAAGCCCAATACCAAATCCCCAAGTAGTGGACTGTATAAGGAATTTTTTTTCCCATCCATCATTATCTAACCCGCTTATTCCTAGGGTATGTACTATGAAGGAAGTTTAACATACCCAGGGTTTCTTTGTGTTAGCTGGCTTCACAAAACCTAACCGCCGCAATCTGGCTAAACCGGTACTACGAACGTGGTTATCAACTTGCTAAGTGAACACGGGCTTTGTTAATCAAGCTCTGTGCGCGTTCCCATCAAACGGGCGGTGTCTGCAACAACGAGCCTATAGCGGTACAGCATGGGCTGTACTCGACCAGCGTATTTCTCTCCTAAGGAAAAAAAAACCTGATACGGACAGATATAATGGACGGACACAAAGAACATAAAACAATCATTAGAGCAAAACAAAACCAGGGAGGAGCTTTTGCAACAAAAAAAAGCTCATTGTGTAGGTTAAATTAGTTAGTTAATACTAACTAACTTACCACTCATAATGATAAAATCTGTACACTCAGTACATTGTCATACATTTTATTTCTAAGGTGACAACTGTACTACTTTCTAGAGCTCCTAAAATTTAAACGTGATATATTGAAACATGTTTAAAATCTTGCTGAAGCAATCACACCAAAGTTTATTCATAAACTCTGGGAAAGAACAACGGATTTTGTCGGTCTCTAAAGCATTTTCCGGAACTCAGAAAATCTTTTGCGGAACTCAATAATCTTGCCCTGCGAAGAGACTCCCTCACTATCTACACGTATCTCTACAGGATCCTTTGGAATGGAGACGCCTTTTTCCAAAGCCAAGGAGTTGATTGGTCAAAGGGTAGTGCTTTTATATGTTTCAATCCGTTAGCCTGAACATAACCTGCCCTGGAGTACCTGGAGGAAACCCATGCCCCGGAGCAGGTTAGCTATGCAGAGTAAGTTGCCATGGCAATATACCCCGATTAAAAGTGAGTCGGCTTTGTGATACAGAAAACCCAGGGTTGAAGCCTAAGTTAGCTCACTAACCCCTTAATCTCGCTTCGTAGTACACCCCCCCGGTCAGGGTCGCAGGGGCGCTGGAGCCTATCCCAGCATGCATTGAGCGAGAGGCAGGAATATACCCTGGACAGGCCATCAATCTATCACAGGGCACACACACCATTCACTCACACACTCATATCTATGGGAAATTTAGAGTCTCCAATTCACCTAACCTGCATGTCTTTGGACTGAGTGAGGAAACCGCTCTTGCTGTGAGGTGACAGTGCTACCCACCGCACCACCATTACATATAAGGTATGTAATTCACACTGTTCTATACAAAGCATCTCTTCAATCTTCATCCTAAGAAGAGTACCAAGTCTGATGGACATATACTCCGGAGAGACGATGTCTTCACCATCCGTGGCCTGTGTAATCTCACAGTTATGATTTTAATGGACTTTCTTTCATTGTGAGCAGTGAAGTAGGGAGAAATGAGCTCTGTGACTACACATAAAAATGCTTAACTGCCGGTAAAAATTAATATGAACACATTTTCACATCCATACCTTGGATTTTGGGCATGATGTGTTACGAACCAGAAACGGGACGAACCCAAGTGCAACGACCAGGAGACAGATTCACAAAGAGGGTGTTTAATAAATTAAGTGTTGGGGTAGTCCCAACACTGTACAAGAGGGGAAGAAACACGATATCACACAGGAACAGTATGTAGCCCGGGACGGGCTGCTCCAAGCCGGAGCTGGACTGGCAGGCCTGGAATGTTTCGTTCCCAAACCGGAACTGGACTGGACAGGAACTGGACCGGGAGGTCCACACCGGAATCTGGGTCTGGAACAGTTTTGTTCCAAACCGGAACTGGACTGGACTGGAACTGGACCGGAAGGTCCACACTGGAACACGGGTCTGGAACGGATTTGTTCCAAACCGGAACTGGACTGGACTGGAACTGGACCGGGAGGTCCACACTGGAACTGGGGTCTGGAACGGATTTGTTCCAAACCGGAACTGGACTGGACTGGAACTGGACTGGACTGGAACTGGACCGGGAGGTCCACACTGGAACAAGGGGTCTGGAACGGATTCGTTCCAAACCGGAACTGGACTGGACTGGAACTGGACCGGGAGGTCCACACTGGAACAATGGTCTGGAACGGATTTGTTCCAAACCGGAACTGGACTGGACAGGTAGGTGCGAGACTCACACCTGGACTGGAATTGCTGGGGAGCGGCTCACTACGGCAGGACAGGAACTGGACCGGATTGACTGCACCGGTACAGAACAAAAAACAAAAGGTAGGGTTAGTGCAAGGGAAGGCACGGGAATGACCGGGAGGTTCTCACGGAGGTGCAGGGTTTGAGAGGGAGGTGGTTGGTGAAGCACGGCAGAGATGGGTGGTGTGGCGTAGCTGCGGTAGGTCCGGAAGGAGCTGACTGTCTCCAGAGCTCCAGGAGCCGGTGCCGAAGAACTCGTTGGCTTCTTCGGTCGGACAGGAACAACTGGAGGGTAGCCAGGTAGCAAGCTCTCCCGGAGCCTACACGAGCTGGAGGTGGAGGTACCGCAACACACACAACGATAACGGGGGGAAACGAACACTGCCACGGGTGAATGGGAGCTGGGTTAGATGGAGGAGAAGGGAAACAGGTTAGCTGCATGCACGACAAGAATTGACGGGGTGGTTAACTACCAGACTGTAGTTAGGAGCCGAACCCAAGCTGCACGGGGATAATATTCCCCGACCAAGCGAGTAGTTCTCTTTAACACGACCAGGAAAACAACGAGCATGAACACCGGGTGACGAACGTTAACGAACTGGCGCCGACTGGCAGCCAGCCGAAGGACTAAATAGTGAGGTTAATAATAGAACTAAACAAGGGACAGGTGTGGAAAATCAGCAGGAGTGATTACAAGACACCAGGTGAGGGAATGCATGCAACGAGGGGGGACGGAGTGAAAAGGCGGAAGTGAGACAACCAAACGAACAAGACAGGGAAGGAAACGCCCAGACCGCAGCAGCGGGGAAAACACGGACAAAAGGATCCAACATGACACGGAGGGAAAACAGGAAAATACAGAAAACGAACAGGAAGGGAGCGGAACATTACAGTACCCCCCCCCTCAACGTACGCCCCCTGGCGTACCTGGCGGCCTGGTCTTAAGAGGGAAGCGACTGTGGAAATCCTGGATCAATGATTGATCCAGGATGAGGCTCCTGTGGAGCCACGACCGCTCCTCAGGACCATACCCCTCCCAGTCCACGAGGTATTGAAAGCCCCGACCTTTACGGCGGATGTCGATGATGTGGTCCACCGTGTAGGCCGGGGCGTTGTCGATGACCCGGACGGGTGGAGGAGGGAGGGTAGGGGCACTGAGGGGGCTGGAGGCGACAGGCTTGATCTGTGACACATGAAAAACGGGGTAGACCTTGAGGGAGGAGGGGAGGGAGAGTTTAACAGAAACCGGGTTAATGAGACAAACAACAGGGAAGGGACCAATAAAACGGGGCCGAAGTTTTTTAGAGGAGGAGGGAAGGGAAATGTTGGAAGTAGAAAGCCAGACCTGCTGACCGGCTCTGTACTTAGGGGCTGCGGTCCTGTGCAGGTCCGCCAGACGTTGGGAACGGGCATTCGAGCGCAGGAGTGCGGTGCGTGCAAGTCTCCACACGCGTTTGCACTTGAGGATGTGGGATTTGACGGAGGGGACTGCTACCTCAGCCTCCTGGGCCGACAGGAGAGGAGGTTGGTAGCCTAATGCGCACTCGAACGGGGACAACCCTGTAGACGCACTCTTAAGAGAGTTATGGGCGTACTCTACCCAGGGAAGAAAACGGCTCCAGGAGGCGGGATTGCGTGCAGTGACGCACCGCAGGGCGGCCCCCAGGTCCTGGTTCGCCCTCTCTGCCTGGCCGTTAGACTGGGGATGAAAACCAGACGACAGACTGGCCGAGGCCCCCAGGGCTACACAGAACGCCTTCCACACCTGGGAGGAGAATTGGGGCCCACGGTCCGACACAATGTCGGATGGGATCCCGTGCAGCCTGACCACATGAGACACCAGGAGCTCCGCAGTTTCGAGGGCGGACGGGAGCTTAGGGAGGGGAACAAAGTGAACCGCCTTGGAGAACCGGTCCACAATTGTCAGAATGACGGAGTTGCCTTCTGACAATGGTAGACCGGTGACGAAGTCTACGCCAATGTGGCTCCAAGGACGGCCCGGAACAGGGAGGGGAAGGAGAAGACCAGAGGGAGGCTGGTGGGAAGCCTTGCTCCTGGCGCACACCGCGCAGGCCAGGACAAAAGCACGGGTATCCTCCTTGAGCGTGGGCCACCAAAAACTCCTCCTGACGAGGGTGGTCGTTCTGGCAACACCTGGGTGGCACGCCAGACAGGAGGCGTGAACCCACTCAAGGACCTGGGAGCGGACGGGGTTGGGAACAAACAGGGAGGAGTTAGGGTTACTACGGGGGTCAGGGTGGGAAGTCTGGGCGGACCTCACAATCTCCTCAATCCTCCACGAGACCGCAGCCACCATACAGGAAGCCGGTAGAATGGACTCGGGGTCAGCAGGACTGGAGGGAAGGGAAAAAACACGGGATAAGGCATCCGCCTTGATATTGCGGGAACCGGGGCGGTAGGACACAGAAAAATTGAATCGGGCAAAGAATAATGACCACCTCGCCTGTCTGGCATTAAGCCTCTTAGCAGATTTTAAATAAATGAGGTCTTGGTGGTCAGTTAAAACAATAAAGGGGTTACCTGCCCCCTCCAGCCAGTGGCGCCACTCCTCGAGAGCCAGCTTGATGGCCAGAAGCTCCCGATCCCCGACATCATAGTTCCGCTCGGCGGAGGACAGCCTCCGGGAGAAGAAAGCACAGGGATGGAGCTTGTTGTCCAAGGCGGCTCGTTGGGACAGAATGGCCCCCACGCCGGTGTCGGAGGCATCCACCTCAATCGTAAATTGGCGGGTAGGGTCAGGGTGACAAAGAATAGGGGCTGAGGAAAACCGAGTCTTAAGGCGTTCAAACGCGAGCTGAGCCTCGGAGTTCCAACAAAAAGAAAAAGCAGTGGAGGTGAGTTTGGTTAGGGGAGCAGCAATGACACTGTAATTACGGATAAATCTACGGTAAAAATTGGCAAAACCAAGGAACTGTTGTAGGTGCTTACGAGAGGTGGGTTGGGGCCATTCTGTCACCGCCTTGATCTTGGCAGGATCCGCCCGGATGCTGCCCTCCTCGATGATGAAGCCGAGGAACGGGACTGAGGAGACGTGGAAGGAGCACTTCTCTGCTTTGACAAAGAGCTGGTTTTCCAGCAGACGCTGGAGAACCTCCCGGACATGGAGAATGTGCTCCTGAGGGGACTTAGAAAAAATCAAAATGTCATCGATATAAACAAACACAGTTTTCCCCAACAGGTCTCGCAGGACGTCATTTACCATGCCCTGAAAGACTGCCGGGGCGTTAGTAAGGCCGAAGGGGACCACTAGGTACTCGTAGTGGCCCAACGGGGTATTGAAGGCAGTCTTCCATTCATCCCCCTCCCGTATACGCACCAAGTGGTACGCATTACGGAGGTCGAGCTTTGTAAAAATGACGGCCTGCGAGAGGGGTTCAAATGCAGTATTAATAAGGGGAAGAGGATATTTGTTGCGGATGGTTATTTGGTTTAGCCCTCGGTAGTCGATGCAGGGCCGTAGTGAGCCGTCCTTTTTCCCCACAAAAAAGAACCCAGCACCAACAGGAGAAGAGGAGGGGCGGATGATGCCCGAGGCGAGGGACTCATGAATATACTCCTCCATGGAGAGTTTCTCCGGGCCCGACAGACTGTAGAGACGACCCGACGGGAGCTTGGCTCCTGCCAGCAGGTCGATACAACAATCGTAGGGTCGGTGAGGAGGTAGGGACAGAGCGCGTGATTTGGAGAAGGTGAGGGAGAGGTCGTGATATTGCTTGGGGACGTTGGACAGATCGGGTTCGGGTAAGTTGGTGCTGGAATTCTTGGACCCCGGAGGGGGGAGAGCGGAACGGAGACAGCTAGCCAGGCAGTGGCTGCTCCACGCCAGGATACGACCGGTTTGCCAGTCGATATGAGGGTTGTGAAGGCGGAGCCAGGTCTGACCCAAAACTATGGGGGATTGTTGCGAATTAATGAGCAGAAGTTGAATACTCTCCCTATGATTGCCGGATAACACGAGCTGTACGGGAACGGTGGAGTGGGTGACTAACCCCAGACTTCTCCCGTCTAACGCAAAGGCAGTGATGGGAGAGGGTAGTAGATCCGTGGGGATGCCGGCCCTCCTGGCGAAGGTGATGTCCATAAAGTTGGCGTCGGCCCCAGAGTCGATAAGGGCCGACGAAACTTCGGACTTGTCCCCCCAAAGGAGAGTGGCCTTGAAGACCAGGCGATTCTGAGCTGCATGGCAAGGTATGATTGGGCTCGTCAGTACGCCCAGTTTTACTGGCGAGCCTATTCTTTTGGGCGAATGGGGCATGAGGCGATCTGGTGGCCTGGTTTGCCACAGTAAAAACAAGATCTTGATCGCAGGCGACGTTGGCGCTCTTCGGCGTTGACCGCAACTCTGCCCAGTTGCATGGGCTCTTCCTCAGAGACACCAGACGCCGCCCTGGATCCAGAGGCAGAAGGGTGCGAGCGAGTGTGTTGTTGATGTTGATGCTGATGACCGGAGTTCCCCCCTCGCTCACGGGACCGGATACGGAGTCGGTTGTCAATAGCGATGGCCAGGCTAATAAGGCAATTGAGTGACGTTGATTCCTCACGGGTGGCAAGTTGGTCCTTTAATTCTTCGCTAAGCGCCTGGCGGAAAGCCCCCTGAAGGGCGGTGTCATTCCATCCGGACTCCGCTGCGAGGGTACGGAATTGTATTGCCATTTCCGCGACACTGCGGCTTCCTTGACGGACCCGAAGTAGGCGTTGTGTTGCGTCCCGCCCACAGGTAGGGTGATCGAACACTCGCCGCATCTCAGCAGTGAAGGCGGCGAAGTTGATGCAGAGCGCGGCTTGGCTGTCCCAAATGGATGTAGCCCACTCCAGGGCACCACCTCCCAAACTGCTCATAATGAAGGCGATCTTACATGGGTCGGAGGCGAAGGAGGAGGGCTGCATCCGGAATACAATGTCGCATTTCATCAAAAATTCGCGACACTTTCCCAATTCCCCGCGGTATAATTCTGGGTGTTGAACGCGGGGCTCACGGAGAGAAGTGGGCACAGAAGGATCCACCGGCGGGTCCGGCGCGGGCGGTGTAGGGCCCACAGGAATACGCGGAAGCGGCTGGTGAAGAGCTAGCTGTGCTACTTGCTCCGTGATGACCCTCAGCACCTCCAGCACGTCATCCAAACGTCGGCCCTGTTGGTCGCTGACCGCAGTTTGGCAGGAGAAGGCGTGGCGAATTTGCTCTAGGTCGGCTGGGTCCATGATTTTTGGCCAGTTCGTTCTGTTACGAACCAGAAACGGGACGAACCCAAGTGCAACGACCAGGAGACAGATTCACAAAGAGGGTGTTTAATAAATTAAGTGTTGGGGTAGTCCCAACACTGTACAAGAGGGGAAGAAACACGATATCACACAGGAACAGTATGTAGCCCGGGACGGGCTGCTCCAAGCCGGAGCTGGACTGGCAGGCCTGGAATGTTTCGTTCCCAAACCGGAACTGGACTGGACAGGAACTGGACCGGGAGGTCCACACCGGAATCTGGGTCTGGAACAGTTTTGTTCCAAACCGGAACTGGACTGGACTGGAACTGGACCGGAAGGTCCACACTGGAACACGGGTCTGGAACGGATTTGTTCCAAACCGGAACTGGACTGGACTGGAACTGGACCGGGAGGTCCACACTGGAACCGGGGTCTGGAACGGATTTGTTCCAAACCGGAACTGGACTGGACTGGAACTGGACTGGACTGGAACTGGACCGGGAGGTCCACACTGGAACAAGGGGTCTGGAACGGATTCGTTCCAAACCGGAACTGGACTGGACTGGAACTGGACCGGGAGGTCCACACTGGAACAATGGTCTGGAACGGATTTGTTCCAAACCGGAACTGGACTGGACAGGTAGGTGCGAGACTCACACCTGGACTGGAATTGCTGGGGAGCGGCTCACTACGGCAGGACAGGAACTGGACCGGATTGACTGCACCGGTACAGAACAAAAAACAAAAGGTAGGGTTAGTGCAAGGGAAGGCACGGGAATGACCGGGAGGTTCTCACGGAGGTGCAGGGTTTGAGAGGGAGGTGGTTGGTGAAGCACGGCAGAGATGGGTGGTGTGGCGTAGCTGCGGTAGGTCCGGAAGGAGCTGACTGTCTCCAGAGCTCCAGGAGCCGGTGCCGAAGAACTCGTTGGCTTCTTCGGTCGGACAGGAACAACTGGAGGGTAGCCAGGTAGCAAGCTCTCCCGGAGCCTACACGAGCTGGAGGTGGAGGTACCGCAACACACACAACGATAACGGGGGGAAACGAACACTGCCACGGGTGAATGGGAGCTGGGTTAGATGGAGGAGAAGGGAAACAGGTTAGCTGCATGCACGACAAGAATTGACGGGGTGGTTAACTACCAGACTGTAGTTAGGAGCCGAACCCAAGCTGCACGGGGATAATATTCCCCGACCAAGCGAGTAGTTCTCTTTAACACGACCAGGAAAACAACGAGCATGAACACCGGGTGACGAACGTTAACGAACTGGCGCCGACTGGCAGCCAGCCGAAGGACTAAATAGTGAGGTTAATAATAGAACTAAACAAGGGACAGGTGTGGAAAATCAGCAGGAGTGATTACAAGACACCAGGTGAGGGAATGCATGCAACGAGGGGGGACGGAGTGAAAAGGCGGAAGTGAGACAACCAAACGAACAAGACAGGGAAGGAAACGCCCAGACCGCAGCAGCGGGGAAAACACGGACAAAAGGATCCAACATGACACGGAGGGAAAACAGGAAAATACAGAAAACGAACAGGAAGGGAGCGGAACATTACATGATGTGTCTGAAGAAAAAGTTAGGCTGTGGCTATTGTTTTACTCATACCTTGTAACACTGGGGGCCCTATCTTGGCGATCTTGGCGCTTAGTCTAAGCGCATGGGGCTAAGTCCATTTAGGGCGCGTCCAAGTCCACTTTTGCTATTTTAACGGCGTGTTTTTTTGGCGCTAAGCACGGCGCATGGCGCAACTGGGCTGAACCTAGTCGCTTCATTAATTATAGGTGTGTCTTGGGCGTGACATTCAATAAACCAATCAAAATGTCATATCCCATTCCCTTTAAAAGCCTGCTTTTCCACCTTGGCGGATTGCTTATGATGGCGAAACAGACATGCTCGTGCGTGTTCAGTGTGATCAAGGAATAGGCTAAATGGAGTATGATCAATATTATTCGGACTAACCATAAGCCTATAAGTTCCCGGTAATTCCAGACAGGGCTGTTATTTTACAAAATATGTGCGGTTAAATTTCGTTAAAAGGACCTGCAACAGCTGAGAATAAGCTATCAATGGCTTCAGTCTCACCTTAGAAAACGCCAAATTAGCCTGCTTGTTCAGCGAATTTCGTTTGATTATGCAATGAAAGTGTCAAACATCAATTCCAAGAGGCTATTCTCATGGAGTTCTCGAAGTTCAAGCTTCATCCAAAGTTCATTAGGCTACCTGCATAGTAGGCTAATATTGATTAATAACATACATACCGTTATTTTGCCTTAATGATGACACTAAATAGCCATACAATAAAGCTGTCAGGTTCGCAACCCATAAGTTCACGCATATTTCCTCTTGTTTAATAATGTCCTGTTTATGGAAATGTGACCAACCTGTTTTACTCGTAGCGTAATCCTTTAAAACAATCCACTTTCCCAGGAAGACCGTTAAACGTGCAGAGAATGGCATTAAAATTAATTGTGAATTAATTGTGTAACGTGCTGCAAATTTGTTTTAGTTTCTAATTAGACGCTTAGTTCTCTTTAAAATCGTTTTGTTCAGTTAAGGAATAACGGGTGAAATCAGCTGGGTTTTAAACGGTGAGAGTATGGAAACCTGGTCACTGTCATTTAAAAAAATATGAAGGACGAAGAATAGCTAAGGTTACAATTTAGTTAACATGGTGACATCTCCGTTTTTTAACCATAGGCTATCGAAAAAAACCTTATGCACAGCGAATTCGCTGTAGCCTAGGCTATTTGAAAAACAATAAATGCAATATTCACTGGACAAGGTTTTGAACTTTTTTCAGTCACAAACCATTCTATTTACTTACAGGCTGTATTCATAGATAAACAGAGCTGTATTGTAATGACATCTGAAGCGCATTTTCAGAACTTAAATGTCCGTCTATTGCCGTGCGCGAGTTTTCCATTGAATGACAATTCACGCATTAGGTGCAAAGACAATTCGCGCATTAGGCTTGATAGCTATAGGTGTTATCAGCTCCTTTTTAATGGATAGCCATTGTCCCGTACCATCGCACATCGCCTGGATGTTGATGGAGTGGGCTGAGAGCAATGTAATGTGGCATTGTTTCCCTTCGCTGAGGGAAAGGTATGTGGACCTATGGAACCTTTTATTATTATGCATTTTTGATATAGCCTACACAATAATAATATTTCACATTGTGATCTAGATATTTTAGTCATGCCTGTGCACGCCCCTGTGTGTAACAGACAGGAGGGTATGCGCGTTGTGCACACGCCTATGTAGACGCACTTATATGCGCCGTTAAAATAGCATGTAAACAACTGCGACATGACTTTAGACCAGGTTTGTGGTGGTTCTAGCGCAAGCGCTTTCTGCTGGCTCAAGATAGCAATACGCCAAAAAGAATCCTGGCCACTCCTCATCTTAAGACCAACACGCCCAGTTCACTAATGATGGCGCAAGAGTTACGCCGTCAAACATGCTAGTTTGACGGCGTAAGCGTTAGGCGTTATTATGGACCTAGCGCCGGGTGTAAGATAGCAAAGACACTTGCGTTTGCGTTAGCGCCGCTTTGCGCCGGGTGTAAGATAGGGCCCTTGGTCTTTATTTCAGAGGGCACAGGAGGATATTCGCGCTAACTTCGAGTCCTGTGGGAAATATAAACAGATTTTTTTATTTTAAGTATAAAATTTATTGACATATAGAGTATACACGCCAAAAACAATCCTCTACACCACTTTGAGCTTCCTCTGAACGTCCAGGAAGTGGTTCCTTTAGTTGAGCAATATGCCCTGACACCGCCTCTGCTTCCTTAAGGATTTTGTTGCAGTCCCAAACCTGTTGCAGGTACCTTTATATCGATGACGACGCATTCACTCCATTTCCGATCTGAAAGATAATTTCCACACGTTGTATTTTCGGAGGATTAACTTAATTTGCATCTACCAAAAAAAGCAAAATGCATAATTCACAGTGTGGTAGTGTCGTAGCGCCGGGTACTCCAGTAACGTGTCCTTGCTGGAGTGGGTGTGGATAAAGTGGACTCTCTCCATTGAGGTCCTCTTCATTATCTCTTTGAAAAGTTTCAGTTTCTTGCACTTCTCTTTCTCTATATACCTCCGAATACTGAAGCTGCCCTCTGAACTCTTTAAAGAGCAGAACACAACAAGTTAAACATATATACATGTGAAAAATAGTTTCACAGTTTAGCATATTTCTTACGAGGGGGATAGGAGTAAGCCAGAAAGGCTCCCATGTGTACCAAGACCATCCATGCCAGTTAAACTTCTTTAATTTGTTTTTCAACGTAAAAAACATGATTCCGTATGAAGAACAAATGATAATGTGGTTTTATTCTTAATGATCAGTCAGAAAACATGCATTCGATTTGTATCAGCTTTGATAAACATTTAATTCTGCACGCTGCATCCTACTGTGATACGTATAAAAAAACATTTCCTCCTTCAGTAAGGTCTCAGAGGTCTGGGTATTTTGTGACTAAAGATATGCAGTCATCAACATATCGCCTACTTATAGAGTACAACTGAAAGAAAATACACTGAATAAGGTTCCATTACAAAGACCTAAATGATGATTCTTTCATCATTTATAAAAAAACAAAGTAATAAACTTACCCGGTATAACTTTGGCACATTGTGTTTGTGTCAAACAGTACATATAACAAATATAAGGTCTGAAACCTGCAAAGCCAGTGTCAAAGAGGGACTTTGAGGCTGCCGTCATGATCAAGGTAGCTGGCCAAACCATAAAAAGCTATTTCTTCACCTGCCATTAATGCTACCCACAGGAGGCTGTCCCCGACAACACAGGCGCACGTGTATGGCTGTGAAGACTGAAGGGGTAAATCTGATGGATCATCATGAACACTGGGATTTCTTCAGCATATGCTGTCTCAATAAAAAGAAAGCCTCCAATCTTGTCTGACACGTTGTCAACAGTGATATGGTTGGTTTGAATGCAGGGTCTGGCTTAACATTTGCCCTGAATCTGGCATGCAGAGCTACGCTTACAAAGACGTGGAGAGCATGTAAGGGCTCATATTTTGTTTCTGTGCAGGGTGGGGACTTGGTTCCTAAACATTTGCTATTTGTCTGCTCCCGGCATTGTCTTATTTGACGTCTTCATGCCAGTATCTCTGTAATCATCCTGTAGTTTCAGGTGACGCATGCAATTTTCTTCAAATATTCATGCTTTGCCTCAAAGTGCATACAAGCGTGGGCCATATGCTATCATATGCCCTAATGAGTGGGCCACATGCCAAGTTCTCCAGGTATGGTATTTATGTTTTTCCGAGAGTAAAGAGTAAGTGGCATGATTATGCCACCAGTTTTCACAGAGCACGCCTGACCACTGCATGAAAAGCTGCATTTACGAGGCGGACACTAGGTGGTCTCTGGCCATTTGCGCATGTGTGTCTGCCGTCGGAAACGGACATAATCTTGTGCACGGAGGAGTTCTTGTCCAGAAATTTGTCATAAATTACTAGAGACATGGGCATCCACTCCTCCTACTCGGGAATATCCGAGTCCAGAAATCCCCGATCACAGACGTGGCCTGGGAGTGTGCAGAAGTTTCTGAAAATATAATGTGGACAGAGGAAACTACCGCTCAAGACTGGTGCATGGCAAATTTCACGGAAAATTAACAGGTCAGATATCTTCCAGAAACTCATAATTTCATGCAGCGGACATTTTTCAGTTTTGGTCCTAATTATCTGTGGAAGCAGTGGAACCTAAAAAGTGCCCGAATTTCTGAGGCACTTCCAGCCAGATGGCCATCTGTTCTCAGGATGTGCTCAGAAAGCAGTGGTGGTTTAGAAGGTCTGTCATTGTCTGCATTGGGGAATTGTCATTGTTGAGCCTGTCAGGTTTTAGGTTAGAAAATAGAGAACCAAACGCAACAGATAAGGATTCAGAAAGCGTATCTAAAAGACACGCCACAGAAGCGGAATTAAACCGCACCAAGGGAAGAAAGGAAACTGAAAAGCGGGAGCAAAACTTCCCCAGCTCAAGGCTAACACAAAACAACCTCAAACGGAGGCGATAGTTCACTAAAACAACGAGAAACAAACAAAAAGAAAACCTCACGCACTAATTGATCTGCGTATATCAGAGGTTGAGAACACTGAAAAGAAACTAACAAAATAGCAAGCCTGTAACTACAGCTCAGTCGGCTAAGGAGCTGCACAAAGAATAAACAGGCTGCAGGCAAAAAGAAAAGAATAGAGGGCGATAGGACAGAAAACCAGAAATTCTAATCCTATAACTTATACCAATAGCTGTGTCTCTGTATAACACCAAACAGAGATACAGAAGCTAAAGACTTTTACCTATACCAATACCGGCTATCTAGTAATACCTCCACAACAATCTAGAAGCACCGGAAAGCGGAAGTGAAGCTCTATTTATAGCCGACGGAAACCAAACACAGGTGTCGAAGATAATGACCCGGAGAGATCCAAACACCGGAACGGAGGAAGAAAAAATCCGATAGAGCTTCAGACGATGCCAAACGGAAAACCATGGTAGAAACAAAAGGAGACAGCCACTAACCATGACAGTACCCCCCAACTAAGGGACGGTTCCAGACGATCCCTAAGCTTTGCTTTTGCGGAAGTCCCTAATGAGAGCGGGGTCCAAAATATTCTTGGATGAAACCCAACAACGCTCCTCTGGACCATAACCCTCCCAGTCCACCAGGAACTGGTACCCTCTGCCCACACGTCTCTCGGCCAAAATGCGCCGAACGGTGTACACCGTACCTCCCTCCAAGAATCGAGGGGGAGGAGGCGGCTTGTCAGCCGGAGCGAGAGCGCTCACGAGCACCGGTTTCAAACGCGAGACATGAAAGGTAGGGTGGATGCGCATGGAAGATGGTAACTGAAGACGTACCGTGACCGGGTTGAGTTTCCGCACGATCTTAAAGGGGCCCACGGATCGAGGCGCGAGTTTGCGGGACTCAACTCGCAATGGCAGGTCCCGTGTGGAAAGCCACACCCGTTGCCCCACCCGGTAGGAGGGAGCCGAATGGCGGTGCCTGTCAGCCACCACCTTCTGTTTAGCCGAAGCGCGCAGTAACGATGCGCGTACGCGCTTCCAGACCGCTCGACACCTACGCACGAAGAAGCCGGCGGAGGGTAACTCCGCATCTCTCTCCAGCTCAGGAAACAAGGGAGGTAGGTATCCCAGCTGAGCCTCAAAAGGAGAGATTCCCGTGGACGCGTTGCGCAGGGTATTATGCACGTATTCGGCCCAGGCGAGAAAGCGACTCCAGGAGCTAGGATTGGACGCGGCCAGACACCGGAGAGTACTCTCCATACTCTGATTGGTGCGCTCTGTCTGACCGTTAGTCTCCGGGTGAAAGCCGGAAGAAAGACTGACAGATGCCCCCAACAGAGCACAAAATGAACGCCAGAATCTAGCGGTGAATTGGGGGCCGCGATCCGACACCATGTCCAGAGGTAGGCCGTGCACCTTAAACACATGGTCTATCATTAGCTGGGCCATCTCAGGTGCCGATGGCAGTTTAGGCAGAGCGACAAAATGAGCTGCTTTGGAAAAACGGTCAACTATAACTAAGATGACCGTATTCCCATGCGAAGGTGGCAGGCCTGTAACGAAGTCGAGGGCGATGTGACTCCAGGGGCGCCTGGGAATGGACAGGGGGCGCAAGAGACCCGAAGGGGAAAGCCGTGAACCCTTATTACGGGCGCAAATAGCACATGCCGCGACAAACTCCCGCACATCACTCTCGAGCTTCGGCCACCAAAACCGACGCGAGACAAACTCCTTTGTCCGGTGTACGCCCGGATGGGCCACTAACTGGGAAGTGTGACCCCACTGAAGGACACGAGACCTCAATCGAGAGGGAACAAACAAGCAGTGGGGCGGACCCCCCCCTGGACCGGGATTGGAACGCAGAGCCTTCTGCACAGCCGCCTCAATGGCCCACATAACAGGAGCCACAATATGAGAACTAGGGACCACAGATTTGGGACGTGACTCCTTATCCGACCGGTCATAAATGCGTGATAACGCATCAGGTTTCATATTTTTTGACCCGGGGCGATAGGTAAGGATAAAATTGAATCTGGTAAAAAACAAGGCCCAACGGGCTTTTCGCGAATTGCGCGTTTTGGCCTGTTGGATATACTGCAGATTCTTATGGTCAGTCCAGACTGTAGGGTGCTCAGCTCCCTCCAACCAATGACGCCACTCCTCCAGCGCCAATTTGACCGCCAACAGTTCAAGATCACCGATGTCGTAGTTTCTCTCGGCAGGTGTAAGGCTACGAGAAAAATATGCACATGGGTGTAACTTGCGGTCCACCGGAGAATGCTGAGACAGAATGGCCCCAACCCCCAGCTCCGAAGCGTCGACCTCCACCACAAAGGGAAGGGAGGGATTGGGAGTAGCAAGAATGGGCTCGCAGCAGAACCTCCTTTTTAGTTCAGTAAAAGCGGTCTCCGCCCTGGGGTTCCACTAAAACCGAGCAGGAAATGCTTTTTTTTTTTGTGAGGGCTGTGATAGGAGCCGCTACTGGGCTAAAACTGCGGATAAATCTCCTATAAAAATTTGCGAAGCCCAAGAAGCGCTGCACCTGCTTCACAGAAGTAGGAGTGGGCCAATTCTTAACCGCTGAAATCTTCCTTGGATCCATCAGGACTTTACCGTCAGCAACAATAAAGCCTAAAAAGGAGATGGAACTGGAGTGGAAAGAACACTTTTCAGCCTTAACAAATAGTTGTGCCTTAAGAAGTGCCTCCAACACCTGTCTAACGTGTATGATGTGAGAGGGAAGATCCGGAGAAAAAATTAAAATATCGTCTAAGTAAACAAAGACGAATCTCTCCAGCATCTCTCTCAAGACATCGTTCACTAGCGCCTGAAAAACAGAGGGGGTGCTAGTGAGACCGAACGGCATCACCCGGTATTCGTAGTGTCCGTGATGTGTGTTAAAAGAGGTCTTCCACTCATCCCCCTCACGAATGCGCACGAGATTGTATGCGCTACGTAGGTCGAGTTTACTAAAAACCGATGCCCCCTGTAAACGCTCAAATGCGGAATTCATGAGGGGAAGAGGGTACCTGTTCTTAATGGTAATAGCATTGAGGCCCCGGTAATCTATACAGGGTCTTAGCCCTCCGTCTTTATTTTTAACAAAAAAAACCCCCGCACCGGCGGGTGACGTGGACGGCGTGATAAATCCATTGGCTAAGTACATTGACTCCTCAATGTACTGCCTCATAGCAGCGCTCTCAGGAGCTGACAAGGCGTACAATGAGCCTCTGGGAGGGATAGTGCCAGGGTACAGCTCAATGGCACAATCGTATGGTCTGTGAGGTGGTAATTTGGCAGCACGCTGTTTACTAAAAACCTCCGCGATGTCTGAATACTCGATAGGCACACCTGCGGGTAGATTAAACTCAAGCGCCCCTACCACCTCCGGAGTACCGGAAGATCTGTCAGACGAGCTATCCCACTCGAAATCGGAGATGGAATGTTCGTCTTCCTCTGTGAGAAGCCCCTCAGCAAAGGGATCCCAAGAGAGACTCTCCTCACCACTCCCCGCGAGGGAGGAGGAAGTATCTCGATCCGGATAAGATTCTGCCTCCTCAGAATCACTCTCGGAATTAGGTTTGGACAGATCAAAGGTGGCGCTTGGAACAGGGTAAACGACAGGATAACAATGCGCTAAACAGTGGGAACCCCACTGACGAATAGGTTTCCTATTACTACCCCAACAGATATGCGGGTTATGTAGCCCTAACCATGAATGTCCCAGCACTAAAGGATACGACGGAGAGTTGATTAAAAAAAATTATATTCTCTCCGAGTGCCCCTGGAGAGGAATGCGCATCTCAATTGGATTTGTTTTTTGTTTAATGAGTCCAGAACCCAAAGGACGACCATCCAGGGCAGTAACTTGGCGAGGACTTATTAGGATTGGTAGGGATTTGTAAATTCCTAGCCCATTTAGCGTCAATAAAAGACTCCACAGCCCCTGAATCAATAAAAGCGGTAACGTTTGCCGAACGTCCCTCCCAAAACAGTCGGACAGGTATGAGGGTCCGGGAGTTAATACAATCTTGTCTCACTGGGGACCCCGACCTCCCTAGTGAGACCCCTCGTTTCCCACCAACTTGTAGCAGCGATCCTTAGTATGACCGCTACGCTTACAATGCTGGCACCAGTACTTCCGTGGTCTCGCTCTCCTACTTTGATGGAGGGACGAGCCATCCACCTGCATAGGCTCCTCCTGATCAACGGAGAGATATGTGGGCACAGTAGGCGGAATGTCTCTTAACACGGACCTTAAACAGGGCGACTGATCTTTAATTGCACGTTCACGTTCACTAATCCGGTTATCGAGACGTATTGCAGAAGTTATTAATTTATTTAGTGTAGGGGGTGGTTCTAGCATAGCCAACGCATCTTTGATGGAACTGGATAATGCTTGAAGAAAGAGGGATTTTAACGGGCCGTCTGACCATCCCGTCTCCCCGGCTAGCGCTCGAAATGTAATGGAGAACTCAGCTACAGTCTTAGTGCCTTGACGTAAGCTGGTGAGTCTCCTTGCCGCCTCCTCCCCTGAAACCTCGTGATCGAAAACCAGTTGCATTTCCTCCATAAGTTGCACTGGATCCCGAATGACAGGAGCATTAGCTCGAATAAGAGGATCCGCCCACGCAAGAGCCTGGCCATTTAATAAGGACAAAATAAATGCTACCCGGGATTCTGGTGTGGAGAAACGACAGGGTTGTGCCTGAAAAAATATCAGACACTGAGTTAAAAATGGCCGGCATTTACCCGATTCCCCACCATAGCGATCCGGTAACTGTAATTTTGACTCTTTTATGGTACGTGGAGCGGGTATGGGAGGTGTGGGTGCTTGTGCAACTGGAGGAGGGTTACTTGCCACAGAAAGTCTGTGCAGGCTCTCTGTTAAGCGTTGGAGGCACTCCCCCTGGCTACGCAACTGTTCCCACAGCTGACCCTGTTGAATCTGCAGGGAGATAAGTGTTTGCTCTGTAGTACCCCCCGTAGCGCCCTGACTGGTTTGTTCATAATCCCTATCTGACGCTGATTCTTCCATGTTTAAAGGCTTCTAGATTCTGTCAGGTTTTAGGTTAGAAAATAGAGAACCAAACGCAACAGATAAGGATTCAGAAAGCGTATCTAAAAGACACGCCACAGAAGTGGAATTAAACCGCACCAAGGGAAGAAAGGAAACTGAAAAGCGGGAGCAAAACTTCCCCTGCTCAAGGCTAACACAAAACAACCTCAAACGGAGGCGATAGTTCGCTAAAACAGCGAGAAACAAACAAAAAGAAAGAACCTCACGCACTAATTGATCTGCGTATATCAGAGGTTGAGAACACTGAAAAGAAACGAACAAAATAGCAAGCCTGTAACTACAGCTCAGTTGGCTAAGGAGCTGCACAAAGAATAAACAGGCTGCAGGCAAAAAGAAAAGAATAGAGGGCGATAGGACAGAAAACCAGAAATTCTAATCCTATAACTTATACCAATAGCTGTGTCTCTGTATAACACCAAACAGAGATACAGAAGCTAAAGACTTTTACCTATACCAATACCGGCTATCTAGTAATAACTCCACAACAATCTAGAAGCACCGGAAAGCGGAAGTGAAGCTCTATTTATAGCCGACGGAAACCAAACACAGGTGTCGAAGATAATGACCCGGAGAGATCCAAACACCGGAACGGAGGAAGAAAAAATCCGATAGAGCTTCAGACGATGCCAAACGGAAAACCATGGTAGAAACAAAAGGAGACAGCCACTAACCATGACAGAGCCGGGCACCAGCGATTTGTTTTTTTTCCGAGGCTCATTTAACACCGGAATAGTAGGAATGTTGTCCTTGATAAAATCATGCATAACGTCTCGAGGAAATGTGTAAACAATGGGACAAGGTGCACATGTCATTTTAGAGGAGCAACATGGACCTGTGACGCCATACACCGAGGCATTTTATGGGTTTCTTGTACGGTCTGCAGATGGCATTTGTAATTTGCCAAATCACACTTTATGAAATCATAATCTCGCAGAGTGCCTAAAGCACCGAGACAGAACCAAACTGTTAAATAAAGGTTTGCACAATTCAGCAGGGTGAACGAACACCTAATACAGAACCAAACTGTGCGACTAGAACAAGACAAGGAATAGCGAAGACCAGAGGTTTCAAACAAACAACGTTAATGAACTGGCCCTGGACAGAAGACAGCAGGTGAGTTAAATAAGGAGTGTAATAGGTATCAATTAGGAAAGCGTGCAAATGTATGCGTGGGTGATTGAACAGAGCGGAGTGTGAGGAATGCGTGCAGAAATGGAAAGAGGGGATAGGAGTGGAGAAATGGAGTAGTACAAATGGAGGGAACACGGAGAGAACGGACAGGATGGGAACGGAATGTTACATCCTCACAGAAATACTGTTCCAAGTATCGACTCTGTGCTGATACTTCTCATGCACTCCTCAAAAGCATCTCTCTGACTCAAAGGTTCACACAAATCATCTGATATGAATATTTGATGTGAATATTTTGAAGTACTGTATTGTGATGTGAATTAATCAAAAATTGATTGGACATCCTTGACTATACATACTGATGTGCAAAGCTGCAGGGACACAGTGCTTTTTCTGATTTACAAAATAAAAAGGAAAAGGTTTCTCTAAGGGCCTCTAACCTAGTCTTCACTTTTCCAATTCAGTGACTCAATTACACTCCTTGCAGGTGGTGTAAGGAGACTGGGGCCATCGCTCACACCGCCTTCAATATAATCACTCACAGGGTGGTTAGTCAGAAAGATTGGAATTCAACAAACCTCTCTCTTTTCTGTATATGTGTGTCTGTATCTATAGGTTTTCACACAACCTCCATACAAACTCAGATACAGACCAATGTATCTTCTTAGTTTTATTGATTAAAAAATGTTTATTGCAGATAGGGAAGTTATACAAAGCAGACATGATGATGATGATAAAGAAGAAACCTTGAAACTGTAGTCCTGGAAATCGCTCAACTGAATAGACCGTTCAGACACTTTGGTATTTCTAAAAGAAAAATGACAAGTAGAATTTAAAAGCTGAAATCAATGGCTCTGATAAATACCTATACTACTGCAGCTGCATCTTGTGGTGGACTGTTCAGTTATCTGTCCCTGGCCAACATATCTAAAATGCATCTAGCCCACAAAGTATTCTTACCTCTTTTATTTATGCCCATGGAATTTTATTACTTTCATGTCAAAAGTCGAGTGTGCAAGAAATATATTGTTGTGCGAGGGCATGTGGACTTCATGCTCTCAAATGAATTTCTTGCGCACTCATCTTCTGTACAGCCATTGAAGTAAATACCACTTCAGATAAATTCAAGTGCCGTGCTTTGTAAGTAGACCGTATACAATTTATACAGCCACGTCTTAATAGAAACACTGTAGCCTACTGTGGGGTTTCATCTCATGAAACAGTTAGTATAATAAGAGACACATTTTGAGCAAACACTCTGGCTCAAGATTCATTTAATAGTTTTTGGAGCAGCTTTATATGATTTGGAACAATTAAAGGGATAGTTCAGAATTTTGGACATAATGTCTCAATTACGACTTACCCATGATGTAGTTGATTGATGGAAACCATTTTCAGATAATTCCATGCTGTCCCTTCTTTTGGACATACACACATTGCTAATGCTAACGCAACTCTAAGGTAACTAGTAGCATCCACTACCAAATGCACTTAAACACACCACAGTGCACCCAAAGCAAATAAAATATGACGACAGTCTATCGGGGTTATTTTCAGTGATTATACCATCATTTTTGAAGTCAAACTATCGTTGAATCCTTTACTTTGTGCACACCTAAATTCTCCGTGGAAGTACGGCGGCGGTGCGATACTTTACGTTACTAGGTAACGTAAAGTATAGCTCTGCCGCCGTATGTAGTGCCGGCCAAGAACAATATCGCGCGTGTAAAAGAATCAGACTAGTAGTATTGTTAGCTAACGTTCAGGTAAGATGGTATTTCGGTGTGTATTTCAAGGTTGTTCAAATCATGCAAAAAAATGGGCACCACAAAGTTTTCACCGATTTCCAGTAGAAGATCAACAAAGAAAAGAGCTGTGGCTCTTGCTGCTCGCATGGATGTCAACACACCAATTGAGACTCTAAAAAAGTTAAAAGTGTGTAGTGATCATTTCACGGAGGACGACTATGTGAAAATCAAAAAAGGACGGTCGGGACACTGCTGTGCCATCACCTGTTTTCCTTCATGCACCGAAAACAACTGACGAGCAGGTAACTAATAAATGATTGCATGCGTGATCTATCTATTCAATTTAGCTAGCTAGTTGCCACAATTTGGGAAGTCATGGAAGTGGTCAAACCTTTCCTGCAAATTGGTAGGCAGTGTGCTTGCTTGTATATGCTGTGTTATTCTGTAGCATGTTTGTGTTTAGCTGACTTGTTGTCTACCAAATATGTAACTTTACGGCAAAAACGGATTGTGTCGGCAACTGTGGAGTACAGCAGATAGCCTACAGGCAGATACCCTGGCTAATCTACAGCTAGCTCCGCCGCCGTACTTCCACAGAGAATATAGCTCAGCACAAAGTAAAGGATTCAACGATAGTTTGACTTCAAAAATGATGGTCTAATCATTGAAAATAACCCCGATAGAGACTGTCGTCGTATTTTATTTGCTTTGGGTGCCCTGTGGAGTGTTTAAGTGCATTTGGTAGTGGATGATACTAGTTACCTTGCGCTAGCATTAGCAATGTGTGTATGTCCAAAAGAAGGGACAGCATGGAATTATCTGAAAATGGTTTCCATCAATCAACTACATCATGGGTAAGTCGTAATTGAGACATTATGTCCAAAATTCCGAACTATCCCTTTAATGTACAATTACGCTATGCTTTTACAACTGGCGCATAACAGTGACAAAGCCTATATCAGGAATGTATAGTTCCTTAACAACATGATGAGTAGATATGTTGGTCAGGGATTATGTCCAATGTGTTCTATTTTGTAAAGAATTTCCTTCCCAGACAACGTCTCTGAAGGGTGAGACTGAGTAAAATACTGGAGCATTCAACACATAGTGGCACATACAGTATATAGCTTAATTTAATAGAATCAAACAGGGACACATAATCCAGACTGACATTTTGACACAACAAGAATCTCCAGGAAGACTATTATTTCACTCTCTCTCTCTCTCTCTCTCTCGCAGTTCTTCATTTATCAGAAAAAATATGCCATCACTTTATTTCCAAAAGTTATGTGTGCAAGAAATTAATTTGAGATCAGAATTCCCCTTCTTCTCGCACAAAAGCCCTGTGCACTCAGATTTGCTCTGATTTCTTCTGAGAACACTCAAACCTACGCCCGCTTGCTCTCAGTTTGCAACCCGCTTGCACTTGGATTTTTTCATTCAAAATTTCTGCCAAAAGTCCAGCCAATAGAAAATGCATTTGTCCAAATGGAACACTTTTTTGACCAATTCAATCATTAGTGATTCTCAATAATCACATTGGTTGGGTAGGTCAGAAGCATAGCTACACCATAGAGCTTGGTAATGACTATCGATACTGAGCTACAGGGTAGTGTCCTAGCTGCAGAGCTGTTCAAGCAACATCATCATTAATTCATTATGTTGATATACAGTACAGTCTTGCTGCAAGCACCTTATTAGACATAGGCTACAGTCTGAAAACATTGTGCCTCATTTATGAATATGCTCATAAAAATGAATGTATATTTGAGTGTACCAACTTGCGTACGAAAATCTCACATGTGTAATGTGTTCGAGTTTGATAAATCAGACTTGATCATATATTAGGAAGTGCGTGCACATCATTATGAATTACCATACTTACACGCCATTACCATATTTGGCAATGCTACCTCTTTTAAAAAGCATGTGCCAACACGGTTTGCTCAGTATTATAGGCCATGGCGGGCAACAGGAAAGCAAAGAAGAATTCTTCAGTGAGGGTGAAATTGAATGAACATGAAAATAAATGTGTGCTTTTTGGGAGCATTAGTAGTGGAGTGCAGCCTAGCTCAAAAGCCGCTATGTGGCAGAGGGATAAAATGCTTCCTCTGAATAGCGAATTATAGCGGAGCTAAAAAAGAAAATAACCTTTCACAAAAGAACGTTCTGGCGTCACAGGTGGAGGAAAGGGCATCCCAGAGGATGGGGGATATCATTGGGAAAGTGGCCCTGGAAGAGGTGAGAGAAGACAGTGACAGCGACTTGCCCCCGCCAGCACCTTTTTCCTCTTACACTGGAGGCATCGCTCATTCCGGGGTGCCAAGGTTCACTCACGCCAGGGGGCGGCATTTGCTAGGTCTTCTAGGCTAATAAAGCTATACCGACCATTCTTAGAAAAAATAGAAAAAGGTTACTTTCATGCATCATGACTGGTGATGCGTGATTATTTTCATATGGCTGTCTCCAATAAATCCTTATACATATGCTATTTCCTGATTGAATAATTTTAACAAGCTCATGCTTAATTCCATTTAGGCTATATGTGATGATGAGCAACTAATAGAGGTGTCTAATTAAAAATCTACTTATTAAAAATAAACTTACTCAGATATTATTTTTGCTAATTAGGCTACACAAAATAGGTCACGTCTAGAGCTGCAACTCGTAGTGTAGTGCATTTTAAAATATTGCACAGATGCATTAACAGCTTTTAATATTTTCCCAAATGAAAAACCTTAGATGTTATTTCATCCTTTTTACAATCAGCTATTAAAAGTCGAAATCAGATTTTTATGCTGACATAACCTGATATAAAGTTTTCCAAAGAGCACATTTTTGTTTGTCATCTGTTGACTCCACTTTGTGCTTTTAATGAAAGTTATTTCTTTCATTATTTAGGCTGCAAAACCATTGTGCACTCGCTGTTCATTGCATGCAATGTCGCTGCCTCACCACTGGGGAAAAAAGCGTACGCAAAGTCAAGAGCTGCGTGAGATTTCATCGTACCCATGTTTATTTTGAAAAATCCAGAAATTAAAATTGGTGTTACGCACACTTTACGATCAGATTTCAACGTAGGCATGAATGACAAATGAGGCCCATTTCTATTTCTTTGTAGAGGAAATGTCGAAGACATCAAGGCATAACTCCTCAGTGAAATGCAGGCAGTGAATCAGACATCTGCACACCTTACACCTAGGCCTACCCCATTGGCAGCTGAAGGACCTACCTTAGCTACTGCAGGCTCATGAATCTACCTCAAGGGAAGATCTTGCTACTACCTCTTCAGCAAAAGGTGGACTATGGGTAGACTTTGATACTGAAGTGGTTTCTTCCAAACAGCATCATTTGGCAAACACTGACACACACAGTGAAATGTCCAGATTCTCAGAGGTAAGGTAATTTCAAGAAATTAGGACCTGTGTATCAATTCTTCCCAGTGTATAATTTTCCCAGGCATTTCTGGTTCTGCATATAAACTAGTATAAATTAGTGTAGCACCGCAGCCCACATCTATAGTGCAGTGACAGCCCCCCCCCCCACTTTTGTGTGTGTGTGTGTGTGTGTGTGTGTGTCACCCCTCCTTTTCCAGTCTGTGCTGTCTCCTGTCAGTCATGTACAGTTAGATGTTTTATGCTTCATTGATTGGGGAGAGATGTCCGGGCGGGAGAATTATGGATTTAGATAGGGCATTCTTTTTATGGGGGAGGGGTTAAGTGGGATTAAGGTAGAAAAACACCCATTTTATTGCGTCTGTTTTTACTATTGAGGAGAGAGTTACATTACGTTGTGTGTGGGCCTTTGAATAGCGTTGTTTTTAGACTGTTGTTTTCTAAGGAAATGACACCCCCCAACCCATTTAACTTAGCCTGTAAAATTATAGGCAATACACAAATCAGTTCACAATATTGAAAGTCATCCCTGCCTCTGAGCCTACTTTCCCTGTGTAAAAAGTGTTTATTTACAGGCTAATTATACAAATACATTCAAAATAATCAACTGCAATCGAGCAGAGAGTGTTTATAGTCGATACAGTTCAGTGCTAGGTGCTAGTACCTAGCAAGACTTTATAAGAATTTATAATGTACAGTCAATCAATGGAACCGGAAATATTATACGCTGGGAAGAATTACCGGTTACTTTGTGGGAAGTATGAGTCTACATTTCCACATATCTAAGCAGAGTTGCCAAGGAACACCTTAGTTCTATTACCTTATGGCACCTGTGGAGAGTGAAGGCAGGGGATGTAATTAAGGAGATGTTGAATGAATGCAAAAATGTGAACATAATGTAATTTATAACAAACAACCTCTAGATGGATGGTATACATATGTATAGAATGCTTTTTGTATAGAATGTATAGAATGCTTTTTGATCACCTTTTTTATCATTAGTTTCTCTTGAGAATAACAGGTTAAACAACAGATAAAACTGTACAGTCAACGTGCACTTGAAAGATTAGTTTGAATGCTGAATTGCTAAATGTGTCGTAATCATGATTTGTTTTACTCATTTTTAATTATTGTGCTTTTAAGATTGTTATTAATAATTGATTGATTGATTGTACAACAGTTAAAAGTTTATACATGTGTTTTGCCCCTGTTAAAGTCATACATATTTTGCATTACATACAAACTGTCCTGTGGTGATTAAAATTTGAGTGACTGAAAGTAAAAAATTTGCATAGATATGGATTGTTTCCTCAGGTTTACAGCTCACTGGCTGCCATTTACATATAATTCAGATAATATAATGTATTATTATATAATAATATAATACATATTCATATGTCATTGTTTATTAGAAGTGGCAGCAATAGTTCTCATCATGGCAAGTAATACATATATTTGCTCATGGCTAAGATTGTGTTTTACCTATACCTTGCACGGTTGCACAGTTTGAAAGTTTCCATGCTCAAGAAAAGAAAGGCAAGAAAAAAAACAACACACACAATTAAATAACCGCCCACATGCTTATAAGCACATAACACAGTAGAGCACAGGAGAGCACAGTAGTTAAATAATCGCCCACATGCTTATAAGCACATAACACAGTAGAGCACAGGAGAGCACAGTAGTTAAATAATCGCCCACATGCTTATAAGCACATAACACAGTAGAGCACAGGAGAGCACAGTAGTTAAATAATCGCCCACATGCTTATAAGCACATAACACAGTAGAGCACAGGAGAGCACAGTAGTTAAATAATCGCCCACATGCTTATAAGCACATAACACAGTAGAGCACAGGAGAGCACAGTAGTTAAATAATCGCTCACATGCTTATAAGCACATAACACAGTAGAGCACAGTAGTTAAATAATCGCCCACACGCTTATAAGCACATAACACAGTAGAGCACAGGAGAGCACAGTAGTTACATAATCGCCCACACGCTTATAAGCACATAACACAGTAGAGCACAGGAGAGCACAGTAGTTAAATAATCGCCCACACGCTTATAAGCACATAACACAGTAGCGCACAGGAGAGCACAGTAGTTAAATAATCGCCCACATGCTTATAAGCACATAACACAGTAGAGCACAGGAGAGCACAGTAGTTAAATAATCGCCCAAACGCTTATAAGCACATAACACAGTAGAGCACAGGAGAGCACAGTAGTTAAATAATCGCCCACACGCTTATAAGCACATAACACAGTAGAGCACAGGAGAGCACATTAGTTAAATAATCGCCCACACGCTTATAAGCACATAACACAGTAGAGCACAGGAGAGCACAGTAGTTAAATAATCGCCCACACGCTTATAAGCACATAACACAGTAGAGCACAGGAGAGCACATTAGTTAAATAGTTAAAGAAAGGCAAGAAAAAAAACAACACACACAATTAAATAACCGCCCACACGCTTATAAGCACATAACACAGTAGAGCCCAGGAGAGCACAGTAGTTACATAATCGCCCACACGCTTATAAGCACATAACACAGTAGAGCACAGGAGAGCACAGTAGTTAAATAATCGCCCACACGCTTATAAGCACATAACACAGTAGAGCACAGGAGAGCACAGTAGTTAAATAATCGCCCACATGCTTATAAGCACATAACACAGTAGAGCACAGGAGAGCACAGTAGTTAAATAATCGCCCACACGCTTATAAGCACATAACACAGTAGAGCACAGGAGAGCACAGTAGTTAAATAATCGCCCACACGCTTATAAGCACATAACACAGTAGAGCACAGGAGAGCACATTAGTTAAATAATCGCCCACACGCTTATAAGCACATAACACAGTAGAGCACAGGAGAGCACAGTAGTTAAATAATCGCCCACACGCTTATAAGCACATAACACAGTAGAGCACAGGAGAGCACAGTAGTTAAATAATCGCCCACATGCTTATAAGCACATAACACAGTAGAGCACAGGAGAGCACAGTAGTTAAATAATCACCCACATGCTTATAAGCACATAACACAGTAGAGCACAGTAGTTAAATAATCGCCCACACGCTTATAAGCACATAACACAGTAGAGCACAGGAGAGCACAGTAGTTAAATAATCGCCCACACGCTTATAAGCACATAACACAGTAGAGCACAGTAGTTAAATAATCGCCCACATGCTTATAAGCACATAACACAGTAGAGCACAGGAGAGCACAGTAGTTAAATAATCGCCCACATGCTTATAAGCACATAACACAGGAGAGCACAGTAGTTAAATAATCGCCCACATGCTTATAAGCACATAACACAGGAGAGCACAGTAGTTAAATAATCGCCCACATGCTTATAAGCACATAACACAGTAGAGCACAGGAGTTAAATAATCGCTCACATGCTTATAAGCACATAACACAGTAGAGCACAGGAGTTAAATAATCGCCCACATGCTTATAAGCACATAACACAGTAGAGCACAGTAGTTAAATAATCGCCCACACGCTTATAAGCACATAACACAGTAGAGCACAGGAGAGCACAGTAGTTAAATAATCGCCCACATGCTTATAAGCACATAACACAGTAGAGCACAGGAGAGTACAGTAGTTAAATAATCGCCTACATGCTTATAAGCACATAACACAGGAGAGCACAGTAGTTAAATAATCGCCCACATGCTTATAAGCACATAACACAGTAGAGCACAGTAGTTAAATAATCGCCCACATGCTTATAAGCACATAACACAGTAGAGCACAGTAGTTAAATAATCGCCCACACGCTTATAAGCACATAACACAGTAGAGCACAGGAGAGTACAGTAGTTAAATAATCGCCCACATGCTTATAAGCACATAACACAGGAGAGCACAGTAGTTAAATAATCGCCCACATGCTTATAAGCACATAACACAGTAGAGCACAGGAGAGCACAGTAGTTAAATAATCGCCCACACGCTTATAAGCACATAACACAGTAGAGCACAGGAGAGCACAGTAGTTACATAATCGCCCACACGCTTATAAGCACATAACACAGTAGAGCACAGGAGAGCACAGTAGTTAAATAATCGCCCACACGCTTATAAGCACATAACACAGTAGCGCACAGGAGAGCACAGTAGTTAAATAATCGCCCACATGCTTATAAGCACATAACACAGTAGAGCACAGGAGAGCACAGTAGTTAAATAATCGCCCACACGCTTATAAGCACATAACACAGTAGAGCACAGGAGAGCACAGTAGTTAAATAATCGCCCACACGCTTATAAGCACATAACACAGTAGAGCACATTAGTTAAATAATCGCCCACACGCTTATAAGCACATAACACAGTAGAGCACAGGAGAGCACAGTAGTTAAATAATCGCCCACACGCTTATAAGCACATAACACAGTAGAGCACAGGAGAGCACATTAGTTAAATAGTTAAAGAAAGGCAAGAAAAAAAACAACACACACAATTAAATAACCGCCCACACGCTTATAAGCACATAACACAGTAGAGCCCAGGAGAGCACAGTAGTTACATAATCGCCCACACGCTTATAAGCACATAACACAGTAGAGCACAGGAGAGCACATTAGTTAAATAATCGCCCACACGCTTATAAGCACATAACACAGTAGAGCACAGGAGAGCACAGTAGTTAAATAATCGCCCACACGCTTATAAGCACATAACACAGTAGAGCACAGGAGAGCACAGTAGTTAAATAATCGCCCACATGCTTATAAGCACATAACACAGTAGAGCACAGGAGAGCACAGTAGTTAAATAATCGCCCACACGCTTATAAGCACATAACACAGTAGAGCACAGGAGAGCACAGTAGTTAAATAATCGCCCACACGCTTATAAGCACATAACACAGTAGAGCACAGGAGAGCACATTAGTTAAATAATCGCCCACACGCTTATAAGCACATAACACAGTAGAGCACAGGAGAGCACAGTAGTTAAATAATCGCCCACACGCTTATAAGCACATAACACAGTAGAGCACAGGAGAGCACAGTAGTTAAATAATCGCCCACATGCTTATAAGCACATAACACAGTAGAGCACAGGAGAGCACAGTAGTTAAATAATCACCCACATGCTTATAAGCACATAACACAGTAGAGCACAGTAGTTAAATAATCGCCCACACGCTTATAAGCACATAACACAGTAGAGCACAGGAGAGCACAGTAGTTAAATAATCGCCCACACGCTTATAAGCACATAACACAGTAGAGCACAGTAGTTAAATAATCGCCCACATGCTTATAAGCACATAACACAGTAGAGCACAGGAGAGCACAGTAGTTAAATAATCGCCCACATGCTTATAAGCACATAACACAGGAGAGCACAGTAGTTAAATAATCGCCCACATGCTTATAAGCACATAACACAGGAGAGCACAGTAGTTAAATAATCGCCCACATGCTTATAAGCACATAACACAGTAGAGCACAGGAGTTAAATAATCGCTCACATGCTTATAAGCACATAACACAGTAGAGCACAGGAGTTAAATAATCGCCCACATGCTTATAAGCACATAACACAGTAGAGCACAGTAGTTAAATAATCGCCCACACGCTTATAAGCACATAACACAGTAGAGCACAGGAGAGCACAGTAGTTAAATAATCGCCCACATGCTTATAAGCACATAACACAGTAGAGCACAGGAGAGTACAGTAGTTAAATAATCGCCCACATGCTTATAAGCACATAACACAGGAGAGCACAGTAGTTAAATAATCGCCCACATGCTTATAAGCACATAACACAGTAGAGCACAGGAGAGCACAGTAGTTAAATAATCGCCCACATGCTTATAAGCACATAACACAGTAGAGCACAGTAGTTAAATAATCGCCCACATGCTTATAAGCACATAACACAGTAGAGCACAGGAGAGCACAGTAGTTAAATAATCGCCCACACGCTTATAAGCACATAACACAGTAGAGCACAGTAGTTAAATAATCGCCCACATGCCTATAAGCACATAACACAGTAGAGCACAGTAGTTAAATAATCGCCCACATGCTTATAAGCACATAACACAGTAGAGCACAGGAGAGCACAGTAGTTAAATAATCGCCCACATGCTTATAAGCACATAACACAGTAGAGCACAGGAGAGCACAGTAGTTAAATAATCGCCCACATGCTTATAAGCACATAACACAGTAGAGCACAGGAGAGCACAGTAGTTAAATAATCGCCCACACGCTTATAAGTACATAACACAGTAGAGCACAGGAGAGCACAGTAGTTAACTAATCGCCCACATGCTTATAAGCACATAACACAGCAGAGCACAGGAGTTAAATAATCGCCCACACGCTTATGAGCACATAACACAGTAGAGCCCAGGAGAGCACAGTAGTTAAATAATCGCCCACATGCTTATAAGCACATAACACAGTAGAGCACAGGAGAGCACAGTAGTTAAATAATCGCCCACATGCTTATAAGCACATAACACAGTAGAGCACAGGAGAGCACAGTAGTTAAATAATCGCCCACACGCTTATAAGCACATAACACAGTAGAGCACAGGAGAGTACAGTAGTTAACTAATCGCCCACATGCTTATAAGCACATAACACAGTAGAGCACAGGAGAGCACAGTAGTTAAATAATCGCCCACACGCTTATAAGCACATAACACAGTAGAGCACAGGAGAGCACATTAGTTAAATAATCGCCCACACGCTTATAAGCACATAACACAGTAGAGCACAGGAGAGCACAGTAGTTAAATAATCGCCCACACGCTTATAAGCACATAACACAGTAGAGCACAGGAGAGCACAGTAGTTAAATAATCGCCCACATGCTTATAAGCACATAACACAGTAGAGCACAGGAGAGCACAGTAGTTAAATAATCACCCACATGCTTATAAGCACATAACACAGTAGAGCACAGTAGTTAAATAATCGCCCACACGCTTATAAGCACATAACACAGTAGAGCACAGGAGAGCACAGTAGTTAAATAATCGCCCACACGCTTATAAGCACATAACACAGTAGAGCACAGTAGTTAAATAATCGCCCACATGCTTATAAGCACATAACACAGTAGAGCACAGGAGAGCACAGTAGTTAAATAATCGCCCACATGCTTATAAGCACATAACACAGGAGAGCACAGTAGTTAAATAATCGCCCACATGCTTATAAGCACATAACACAGGAGAGCACAGTAGTTAAATAATCGCCCACATGCTTATAAGCACATAACACAGTAGAGCACAGGAGTTAAATAATCGCTCACATGCTTATAAGCACATAACACAGTAGAGCACAGGAGTTAAATAATCGCCCACATGCTTATAAGCACATAACACAGTAGAGCACAGGAGAGCACAGTAGTTAAATAATCGCCCACATGCTTATAAGCACATAACACAGTAGAGCACAGGAGAGTACAGTAGTTAAATAATCGCCCACATGCTTATAAGCACATAACACAGGAGAGCACAGTAGTTAAATAATCGCCCACATGCTTATAAGCACATAACACAGTAGAGCACAGTAGTTAAATAATCGCCCACATGCTTATAAGCACATAACACAGTAGAGCACAGGAGAGCACAGTAGTTAAATAATCGCCCACACGCTTATAAGCACATAACACAGTAGAGCACAGGAGAGTACAGTAGTTAAATAATCGCCCACATGCTTATAAGCACATAACACAGGAGAGCACAGTAGTTAAATAATCGCCCACATGCTTATAAGCACATAACACAGTAGAGCACAGTAGTTAAATAATCGCCCACATGCTTATAAGCACATAACACAGTAGAGCACAGGAGAGCACAGTAGTTAAATAATCGCCCACACGCTTATAAGCACATAACACAGTAGAGCACAGGAGAGTACAGTAGTTAAATAATCGCCCACATGCTTATAAGCACATAACACAGTAGAGCACAGGAGAGCACAGTAGTTAAATAATCGCCCACATGCTTATAAGCACATAACACAGTAGAGCACAGGAGAGCACAGTAGTTAAATAATCGCCCACATGCTTATAAGCACATAACACAGTAGAGCACAGGAGTTAAATAATCGCTCACATGCTTATAAGCACATAACACAGTAGAGCACAGGAGTTAAATAATCGCCCACATGCTTATAAGCACATAACACAGTAGAGCACAGTAGTTAAATAATCGCCCACACGCTTATAAGCACATAACACAGTAGAGCACAGGAGAGCACAGTAGTTAAATAATCGCCCACATGCTTATAAGCACATAACACAGTAGAGCACAGGAGAGTACAGTAGTTAAATAATCGCCCACATGCTTATAAGCACATAACACAGGAGAGCACAGTAGTTAAATAATCGCCCACATGCTTATAAGCACATAACACAGTAGAGCACAGGAGAGCACAGTAGTTAAATAATCGCCCACATGCTTATAAGCACATAACACAGTAGAGCACAGTAGTTAAATAATCGCCCACACGCTTATAAGCACATAACACAGTAGAGCACAGTAGTTAAATAATCGCCCACATGCTTATAAGCACATAACACAGTAGAGCACAGGAGAGCACAGTAGTTAAATAATCGCCCACACGCTTATAAGCACATAACACAGTAGAGCACAGTAGTTAAATAATCGCCCACATGCCTATAAGCACATAACACAGTAGAGCACAGTAGTTAAATAATCGCCCACATGCTTATAAGCACATAACACAGTAGAGCACAGGAGAGCACAGTAGTTAAATAATCGCCCACATGCTTATAAGCACATAACACAGTAGAGCACAGGAGAGCACAGTAGTTAAATAATCGCCCACATGCTTATAAGCACATAACACAGTAGAGCACAGGAGAGCACAGTAGTTAAATAATCGCCCACACGCTTATAAGTACATAACACAGTAGAGCACAGGAGAGCACAGTAGTTAACTAATCGCCCACATGCTTATAAGCACATAACACAGCAGAGCACAGGAGTTAAATAATCGCCCACACGCTTATGAGCACATAACACAGTAGAGCCCAGGAGAGCACAGTAGTTAAATAATCGCCCACATGCTTATAAGCACATAACACAGTAGAGCACAGGAGAGCACAGTAGTTAAATAATCGCCCACATGCTTATAAGCACATAACACAGTAGAGCACAGGAGAGCACAGTAGTTAAATAATCGCCCACACGCTTATAAGCACATAACACAGTAGAGCACAGGAGAGTACAGTAGTTAACTAATCGCCCACATGCTTATAAGCACATAACACAGTAGAGCACAGGAGAGCACAGTAGTTAAATAATCGCCCACACGCTTATAAGCACATAACACAGTAGAGCACAGGAGAGCACATTAGTTAAATAATCGCCCACACGCTTATAAGCACATAACACAGTAGAGCACAGGAGAGCACAGTAGTTAAATAATCGCCCACACGCTTATAAGCACATAACACAGTAGAGCACAGGAGAGCACAGTAGTTAAATAATCGCCCACATGCTTATAAGCACATAACACAGTAGAGCACAGGAGAGCACAGTAGTTAAATAATCACCCACATGCTTATAAGCACATAACACAGTAGAGCACAGTAGTTAAATAATCGCCCACACGCTTATAAGCACATAACACAGTAGAGCACAGGAGAGCACAGTAGTTAAATAATCGCCCACACGCTTATAAGCACATAACACAGTAGAGCACAGTAGTTAAATAATCGCCCACATGCTTATAAGCACATAACACAGTAGAGCACAGGAGAGCACAGTAGTTAAATAATCGCCCACATGCTTATAAGCACATAACACAGGAGAGCACAGTAGTTAAATAATCGCCCACATGCTTATAAGCACATAACACAGGAGAGCACAGTAGTTAAATAATCGCCCACATGCTTATAAGCACATAACACAGTAGAGCACAGGAGTTAAATAATCGCTCACATGCTTATAAGCACATAACACAGTAGAGCACAGGAGTTAAATAATCGCCCACATGCTTATAAGCACATAACACAGTAGAGCACAGTAGTTAAATAATCGCCCACACGCTTATAAGCACATAACACAGTAGAGCACAGGAGAGCACAGTAGTTAAATAATCGCCCACATGCTTATAAGCACATAACACAGTAGAGCACAGGAGAGTACAGTAGTTAAATAATCGCCCACATGCTTATAAGCACATAACACAGGAGAGCACAGTAGTTAAATAATCGCCCACATGCTTATAAGCACATAACACAGTAGAGCACAGTAGTTAAATAATCGCCCACATGCTTATAAGCACATAACACAGTAGAGCACAGGAGAGCACAGTAGTTAAATAATCGCCCACACGCTTATAAGCACATAACACAGTAGAGCACAGGAGAGTACAGTAGTTAAATAATCGCCCACATGCTTATAAGCACATAACACAGGAGAGCACAGTAGTTAAATAATCGCCCACATGCTTATAAGCACATAACACAGTAGAGCACAGTAGTTAAATAATCGCCCACATGCTTATAAGCACATAACACAGTAGAGCACAGGAGAGCACAGTAGTTAAATAATCGCCCACACGCTTATAAGCACATAACACAGTAGAGCACAGGAGAGTACAGTAGTTAAATAATCGCCCACATGCTTATAAGCACATAACACAGTAGAGCACAGGAGAGCACAGTAGTTAAATAATCGCCCACATGCTTATAAGCACATAACACAGTAGAGCACAGGAGAGCACAGTAGTTAAATAATCGCCCACATGCTTATAAGCACATAACACAGTAGAGCACAGGAGTTAAATAATCGCTCACATGCTTATAAGCACATAACACAGTAGAGCACAGGAGTTAAATAATCGCCCACATGCTTATAAGCACATAACACAGTAGAGCACAGTAGTTAAATAATCGCCCACACGCTTATAAGCACATAACACAGTAGAGCACAGGAGAGCACAGTAGTTAAATAATCGCCCACATGCTTATAAGCACATAACACAGTAGAGCACAGGAGAGTACAGTAGTTAAATAATCGCCCACATGCTTATAAGCACATAACACAGGAGAGCACAGTAGTTAAATAATCGCCCACATGCTTATAAGCACATAACACAGTAGAGCACAGGAGAGCACAGTAGTTAAATAATCGCCCACATGCTTATAAGCACATAACACAGTAGAGCACAGTAGTTAAATAATCGCCCACACGCTTATAAGCACATAACACAGTAGAGCACAGTAGTTAAATAATCGCCCACATGCTTATAAGCACATAACACAGTAGAGCACAGGAGAGCACAGTAGTTAAATAATCGCCCACACGCTTATAAGCACATAACACAGTAGAGCACAGTAGTTAAATAATCGCCCACATGCCTATAAGCACATAACACAGTAGAGCACAGTAGTTAAATAATCGCCCACATGCTTATAAGCACATAACACAGTAGAGCACAGGAGAGCACAGTAGTTAAATAATCGCCCACATGCTTATAAGCACATAACACAGTAGAGCACAGGAGAGCACAGTAGTTAAATAATCGCCCACATGCTTATAAGCACATAACACAGTAGAGCACAGGAGAGCACAGTAGTTAAATAATCGCCCACACGCTTATAAGTACATAACACAGTAGAGCACAGGAGAGCACAGTAGTTAACTAATCGCCCACATGCTTATAAGCACATAACACAGCAGAGCACAGGAGTTAAATAATCGCCCACACGCTTATGAGCACATAACACAGTAGAGCCCAGGAGAGCACAGTAGTTAAATAATCGCCCACATGCTTATAAGCACATAACACAGTAGAGCACAGGAGAGCACAGTAGTTAAATAATCGCCCACATGCTTATAAGCACATAACACAGTAGAGCACAGGAGAGCACAGTAGTTAAATAATCGCCCACACGCTTATAAGCACATAACACAGTAGAGCACAGGAGAGTACAGTAGTTAACTAATCGCCCACATGCTTATAAGCACATAACACAGTAGAGCACAGGAGAGCACAGTAGTTAAATAATCGCCCACACGCTTATAAGCACATAACACAGTAGAGCACAGGAGAGCACATTAGTTAAATAATCGCCCACACGCTTATAAGCACATAACACAGTAGAGCACAGGAGAGCACAGTAGTTAAATAATCGCCCACACGCTTATAAGCACATAACACAGTAGAGCACAGGAGAGCACAGTAGTTAAATAATCGCCCACATGCTTATAAGCACATAACACAGTAGAGCACAGGAGAGCACAGTAGTTAAATAATCACCCACATGCTTATAAGCACATAACACAGTAGAGCACAGTAGTTAAATAATCGCCCACACGCTTATAAGCACATAACACAGTAGAGCACAGGAGAGCACAGTAGTTAAATAATCGCCCACACGCTTATAAGCACATAACACAGTAGAGCACAGTAGTTAAATAATCGCCCACATGCTTATAAGCACATAACACAGTAGAGCACAGGAGAGCACAGTAGTTAAATAATCGCCCACATGCTTATAAGCACATAACACAGGAGAGCACAGTAGTTAAATAATCGCCCACATGCTTATAAGCACATAACACAGGAGAGCACAGTAGTTAAATAATCGCCCACATGCTTATAAGCACATAACACAGTAGAGCACAGGAGTTAAATAATCGCTCACATGCTTATAAGCACATAACACAGTAGAGCACAGGAGAGCACAGTAGTTAAATAATCGCCCACATGCTTATAAGCACATAACACAGTAGAGCACAGGAGAGCACAGTAGTTAAATAATCGCCCACATGCTTATAAGCACATAACACAGTAGAGCACAGGAGAGCACAGTAGTTAAATAATCGCCCACACGCTTATAAGTACATAACACAGTAGAGCACAGGAGAGCACAGTAGTTAACTAATCGCCCACATGCTTATAAGCACATAACACAGCAGAGCACAGGAGTTAAATAATCGCCCACACGCTTATGAGCACATAACACAGTAGAGCCCAGGAGAGCACAGTAGTTAAATAATCGCCCACATGCTTATAAGCACATAACACAGTAGAGCACAGGAGAGCACAGTAGTTAAATAATCGCCCACATGCTTATAAGCACATAACACAGTAGAGCACAGGAGAGCACAGTAGTTAAATAATCGCCCACACGCTTATAAGCACATAACACAGTAGAGCACAGGAGAGTACAGTAGTTAACTAATCGCCCACATGCTTATAAGCACATAACACAGTAGAGCACAGGAGAGCACAGTAGTTAAATAATCGCCCACACGCTTATAAGCACATAACACAGTAGAGCACAGGAGAGCACATTAGTTAAATAATCGCCCACACGCTTATAAGCACATAACACAGTAGAGCACAGGAGAGCACAGTAGTTAAATAATCGCCCACACGCTTATAAGCACATAACACAGTAGAGCACAGGAGAGCACAGTAGTTAAATAATCGCCCACATGCTTATAAGCACATAACACAGTAGAGCACAGGAGAGCACAGTAGTTAAATAATCACCCACATGCTTATAAGCACATAACACAGTAGAGCACAGTAGTTAAATAATCGCCCACACGCTTATAAGCACATAACACAGTAGAGCACAGGAGAGCACAGTAGTTAAATAATCGCCCACACGCTTATAAGCACATAACACAGTAGAGCACAGTAGTTAAATAATCGCCCACATGCTTATAAGCACATAACACAGTAGAGCACAGGAGAGCACAGTAGTTAAATAATCGCCCACATGCTTATAAGCACATAACACAGGAGAGCACAGTAGTTAAATAATCGCCCACATGCTTATAAGCACATAACACAGGAGAGCACAGTAGTTAAATAATCGCCCACATGCTTATAAGCACATAACACAGTAGAGCACAGGAGTTAAATAATCGCTCACATGCTTATAAGCACATAACACAGTAGAGCACAGGAGTTAAATAATCGCCCACATGCTTATAAGCACATAACACAGTAGAGCACAGTAGTTAAATAATCGCCCACACGCTTATAAGCACATAACACAGTAGAGCACAGGAGAGCACAGTAGTTAAATAATCGCCCACATGCTTATAAGCACATAACACAGTAGAGCACAGGAGAGTACAGTAGTTAAATAATCGCCCACATGCTTATAAGCACATAACACAGGAGAGCACAGTAGTTAAATAATCGCCCACATGCTTATAAGCACATAACACAGTAGAGCACAGTAGTTAAATAATCGCCCACATGCTTATAAGCACATAACACAGTAGAGCACAGGAGAGCACAGTAGTTAAATAATCGCCCACACGCTTATAAGCACATAACACAGTAGAGCACAGGAGAGTACAGTAGTTAAATAATCGCCCACATGCTTATAAGCACATAACACAGGAGAGCACAGTAGTTAAATAATCGCCCACATGCTTATAAGCACATAACACAGTAGAGCACAGTAGTTAAATAATCGCCCACATGCTTATAAGCACATAACACAGTAGAGCACAGGAGAGCACAGTAGTTAAATAATCGCCCACACGCTTATAAGCACATAACACAGTAGAGCACAGGAGAGTACAGTAGTTAAATAATCGCCCACATGCTTATAAGCACATAACACAGTAGAGCACAGGAGAGCACAGTAGTTAAATAATCGCCCACATGCTTATAAGCACATAACACAGTAGAGCACAGGAGAGCACAGTAGTTAAATAATCGCCCACATGCTTATAAGCACATAACACAGTAGAGCACAGGAGTTAAATAATCGCTCACATGCTTATAAGCACATAACACAGTAGAGCACAGGAGTTAAATAATCGCCCACATGCTTATAAGCACATAACACAGTAGAGCACAGTAGTTAAATAATCGCCCACACGCTTATAAGCACATAACACAGTAGAGCACAGGAGAGCACAGTAGTTAAATAATCGCCCACATGCTTATAAGCACATAACACAGTAGAGCACAGGAGAGTACAGTAGTTAAATAATCGCCCACATGCTTATAAGCACATAACACAGGAGAGCACAGTAGTTAAATAATCGCCCACATGCTTATAAGCACATAACACAGTAGAGCACAGGAGAGCACAGTAGTTAAATAATCGCCCACATGCTTATAAGCACATAACACAGTAGAGCACAGTAGTTAAATAATCGCCCACACGCTTATAAGCACATAACACAGTAGAGCACAGTAGTTAAATAATCGCCCACATGCTTATAAGCACATAACACAGTAGAGCACAGGAGAGCACAGTAGTTAAATAATCGCCCACACGCTTATAAGCACATAACACAGTAGAGCACAGTAGTTAAATAATCGCCCACATGCCTATAAGCACATAACACAGTAGAGCACAGTAGTTAAATAATCGCCCACATGCTTATAAGCACATAACACAGTAGAGCACAGGAGAGCACAGTAGTTAAATAATCGCCCACATGCTTATAAGCACATAACACAGTAGAGCACAGGAGAGCACAGTAGTTAAATAATCGCCCACATGCTTATAAGCACATAACACAGTAGAGCACAGGAGAGCACAGTAGTTAAATAATCGCCCACACGCTTATAAGTACATAACACAGTAGAGCACAGGAGAGCACAGTAGTTAACTAATCGCCCACATGCTTATAAGCACATAACACAGCAGAGCACAGGAGTTAAATAATCGCCCACACGCTTATGAGCACATAACACAGTAGAGCCCAGGAGAGCCCAGTAGTTAAATAATCGCCCACATGCTTATAAGCACATAACACAGTAGAGCACAGGAGAGCACAGTAGTTAAATAATCGCCCACATGCTTATAAGCACATAACACAGTAGAGCACAGGAGAGCACAGTAGTTAAATAATCGCCCACACGCTTATAAGCACATAACACAGTAGAGCACAGGAGAGTACAGTAGTTAACTAATCGCCCACATGCTTATAAGCACATAACACAGTAGAGCACAGGAGAGCACAGTAGTTAAATAATCGCCCACACGCTTATAAGCACATAACACAGTAGAGCACAGGAGAGCACATTAGTTAAATAATCGCCCACACGCTTATAAGCACATAACACAGTAGAGCACAGGAGAGCACAGTAGTTAAATAATCGCCCACACGCTTATAAGCACATAACACAGTAGAGCACAGGAGAGCACAGTAGTTAAATAATCGCCCACATGCTTATAAGCACATAACACAGTAGAGCACAGGAGAGCACAGTAGTTAAATAATCACCCACATGCTTATAAGCACATAACACAGTAGAGCACAGTAGTTAAATAATCGCCCACACGCTTATAAGCACATAACACAGTAGAGCACAGGAGAGCACAGTAGTTAAATAATCGCCCACACGCTTATAAGCACATAACACAGTAGAGCACAGTAGTTAAATAATCGCCCACATGCTTATAAGCACATAACACAGTAGAGCACAGGAGAGCACAGTAGTTAAATAATCGCCCACATGCTTATAAGCACATAACACAGGAGAGCACAGTAGTTAAATAATCGCCCACATGCTTATAAGCACATAACACAGGAGAGCACAGTAGTTAAATAATCGCCCACATGCTTATAAGCACATAACACAGTAGAGCACAGGAGTTAAATAATCGCTCACATGCTTATAAGCACATAACACAGTAGAGCACAGGAGTTAAATAATCGCCCACATGCTTATAAGCACATAACACAGTAGAGCACAGTAGTTAAATAATCGCCCACACGCTTATAAGCACATAACACAGTAGAGCACAGGAGAGCACAGTAGTTAAATAATCGCCCACATGCTTATAAGCACATAACACAGTAGAGCACAGGAGAGTACAGTAGTTAAATAATCGCCCACATGCTTATAAGCACATAACACAGGAGAGCACAGTAGTTAAATAATCGCCCACATGCTTATAAGCACATAACACAGTAGAGCACAGTAGTTAAATAATCGCCCACATGCTTATAAGCACATAACACAGTAGAGCACAGGAGAGCACAGTAGTTAAATAATCGCCCACACGCTTATAAGCACATAACACAGTAGAGCACAGGAGAGTACAGTAGTTAAATAATCGCCCACATGCTTATAAGCACATAACACAGGAGAGCACAGTAGTTAAATAATCGCCCACATGCTTATAAGCACATAACACAGTAGAGCACAGTAGTTAAATAATCGCCCACATGCTTATAAGCACATAACACAGTAGAGCACAGGAGAGCACAGTAGTTAAATAATCGCCCACACGCTTATAAGCACATAACACAGTAGAGCACAGGAGAGTACAGTAGTTAAATAATCGCCCACATGCTTATAAGCACATAACACAGTAGAGCACAGGAGAGCACAGTAGTTAAATAATCGCCCACACGCTTATAAGCACATAACACAGTAGAGCACAGGAGAGCACAGTAGTTACATAATCGCCCACACGCTTATAAGCACATAACACAGTAGAGCACAGGAGAGCACAGTAGTTAAATAATCGCCCACACGCTTATAAGCACAAAACACAGTAGCGCACAGGAGAGCACAGTAGTTAAATAATCGCCCACATGCTTATAAGCACATAACACAGTAGAGCACAGGAGAGCACAGTAGTTAAATAATCGCCCACACGCTTATAAGCACATAACACAGTAGAGCACAGGAGAGCACAGTAGTTAAATAATCGCCCACACGCTTATAAGCACATAACACAGTAGAGCACAGGAGAGCACATTAGTTAAATAATCGCCCACACGCTTATAAGCACATAACACAGTAGAGCACAGGAGAGCACAGTAGTTAAATAATCGCCCACACGCTTATAAGCACATAACACAGTAGAGCACAGGAGAGCACATTAGTTAAATAGTTAAAGAAAGGCAAGAAAAAAAACAACACACACAATTAAATAACCGCCCACACGCTTATAAGCACATAACACAGTAGAGCCCAGGAGAGCACAGTAGTTACATAATCGCCCACACGCTTATAAGCACATAACACAGTAGAGCACAGGAGAGCACATTAGTTAAATAATCGCCCACACGCTTATAAGCACATAACACAGTAGAGCACAGGAGAGCACAGTAGTTAAATAATCGCCCACACGCTTATAAGCACATAACACAGTAGAGCACAGGAGAGCACAGTAGTTAAATAATCGCCCACATGCTTATAAGCACATAACACAGTAGAGCACAGGAGAGCACAGTAGTTAAATAATCGCCCACATGCTTATAAGCACATAACACAGTAGAGCACAGTAGTTAAATAATCGCCCACATGCTTATAAGCACATAACACAGTAGAGCACAGGAGAGCACAGTAGTTAAATAATCGCCCACACGCTTATAAGCACATAACACAGTAGAGCACAGGAGAGTACAGTAGTTAAATAATCGCCCACATGCTTATAAGCACATAACACAGGAGAGCACAGTAGTTAAATAATCGCCCACATGCTTATAAGCACATAACACAGTAGAGCACAGTAGTTAAATAATCGCCCACATGCTTATAAGCACATAACACAGTAGAGCACAGGAGAGCACAGTAGTTAAATAATCGCCCACACGCTTATAAGCACATAACACAGTAGAGCACAGGAGAGTACAGTAGTTAAATAATCGCCCACATGCTTATAAGCACATAACACAGTAGAGCACAGGAGAGCACAGTAGTTAAATAATCGCCCACACGCTTATAAGCACATAACACAGTAGAGCACAGGAGAGCACAGTAGTTACATAATCGCCCACACGCTTATAAGCACATAACACAGTAGAGCACAGGAGAGCACAGTAGTTAAATAATCGCCCACACGCTTATAAGCACAAAACACAGTAGCGCACAGGAGAGCACAGTAGTTAAATAATCGCCCACATGCTTATAAGCACATAACACAGTAGAGCACAGGAGAGCACAGTAGTTAAATAATCGCCCACACGCTTATAAGCACATAACACAGTAGAGCACAGGAGAGCACAGTAGTTAAATAATCGCCCACACGCTTATAAGCACATAACACAGTAGAGCACAGGAGAGCACATTAGTTAAATAATCGCCCACACGCTTATAAGCACATAACACAGTAGAGCACAGGAGAGCACAGTAGTTAAATAATCGCCCACACGCTTATAAGCACATAACACAGTAGAGCACAGGAGAGCACATTAGTTAAATAGTTAAAGAAAGGCAAGAAAAAAAACAACACACACAATTAAATAACCGCCCACACGCTTATAAGCACATAACACAGTAGAGCCCAGGAGAGCACAGTAGTTACATAATCGCCCACACGCTTATAAGCACATAACACAGTAGAGCACAGGAGAGCACATTAGTTAAATAATCGCCCACACGCTTATAAGCACATAACACAGTAGAGCACAGGAGAGCACAGTAGTTAAATAATCGCCCACACGCTTATAAGCACATAACACAGTAGAGCACAGGAGAGCACAGTAGTTAAATAATCGCCCACATGCTTATAAGCACATAACACAGTAGAGCACAGGAGAGCACAGTAGTTAAATAATCGCCCACACGCTTATAAGCACATAACACAGTAGAGCACAGGAGAGCACAGTAGTTAAATAATCGCCCACTCGCTTATAAGCACATAACACAGTAGAGCACAGGAGAGCACATTAGTTAAATAATCGCCCACACGCTTATAAGCACATAACACAGTAGAGCACAGGAGAGCACAGTAGTTAAATAATCGCCCACACGCTTATAAGCACATAACACAGTAGAGCACAGGAGAGCACAGTAGTTAAATAATCGCCCACATGCTTATAAGCACATAACACAGTAGAGCACAGGAGAGCACAGTAGTTAAATAATCACCCACATGCTTATAAGCACATAACACAGTAGAGCACAGTAGTTAAATAATCGCCCACACGCTTATAAGCACATAACACAGTAGAGCACAGTAGTTAAATAATCGCCCACACGCTTATAAGCACATAACACAGTAGAGCACAGTAGTTAAATAATCGCCCACATGCTTATAAGCACATAACACAGTAGAGCACAGGAGAGCACAGTAGTTAAATAATCGCCCACATGCTTATAAGCACATAACACAGGAGAGCACAGTAGTTAAATAATCGCCCACATGCTTATAAGCACATAACACAGGAGAGCACAGTAGTTAAATAATCGCCCACATGCTTATAAGCACATAACACAGTAGAGCACAGGAGTTAAATAATCGCTCACATGCTTATAAGCACATAACACAGTAGAGCACAGGAGTTAAATAATCGCCCACATGCTTATAAGCACATAACACAGTAGAGCACAGTAGTTAAATAATCGCCCACACGCTTATAAGCACATAACACAGTAGAGCACAGGAGAGCACAGTAGTTAAATAATCGCCCACATGCTTATAAGCACATAACACAGTAGAGCACAGGAGAGTACAGTAGTTAAATAATCGCCCACATGCTTATAAGCACATAACACAGGAGAGCACAGTAGTTAAATAATCGCCCACATGCTTATAAGCACATAACACAGTAGAGCACAGGAGAGCACAGTAGTTAAATAATCGCCCACATGCTTATAAGCACATAACACAGTAGAGCACAGTAGTTAAATAATCGCCCACACGCTTATAAGCACATAACACAGTAGAGCACAGTAGTTAAATAATCGCCCACATGCTTATAAGCACATAACACAGTAGAGCACAGGAGAGCACAGTAGTTAAATAATCGCCCACACGCTTATAAGCACATAACACAGTAGAGCGCAGTAGTTAAATAATCGCCCACATGCCTATAAGCACATAACACAGTAGAGCACAGTAGTTAAATAATCGCCCACATGCTTATAAGCACATAACACAGTAGAGCACAGGAGAGCACAGTAGTTAAATAATCGCCCACATGCTTATAAGCACATAACACAGTAGAGCACAGGAGAGCACAGTAGTTAAATAATCGCCCACATGCTTATAAGCACATAACACAGTAGAGCACAGGAGAGCACAGTAGTTAAATAATCGCCCACACGCTTATAAGTACATAACACAGTAGAGCACAGGAGAGCACAGTAGTTAACTAATCGCCCACATGCTTATAAGCACATAACACAGCAGAGCACAGGAGAGCACAGTAGTTAAATAATCGCCCACACGCTTATGAGCACATAACACAGTAGAGCCCAGGAGAGCACAGTAGTTAAATAATCGCCCACATGCTTATAAGCACATAACACAGTAGAGCACAGGAGAGCACAGTAGTTAAATAATCGCCCACATGCTTATAAGCACATAACACAGTAGAGCACAGGAGAGCACAGTAGTTAAATAATCGCCCACACGCTTATAAGCACATAACACAGTAGAGCACAGGAGAGTACAGTAGTTAACTAATCGCCCACATGCTTATAAGCACATAACACAGTAGAGCACAGGAGAGCACAGTAGTTAAATAATCGCTCACATGCTTATAAGCACATAACACAGTAGAGCACAGTAGTTAAATAATCGCCCACAGGCTTATAAGCACATAACACAGTAGAGCACAGTAGTTAAATAATCGCCCACATGCCTATAAGCACATAACACAGTAGAGCACAGTAGTTAAATAATCGCCCACATGCTTATAAGCACATAACACAGTAGAGCACAGGAGAGCACAGTAGTTAAATAATCGCCCACACGCTTATAAGCACATAACACAGTAGAGCACAGGAGAGCACATTAGTTAAATAATCGCCCACACGCTTATAAGCACATAACACAGTAGAGCACAGGAGAGCACAGTAGTTAAATAATCGCCCACACGCTTATAAGCACATAACACAGTAGAGCACAGGAGAGCACATTAGTTAAATAGTTAAAGAAAGGCAAGAAAAAAAACAACACACACAATTAAATAACCGCCCACACGCTTATAAGCACATAACACAGTAGAGCCCAGGAGAGCACAGTAGTTACATAATCGCCCACACGCTTATAAGCACATAACACAGTAGAGCACAGGAGAGCACATTAGTTAAATAATCGCCCACACGCTTATAAGCACATAACACAGTAGAGCACAGGAGAGCACAGTAGTTAAATAATCGCCCACACGCTTATAAGCACATAACACAGTAGAGCACAGGAGAGCACAGTAGTTAAATAATCGCCCACATGCTTATAAGCACATAACACAGTAGAGCACAGGAGAGCACAGTAGTTAAATAATCGCCCACACGCTTATAAGCACATAACACAGTAGAGCACAGGAGAGCACAGTAGTTAAATAATCGCCCACTCGCTTATAAGCACATAACACAGTAGAGCACAGGAGAGCACATTAGTTAAATAATCGCCCACACGCTTATAAGCACATAACACAGTAGAGCACAGGAGAGCACAGTAGTTAAATAATCGCCCAAACGCTTATAAGCACATAACACAGTAGAGCACAGGAGAGCACAGTAGTTAAATAATCGCCCACATGCTTATAAGCACATAACACAGTAGAGCACAGGAGAGCACAGTAGTTAAATAATCACCCACATGCTTATAAGCACATAACACAGTAGAGCACAGTAGTTAAATAATCGCCCACACGCTTATAAGCACATAACACAGTAGAGCACAGTAGTTAAATAATCGCCCACACGCTTATAAGCACATAACACAGTAGAGCACAGTAGTTAAATAATCGCCCACATGCTTATAAGCACATAACACAGTAGAGCACAGGAGAGCACAGTAGTTAAATAATCGCCCACATGCTTATAAGCACATAACACAGGAGAGCACAGTAGTTAAATAATCGCCCACATGCTTATAAGCACATAACACAGGAGAGCACAGTAGTTAAATAATCGCCCACATGCTTATAAGCACATAACACAGTAGAGCACAGGAGTTAAATAATCGCCCACATGCTTATAAGCACATAACACAGTAGAGCACAGTAGTTAAATAATCGCCCACACGCTTATAAGCACATAACACAGTAGAGCACAGGAGAGCACAGTAGTTAAATAATCGCCCACATGCTTATAAGCACATAACACAGTAGAGCACAGGAGAGTACAGTAGTTAAATAATCGCCCACATGCTTATAAGCACATAACACAGGAGAGCACAGTAGTTAAATAATCGCCCACATGCTTATAAGCACATAACACAGTAGAGCACAGGAGAGCACAGTAGTTAAATAATCGCCCACATGCTTATAAGCACATAACACAGTAGAGCACAGTAGTTAAATAATCGCCCACACGCTTATAAGCACATAACACAGTAGAGCACAGTAGTTAAATAATCGCCCACATGCTTATAAGCACATAACACAGTAGAGCACAGGAGAGCACAGTAGTTAAATAATCGCCCACACGCTTATAAGCACATAACACAGTAGAGCACAGTAGTTAAATAATCGCCCACATGCCTATAAGCACATAACACAGTAGAGCACAGTAGTTAAATAATCGCCCACATGCTTATAAGCACATAACACAGTAGAGCACAGGAGAGCACAGTAGTTAAATAATCGCCCACATGCTTATAAGCACATAACACAGTAGAGCACAGGAGAGCACAGTAGTTAAATAATCGCCCACATGCTTATAAGCACATAACACAGTAGAGCACAGGAGAGCACAGTAGTTAAATAATCGCCCACACGCTTATAAGTACATAACACAGTAGAGCACAGGAGAGCACAGTAGTTAACTAATCGCCCACATGCTTATAAGCACATAACACAGCAGAGCACAGGAGAGCACAGTAGTTAAATAATCGCCCACACGCTTATGAGCACATAACACAGTAGAGCCCAGGAGAGCACAGTAGTTAAATAATCGCCCACATGCTTATAAGCACATAACACAGTAGAGCACAGGAGAGCACAGTAGTTAAATAATCGCCCACATGCTTATAAGCACATAACACAGTAGAGCACAGGAGAGCACAGTAGTTAAATAATCGCCCACACGCTTATAAGCACATAACACAGTAGAGCACAGGAGAGTACAGTAGTTAACTAATCGCCCACATGCTTATAAGCACATAACACAGTAGAGCACAGGAGAGCACAGTAGTTAAATAATCGCTCACATGCTTATAAGCACATAACACAGTAGAGCACAGTAGTTAAATAATCGCCCACATGCCTATAAGCACATAACACAGTAGAGCACAGTAGTTAAATAATCGCCCACATGCTTATAAGCACATAACACAGTAGAGCACAGGAGAGCACAGTAGTTAAATAATCGCCCACATGCTTATAAGCACATAACACAGTAGAGCACAGGAGAGCACAGTAGTTAAATAATCGCCCACATGCTTATAAGCACATAACACAGTAGAGCACAGGAGAGCACAGTAGTTAAATAATCGCCCACACGCTTATAAGTACATAACACAGTAGAGCACAGGAGAGCACAGTAGTTAACTAATCGCCCACATGCTTATAAGCACATAACACAGCAGAGCACAGGAGAGCACAGTAGTTAAATAATCGCCCACACGCTTATGAGCACATAACACAGTAGAGCCCAGGAGAGCACAGTAGTTAAATAATCGCCCACATGCTTATAAGCACATAACACAGTAGAGCACAGGAGAGCACAGTAGTTAAATAATCGCCCACATGCTTATAAGCACATAACACAGTAGAGCACAGGAGAGCACAGTAGTTAAATAATCGCCCACACGCTTATAAGCACATAACACAGTAGAGCACAGGAGAGTACAGTAGTTAACTAATCGCCCACATGCTTATAAGCACATAACACAGTAGAGCACAGGAGAGCACAGTAGTTAAATAATCGCTCACATGCTTATAAGCACATAACACAGTAGAGCACAGTAGTTAAATAATCGCCCACAGGCTTATAAGCACATAACACAGTAGAGCACAGTAGTTAAATAATCGCCCACATGCCTATAAGCACATAACACAGTAGAGCACAGTAGTTAAATAATCGCCCACATGCTTATAAGCACATAACACAGTAGAGCACAGGAGAGCACAGTAGTTAAATAATCGCCCACACGCTTATAAGCACATAACACAGTAGAGCACAGGAGAGCACATTAGTTAAATAATCGCCCACACGCTTATAAGCACATAACACAGTAGAGCACAGGAGAGCACAGTAGTTAAATAATCGCCCACACGCTTATAAGCACATAACACAGTAGAGCACAGGAGAGCACATTAGTTAAATAGTTAAAGAAAGGCAAGAAAAAAAACAACACACACAATTAAATAACCGCCCACACGCTTATAAGCACATAACACAGTAGAGCCCAGGAGAGCACAGTAGTTACATAATCGCCCACACGCTTATAAGCACATAACACAGTAGAGCACAGGAGAGCACATTAGTTAAATAATCGCCCACACGCTTATAAGCACATAACACAGTAGAGCACAGGAGAGCACAGTAGTTAAATAATCGCCCACACGCTTATAAGCACATAACACAGTAGAGCACAGGAGAGCACAGTAGTTAAATAATCGCCCACATGCTTATAAGCACATAACACAGTAGAGCACAGGAGAGCACAGTAGTTAAATAATCGCCCACACGCTTATAAGCACATAACACAGTAGAGCACAGGAGAGCACAGTAGTTAAATAATCGCCCACTCGCTTATAAGCACATAACACAGTAGAGCACAGGAGAGCACATTAGTTAAATAATCGCCCACACGCTTATAAGCACATAACACAGTAGAGCACAGGAGAGCACAGTAGTTAAATAATCGCCCACACGCTTATAAGCACATAACACAGTAGAGCACAGGAGAGCACAGTAGTTAAATAATCGCCCACATGCTTATAAGCACATAACACAGTAGAGCACAGGAGAGCACAGTAGTTAAATAATCACCCACATGCTTATAAGCACATAACACAGTAGAGCACAGTAGTTAAATAATCGCCCACACGCTTATAAGCACATAACACAGTAGAGCACAGTAGTTAAATAATCGCCCACACGCTTATAAGCACATAACACAGTAGAGCACAGTAGTTAAATAATCGCCCACATGCTTATAAGCACATAACACAGTAGAGCACAGGAGAGCACAGTAGTTAAATAATCGCCCACATGCTTATAAGCACATAACACAGGAGAGCACAGTAGTTAAATAATCGCCCACATGCTTATAAGCACATAACACAGGAGAGCACAGTAGTTAAATAATCGCCCACATGCTTATAAGCACATAACACAGTAGAGCACAGGAGTTAAATAATCGCTCACATGCTTATAAGCACATAACACAGTAGAGCACAGGAGTTAAATAATCGCCCACATGCTTATAAGCACATAACACAGTAGAGCACAGTAGTTAAATAATCGCCCACACGCTTATAAGCACATAACACAGTAGAGCACAGGAGAGCACAGTAGTTAAATAATCGCCCACATGCTTATAAGCACATAACACAGTAGAGCACAGGAGAGTACAGTAGTTAAATAATCGCCCACATGCTTATAAGCACATAACACAGGAGAGCACAGTAGTTAAATAATCGCCCACATGCTTATAAGCACATAACACAGTAGAGCACAGGAGAGCACAGTAGTTAAATAATCGCCCACATGCTTATAAGCACATAACACAGTAGAGCACAGTAGTTAAATAATCGCCCACACGCTTATAAGCACATAACACAGTAGAGCACAGTAGTTAAATAATCGCCCACATGCTTATAAGCACATAACACAGTAGAGCACAGGAGAGCACAGTAGTTAAATAATCGCCCACACGCTTATAAGCACATAACACAGTAGAGCACAGTAGTTAAATAATCGCCCACATGCCTATAAGCACATAACACAGTAGAGCACAGTAGTTAAATAATCGCCCACATGCTTATAAGCACATAACACAGTAGAGCACAGGAGAGCACAGTAGTTAAATAATCGCCCACATGCTTATAAGCACATAACACAGTAGAGCACAGGAGAGCACAGTAGTTAAATAATCGCCCACATGCTTATAAGCACATAACACAGTAGAGCACAGGAGAGCACAGTAGTTAAATAATCGCCCACACGCTTATAAGCACATAACACAGTAGAGCACAGGAGAGCACAGTAGTTACATAATCGCCCACACGCTTATAAGCACATAACACAGTAGAGCACAGGAGAGCACAGTAGTTAAATAATCGCCCACACGCTTATAAGCACATAACACAGTAGCGCACAGGAGAGCACAGTAGTTAAATAATCGCCCACATGCTTATAAGCACATAACACAGTAGAGCACAGGAGAGCACAGTAGTTAAATAATCGCCCACACGCTTATAAGCACATAACACAGTAGAGCACAGGAGAGCACAGTAGTTAAATAATCGCCCACACGCTTATAAGCACATAACACAGTAGAGCACAGGAGAGCACATTAGTTAAATAATCGCCCACACGCTTATAAGCACATAACACAGTAGAGCACAGGAGAGCACAGTAGTTAAATAATCGCCCACACGCTTATAAGCACATAACACAGTAGAGCACAGGAGAGCACATTAGTTAAATAGTTAAAGAAAGGCAAGAAAAAAAACAACACACACAATTAAATAACCGCCCACACGCTTATAAGCACATAACACAGTAGAGCCCAGGAGAGCACAGTAGTTACATAATCGCCCACACGCTTATAAGCACATAACACAGTAGAGCACAGGAGTTAAATAATCGCTCACATGCTTATAAGCACATAACACAGTAGAGCACAGGAGTTAAATAATCGCCCACATGCTTATAAGCACATAACACAGTAGAGCACAGTAGTTAAATAATCGCCCACATGCTTATAAGCACATAACACAGTAGAGCACAGGAGAGCACAGTAGTTAAATAATCGCCCACACGCTTATAAGCACATAACACAGTAGAGCACAGGAGAGTACAGTAGTTAACTAATCGCCCACATGCTTATAAGCACATAACACAGTAGAGCACAGGAGAGCACAGTAGTTAAATAATCGCTCACATGCTTATAAGCACATAACACAGTAGAGCACAGTAGTTAAATAATCGCCCACAGGCTTATAAGCACATAACACAGTAGAGCACAGTAGTTAAATAATCGCCCACATGCCTATAAGCACATAACACAGTAGAGCACAGTAGTTAAATAATCGCCCACATGCTTATAAGCACATAACACAGTAGAGCACAGTAGTTAAATAATCGCCCACATGCTTATAAGCACATAACACAGTAGAGCACAGGAAACAAGTTTTTTAACTGTTTGCAGGTCTTCTGTACCTGGACTTTCCAGTTGTGATTGTAACTTTTTCACTTAATATTGCACTTACAGACTGTGGCAGTGACCCATAAATTCCTTATGGGTTTGCGTATCAAATGTGTTGGCATTATGATACCTTTGCATAAACTAGAAATATTTTCTGCATAATCAGTGCATTATCAGCACTTCTGTGTTATGCAATTTTGGAATGCTGAATGCGGTTTTTATTTATGCTAGACGAGAGTCTAGATGTGGTCTCTGATACTGCCCCGCCGTATCCCCCTACATCGTTAATAATGAATCAAAGCTATGGACTCGTACTCATGAATATTGTCAGATTCCCCCATAGGCTTGTGGCAAAAACCCATCTGCAAGAAATATCATTAGGTTTATGAACTGAATATAATAAGCTGCTCAAACCATATTTATGAATACCCAAGTCATTATTTGAGTTTTCAGTAGTCATAAATATGGAATTTGTTTCTTTTTTTAGCTTGGGAAGTTGAATGTGCTACAGGCTCTAAAACATAGAGTTGACGTAGTGAAGCCACTGGCCTGGTTTACTGCTAATGCAGCAAATAAAGCCACTGGCCTGATTTGTTCCTAATGCAGCAATGTACCTTGTCAGTCACTGAGCCATTATCAGTGCAGACATCGTGCTAGCATTGTTCAGGCTTTCTGATTGTATCCTTATAATGGAGGCTTGGCTACTGGCTGTGCAATTAGATTTTGACTGGAGTTTGCTATCGTAGCCCTGCACTGAGGGTAGAGAAACATGGCTGGGTCACTTCACAATGTGAGCGGGTCATCATATATCTGTAAAGAAATACAGTTGTAATTTTATCCCAAGAATGAAATTCCTTAATATTTCACAAATAATTGTTCTTACCTAAAAAAAGAGATAATGGTTAAATAATACTGTGTATAATAATATATAATAATATATGTCTGTTTTCATTCGTTTATGGGCCAAAAATTCAAGCTAGTGTAATGGGACAGTGATCAGTCACTATATTTCTTTTTTTCTTTCTTTAAATACATGTAACTGAGTTGCAATTTTGTGTGGCTTGCCTAATGGAAATGTAGTGTGCGTTATGATTTTTAAAAAATCCTTTCATGCTTGGAGTCCACTACAGTGGACAGGCTTTTCAAAGTCTATTTTAACATAGTCAAAAACATTTGTGATCTCCAAAAAATATCAGAGCAGAGTCCTTGCACCTTTGCCTAAATTTTTGATATGCTCCATCTTGTTACATTTCATTGGCTTTTCCAGTTTTGATACAGTGAAAGTCAAAATGGCAGGTGGAGGTGGAAACATACAAACTCCCTCTGGTGTAGCTGTGAAAACCTTCTATTCCTAGAGAACAGAGCATGTTAAAAAAATGTATTGTTATGAGGGAAGATGCAAGGAGCAGAATTAGTTATATTTGTAACAAAAAATTACTGTAGTTCTTCCGGGATTTTTCATTTGGCGAGGCAGCTGAAGGACGGGGCAGAACATGGGGGTAGGGTGGGGGGTGTTTTTTTTTTTTTTTGGTAACACACAAATTAAACTAATTGGTTTAATTTGTTCATTGCTACAAACCTTCATCCAAGTTCTCCCAGATATCACATTCCTTCTCAAAAATAAGCAGCCCCAGAAAAAAATTCCCTGCTTAGTAGTAATCTTTGCAGCTTTATCTGGAGCATACAGTATCTCAAAAAAAAGAATTTGCAATGCAGACACAAAAAGCCAAGGTACTTACTATCTACACACTGTCTGCTTACCAAATTATGGATAACTGATGGCAAAATGGTGCAAAGTTACAACAAAACATGTACCACTATTTCACAGTAATTAAACAATCCTTATCCTAAAACAATACCAGGGCCGTAACCAGGGTTTAGAAATTAGTAAGGTCCAGATTTTTTTCTAGGGGGGTCCGGGGGCATGCTCCCCTGGAAGAAAAGTTTGTACATTTTAAAGTTAAATGCATCAATCTGGTGCACTTTGAGAGCAAAATTAAGAGGCTAGATCTATGAAGAACTTTGTGCTCTTGTAAAAAATAACCCCTTTCACACATGCAGCCTTATCCGTAAATTTTCCGGAACATTGCCAGATAGGGGTCATGTGTGAATAAGAGCCGAAGTCGAAATTCCGGAATATCCGCGCCGGCAAAATACCTAGTGAGGTTTCTGTAAAAGTTCCGTATCGATGTGACGTGTGAACAAAGCCAGAACATTACCGGATCAATCATGCATGCCGTGGGGTCGCTCCCGTACCCACATTCGTCTCGCCGAGCCCCGAGCCACATGAAAGACTCGTACAGCCTCCAGCCGCCACAGGCGACGTCTCCGGCTTTGAGCCAAGCTAAAGCGGAGTTGTTCCGGACTTATCCAGATTTTTTCGTTAAGTTTTTGTTTACGAATGGTGTTTCGTGATTGGAACAGATGTATTATTGCCAGCGTTTGCCTCGGAAATGTATAAATAAACAAGAGTAACTGTAGTACAACTGCACACTCTGTCCCTTCATCACCCGCCATTTTTTCAGTAGTAAGTAAACAAACGTATCCTAGCAACATAGGGTAGAGCATTGGTTGTATGAACGCTACCAATACGGAACATCCCGGAATATTGCTGGATCAACTTTTCCGGTAATGTTCTGTATTGCATGTGTGAAAGAGGCTAATGTTGTGCTCTAGTAAACAATTTAGTGCTCTAGTAAACAATTTAATCATAAACAACATCATTGATTGTATAGATAAGAATGATGATGACACGGCAAAAAAGTCACACCCACAAAGGATGGTAAACGAGACGGAGTTTAACAGTTCACAAATGTTCAAAACACAAAATCAACTAGAGCATACATTTGAGCTTTGAGTAATCCCTTTCATATTGTTCTATTTGAATAGAGGTGATTGAATTCGCTAGCCAAACCTTACCTACTCCTATTCTTAAGCCCCTGCTCTCCTCCCCTTGACCTCCTCACACCCTTCTCTCCTCTACTCCTCTCTTCCTCTTTTTGTTAAAACTGGCTCCTTGAAAACAAACACTCACAAAATGATGCATGTTTCCAAAAACGGTACTTTTGATTGAGTGTTGCAAATAAATCTCTCTCCAGTTTAGGCATTTTCATTGCAGACCTTATAATCAACAATGCTTTGGTTTAATAAATACCAGTAATGCACCCACACAAAACAATTTCATTGCTATTTAAACCTGTCATTTTTCATAAATATAGACCAGGACAGTTTGTGGAAAAGGCATAAATAACTGGCTCTTTGACATCATTGAATTGATTCATAAACTAAGTTACCTTGTTCATATATGATATTGATTTACTTAGCTGGAATGTCAAAAACGTCAGATGTCCACTCAATAATGTTTGTATATAGTTAGATGGCTAGCTTATGGACATTTTACGTTTTTGAAATTTTGATTTGTGTGTTTATTGTTGAAAACGTAAAATGTCCACTTGATAGCTAACGTTTTTATATAACGTTAGCTAGCTCGCATTGAATAGCTGACGTTAATAGTTCGCTTGGTATCACCGCCCATTCGGGTCATACTACTAGCTAGTTAGCTAACGTTAGCTAGCTGACATTTTCAAAATGAGCTCACTGACTGAAATTTTCAACAATGAACACATGAATCGTCAAAATAATATTGATTACATTAGAAATTAGAAAGCGAAACCGCTTTTATTATCGATTGTTGGAGTTTCTTGACAGCGTCCAGCATACCTGTAGTGTATCGCGATGAACGTCATTTGACAAGGATCTTTGACTAACGCAACTGAGTTGGGGGACCCTGCAGTACCAAGCGCCTTCCCATTGGCTGTATCGGCTGTAGGCTGGACTTGGGGTGCGTTCAGCACAAGGGGCCAAGACTGGGCTTTCGTTCTGAAGCTCACTTCCTGGTGCCGTTGCTCACTGGCGTCACTGCGGTTGGCTGCAGTATAGGTCTTTCCCCATGTAAGTCAATGGCAGCAATGTGGTCAAAATACTCAGTCAATAAATTTTTTACACAAAAAAATTTAATTGCAATAGGTGCCTTTCCTTCATCTAATGCCTGTGCATGTGCTGATTTTTTAAAATATTGTGTCGTTTGGACAGGGTATTAACATTTGTTCAGGACCAATCAGAGGGACAGGTTGAGTCCTGGGATCACTGGCATAGATAGGTTCTATATGGTTCTCACTGCCCTCACTCGGAGGGGCGGGACCTATTTGTATACAGTCTATGCTTGGACAGGGAGACACGCTGTATTTTTGAGTGGAAGTCGATGGAGAACATCCCTTAGTAGCCTACCGTGAACAAGCTGTTGTTTTGTGGACGCAGTTCGTAGCATAATAAATTGAGTGCCTTACCCGCTCATCTTCAACATGTTTGTCATCACATATTAATTTTGGTTGAGCTATGATGTGTCTACTACGAAAAAAATACTGTTTCGTAAGATGAGACAGAAGGGGATGTTGCAGCTACACTACAGGCCCAGTGTCTCGGAGCAAGCAGCCAAACTGTGGGTTAAGTATCTCAAATCAATTGCTCCATACCTGTATAACCATATCAATTTAGATATTAATTTAGCTATTCCAACCCCTCCCGTACGCAATCGCCCCCTGTCATGTACTCCCCTGTCATGTACTCCCCTGTCATGAACGTTACCATTGCTTAGCAATGCTGGGTTAGCTAGCTAGCAAGCTAACGATATCTCACGGCCAGTGTTTTAACATTTAGCTAGCAAGCTAATGATAGCTTATGGCAAGCCATTTTAATTTAACAGTTATTCGACTTCCTTAAAGTCATCCTTGCTGGCTGGCCATATAAGTTCGCTAGCTACCGTGATTGCCTAGCTAACGTTACTAACGTTAACCAGCTGCTCTAGCTAGAAATTTAACCGGACATTTCTACACCTGGATAATTTTTTTAGGTCCCAAAAATTACGAAAATGTGCGGGGAATAGAGCCAAAGTGTTAGCTGTATGTTTGTACTGACTAAATACGGGGATGTTTAAAATAAAACCAATAATTTATCGGAAAAGAATACAGAGTCTGCGTTTGTAAATGTTTGCAATGTTTGTGATTAGGTTAGAGGATGCAGATGAAAGTTAATGCCAGCTACGATGTAGCTACTGTGCTTTTAGCTAGCGTGTGAACCCACTAACCTTAATCCCCACTTTATCTGGAAGAGTTTTCAGAACAGGGTTTCATGCTGCGGCAAACCGTGACAGACTGCTCTGCCACAGTCGAGTTAATTAGCGGTTAGCCAAAAAGGGGGACATTTATAATAAAAGTAGTCTAACAAAATAACATATGTGATTAATTGACCGTCAATATAGTGGATAGCAATACCGTTACCCTGTTCGTCCAGTGTGGTGGTGATGCATTTCGTCTAGCTTGGCTACCGAGCTCGGCTGCTATGCTATATAGCTAATCAAATTAGCTGATGTTAGCTGAATATAAATTGAAGATAACTGAATGAACTTTAATTATGTGACGAATACCACACATTCAATGCGAATAAATGACACAGTAAAATCGGGGATGAAAATTAAATGTTATATTATAAAACATTAGCAACTTAAGGAAATTTACCGCAAGTTCGTTTTGCAAAATGGTGGGTTTGGTCAGGTCATGGGCTTTATATAGTTCTGTGGGCTTTATAGTTCTGTGGCTTCTCCACCCCGAACTGTCAATTAGTGATGGGCATTCCGGCTCTTTTCAGTGAGTCAGATCATTTGGCTCAGCTCACCAATAAGAGCCGGCTCTTTCGGCTCCCAAACGGCTCTTCATTCAGTAGCATTTCCGGTTTTTCAAAATCGGCCAAAGTTAGCGATATTTTGACCTATGATTGGTGTTTGTGCACATCTATCACTTAAATTGTTCAAAGGAATCTTCCTCTACCTTCTAATTACCAAAATAACATTATTTTGCATTTTGTTTGTTATAAAAACTATTTAAATAAATGTAAAAACAGTAAGACACTATTACACGTGCATTGAAAGTAGGGCATTTTTATGTCTTGAAATAAATTGCACAATAAACACAGTGCGTAGTTGAACATTTCTAAACAAAATAGACACTCATAAAATAGAACATATTGCGTCTTAACAAAGAAAAATGAATAAATGCATAAAAAAATTAATGTGCAAAACTGCAGCATCAGAACAATTAAACTGGTTTTTAGATTATTATTAATGTTATTTTCTTATAGTGGTTTTATTTATTTTTGGCCTAAAAAATTACAGATGGAACTTGAAGAAAAAAACGAATAAAAGTTCCACCAAGACCACAAGCACTTGTCTTGTGTTCATTTACAAAACAAATCGGCTCTTCAGATATGCGAGTCGGCTCCCAACGTTCACCTAAAAGAGCCGACTCAAAGAGCCGACTCGTTCGCGAACGACACACCACTACTGTCAATCATACTGTGCCCGGGCCATGTCCGGTTGACCCTGCTCCAAGCCAAGGTCACTTCGGCTCCACGGAGCAGGCGCAGTTTGTACAAACGGCTGGCGAAAAAGACTTTCGAGCTTCAATCTATACTGTCCCATTACGAAGACTCCTTGAAATGCAGCCTACTTTTGGCCGATTTTGAAGGATACATCGGTGTATCCTTCGCAGCCTTAGATATCCCACAATTCTTTGTGAACAAAGCCAGAACATTACCGGATCAATCATGCATGCCGTGGGGTCGCTCCCGTACCCACATTCGTCTCCCCGAGCAACATGAAAGACTCGTACAGCCTCCAGCCGCCACAGTCGACGTCTCCGGCTTTGAGCCAAGCTAAAGCAGAGTTGTTCCCGACTTACGTTTTTGAAATTTTGATTTGTGTGTTTATTGTTGAAAACGTAAAATGTCCACTTGATAGCTAACGTTTTTATATAACGTTAGCTAGCTCGCATTGAATAGCTGATGTTAATAGTTCGCTTGGTATCACCGCCCATTCGGGTCATACTAATAGCTAGTTAGCTAACGTTAGCTAGCTGACATTTTCAAAATGAGCTCACTGACTGAAATTTTCACCAATGAACACATGAATCGTCAAAATAATATTGATTACATTAGAAATTAGAAAGCGAAACCGCTTTTATTATCGATTGTTGGAGTTTCTTGACAGCGTCCAGCATACCTGTAGTGTATTGCAATGAACGTCATTTGACAAGGATCTTTGATTAACGCAACTGAGTTGGGGGACCCTGCAGTACCAAGCGCCTTCCCATTGGCTGTATCGGCTGTAGGCTGGACTTGGGGTGCGTTCAGCACAAGGGGCCAAGACTGGGCTTTCGTTCTGAAGCTCACTTCCTGGTGCCGTTGCTCACTGCGGTTGGCTGCAGTATAGGTCTTTCCCCATGTAAGTCAATGGCAGCAATGTGGTCAAAATACTCAGTCAATAAATTTTTTACACAAAAAAATGTAATTGCAATAGGTGCCTTTCCTTCATCTAATGCCTGTGCATGTGCTGATTTTTTAAAATATTGTGTCGTTTGGACAGGGTATTAACATTTGTTCAGGACCAATCAGAGGGACAGGTTGAGTCCTGGGATCACTGGCATAGATAGGTTCTATATGGTTCTCACTGCCCTCACTCGGAGGGGCGGGACCTATTTGTATACAGTCTATGCTTGGACAGGGAGACACGCTGTATTTTTGAGTGGAAGTCGATGGAGAACATCCCTTAGTAGCCTACCGTGAACAAGCTGTTGTTTTGTGGACGCAGTTCGTAGCATAATAAATTGAGTGCCTTACCCGCTCATCTTCAACATGTTTGTCATCACATATTAATTTTGGTTGAGCTATGATGTGTCTACTACGAAAAAAATACTGTTTCGTAAGATGAGACAGAAGGGGATGTTGCAGCTACACTACAGGCCCAGTGTCTCGGAGCAAGCAGCCAAACTGTGGGTTAAGTATCTCAAATCAATTGCTCCATACCTGTATAACCATATCAATTTAGATATTAATTTAGCTATTCCAACCCCTCCCGTACGCAATCGCCCCGTCATGTACTCCCCCTGTACTCCCCTGTCATGAACGTTACCATTGCTTAGCAATGCTGGGTTAGCTAGCTAGCAAGCTAACGATATCTCACAGCAAGTCGTTTTAACATTCGCTAGCTACCGTGATTGCCTAGCTAACGTTACTAACGTTAACCAGCTGCTCTAGCTAGAAATTTAACCGGACATTTCTACACCTGGATAATTTTTTTAGGTCCCAAAAATTACGAAAATGTGCGGGGAATAGAGCCAAAGTGTTAGCGGTATATTTGTACTGACTAAATACGGGGATGTTTAAAATAAAACCAATAATTTATCGGAAAAGAATACAGAGTCTGCGTTTGTAAATGTTTGCAATGTTTGTGATTAGGTTACAGGATGCAGATGAAAGTTAATGCCAGCTACGATGTCGCTACTGTGCTTTTAGCTAGCGTGTGAACCATAGAACTATATATTAACTAGAAAGGAAACGTGGTCACGTGGTTCCATTCAGCCCTATTCAATTTGGGTTCTTCCGCAATGGCACCGCCGCAAGATGGCTGCCATGGCCCGGAAATAGTATTATTATGAGCTCTGCCATGTATTTCCAATGGAGCGTTGTGAAATTGTGAAAGTCTACATAGTGGCCCCAGCGCAATCTAAAGTTCACAATATTGTAGTCAATAGAAGCAGGCAATCACATTTTACATTTTTCCTGGGTTCAAAATTTTTTTAGCCTACACAGAAAAAAGAGAGCCATGATTTAAAAATACTCATCGGTGAGTGTTTAGTAAGCGCACTGAACTGTGATTGGTTAGGAACATGGTCACGTGGTAATTTTAGTTACGTCACAGGGCAATCACGTGAGGAGGCCTATTGGCATTTCGCCTCAAATCCATTCTCTCAACCTCCATTGAACTCTATGGTTAGCTGACTTGCTATGAGCATTCAGCTAACTGCATCCGTTGCTGTAGCTATATGAAGTTCGCTTACCAGCTCTTGTGCATAATAATGAAATGGTTTTCAAATGCTTTCGCGTGTGTAATATTTCTAAGGTCATACTTCATATCTCAAGATGGGTGTTGTTAGATTACACTAATTAGTAACTCACCCAGTGAATATGTTAGTGTTGAAGTCTCGGGTTGGCTACAGAAATGTTGTCCGGCTCCCGGCGTATTATTGTTAATAACTCTAGTTAACAAGACAGTTATTAAAGATTTTTAGTAACTAAATTTATCTGGTTTTGCAGTTTTGCTCACGTTAGGCTGAGGTATTTCAACAAGATATCCGTGGCCTAGGCTATAGCCTAGCCATTAATCTGTCTAACGTTACGATAACACTACAAGATCACCATAGTTCATTCTAACAATAACATAGACATTCCTGAGAGGCTATACCTGGAAAAATAGGCAACAAGTTCCACAGTGGTCGCGATTTCTAATTATTTAGGCTACAGTTACATGGCTACACCACACTAGCTAGCCGCGCAAGGCTGGTTCACGGAAATCTTGAGTCAGGGACCGGTCCGGATGTAATGTAATGTTACCGCTGGAGCTAGGCTACTGCCTAGCCATACCACAGACTAACGTTGCGGATTAAACAAAATAAACAAGCAGATGCAATAATCGTTATTTAATTATGTGAACGTAATCGTATCATAGACCTATTTAAGATTGTATCTATGTATTTATTGTTTTGCTTTTCACATAATATCGAATGTTCTCACGACATCCACTCTACGTAGAGTGGATCTGGGGTAGGCGCTGGACCCAGGAAAGCGTATAAAACTTTGTTTTAATATAAGGGAAAGGTTGGTGGATCCAACATGTCATTAGCTGGTTATATTTTTCGAAATAGCCTATTTTGTCTAACCGCGTGACACAGTAGCCTAGGCTATGCGGTAAATGCGAAGAACAGCGAGTGCTCCCCGTTGTCTATAGCCCATCTAGGCTATAGGACATTGTAGCTTTACATAACATTACATTAAGTTATTGTGGCTGCGTTTACTATTATGTTGCTTTTGTATGTCGATTTACACGTGTGCATCCTCTCATCGCTCAAAAGAAATCAACCGGATTGAGGAACTGAAGTTGCGTATCAAAACCAGATACGGTAATGCACTTTTAACAGCGCATAAACGAGTGTCTTTGCTTACAGACACCCCTGGATGAGTTTTGCTAGTAGGCTACCACTTCGATCCCACGTAAACCTGTACATTTTTCCTTAATGTGACCTTGTCATTTTAATGTGTCTTGTCAGGGTTTGTCTTGTGGATGTGCGTCTTATCCTGTGTTCTCACGTTCAGCCTGCACCTTGATGTGGTGAGTGGGCTTTGAACTGAGACAGGCTGCTGAACTTTGCTGTGTCCTATAACAAACTCCTATCGTCTCTACGTTTTTACCCCCTTATCCAGAACAACGTTGGAGACGGTGATTAAACTTGCTGTGAATGAAACGCAGCATATCGAAGAATAAAAATGTTTCCCTTATTCATGATTCATAATTTTGAATGGTGTACATTTGAGTATTTAGTCTTTACAAATGAAAAAAAATAGCAATGTCTCCTTATACCACTGTATGACTTATGCAAACACTGAACCCTTAAATAAAAAAACAAGTTTTATAATTAATTGAAACTTTTTATTACTGTTTCCCCAAAATGTACATACTAGACAGCTACCAGCGTGGGGGGGGGGGGGGGTGTTTGTAGGGAAGATAAGGGTGAGGAAGAGCAGAGGGCGTTGGGTGAACAATGTCATGACTACAAATTTAATTTAAAAATAATCACATAAATTTTGAAAACCTGACTTAGTTCATTAAAAAAACCCTGTTCCGTTAAAAGCCAAATCCAGGATTGGAGAAACTGCCAGAATTGGGCAGGGAAAACCCGTAAAGGCAGAAAATTACAGTAGGCTACATTGTCAATGACAATGTAGCCTGACAAAGATGACTATTCATGAGTATACACTTATTATTGTACTATATTACTGTACCCTTTTGAGTTGCCTGTCAGTGGTCTCGTTGGTTTATAGGGCTGGGCAATAACATTGGTGATTACTGATTATCACTGCCATCCAATTGCTATGATATTGTCATAGTGTGACATCATGACAATGAATTGCTACTAAATTTAAGAATGACAAATAACTTGTATATGGTAGGCCTACTCACTTATAAGAATGATAGCTATATTTCGTACTGTGTCTTGACATGTGGGTTAATCCCCAAAAGCAAGGAAACATTGAATTAATATCAGATGAAGCATTGATTCAATGTTGACCTCTGATGTTGATTCTGCGTCCAGGTGCTCATCGAGTTTACGTTGAATCAACATCTTGAAATAACGTTGAAACGATGTTGATGTTAACTGAAAATCAACGTAACTGATGTTAAATCAATTAATTATCAATGTAATCTATCATAGCTCATGATAAATCATTTTATGACTACATTTTACAAATTCTTGCTCAAAGTAGTCAAAATCTACAAAAACAACTACTTCTGTTACTAAAATAGATAACACATTGACATTGATTTTAAAAATGTAAAAATCTTTATTGATTTTAAACCTCTGCTGAATGGACACAATACATGCTAAAGCAGTAGAAAATACTGCATCATATACATATTAAAAAATGTGTTTAGGAAGCAAGTGGTGGAGTTCAGGTAGCTATGTTGAGGCACACAATTTGCAAGATCACCAAGAATGAGTTTCCGGACACATATCTTGAGTCTTCATCCCCATCTGGCTATGAAGCATGGATAGGGATATGTCATGTCTTGGTCTACTCAACTTTAGTTGGAAAATGTATGGTTGTCTTTATATCTGAAGGAAACAAGATAATAATGATCATGTTAAAATAAATACAACAAAAGGCTAAAAGGAAAGACATAAAATTAAAATCAACACCAAATAAAGGAGAGCGCCGCAGTATTTTTAAAACATTAACACAAAGCGCTAGTCGCTCTTGCAGCATTTAATGCAATGAGCTCACAATATAAACTGGCTGTCCCATTGGCTAGCAAGACAGATGTTTTGTCTCAAAACAATGTCATTAATTTGATTTACGTTAATCCTCAAATGTGCGCACAGAGAGAGGGAGAGAGATTGCATATGTATGTCCACTTTCTTTAGATCAACAAGAAAACATGACACCCCTCCATGACCCAGGTAGTCAGCTCACTCACAGCATTTTCTCCTCCTCAGAAACAGAAATAAAGGGAGATGTTACAAGGTGCCTGCACACACATAGCAAAGACTTGAACGGAACCCCAGTGAATTCAGACATTTCGACTTTGAGCAGCAACTGACACATACAGTACTTACCAACAGCTGGGTATACAGGTATAGGTGGATGAGTGGTAGCAATTGTTCTTGACATAACTGACAGAGAGAAAATAGATAAGAGGACAGGAGAATAGCATGATCAGAATTGTGTTCACGCAGGATGATTCACACAATAGCGCAATGGTCTTAGCCTTTAGGTTAAGGTACACTTTGTTATGTTAACAGGTGAAAAATCAACCCGGTCTCACGCTTTTTCATGCTCATAGTCACGACAATGAATGAATCGTCACCCGGAGCACAATTGTCCGACTTTTATCGTGCTACACAGAACGAAATTTAAACCCATGCATTTTCAATGCTAGCATTTCTCAGACTGTTTTCGTGCTACAACGAAATTTAGAGGTATTACTGTGGGCATGGCTACTATGCTACTTTTCGGTTGTTAGCTAGCTAGCCGGCTAGTGAATTTTGTTTACCAGACGAGTGACTTTTGAGTAGCTACTGGTTGATGGCGATAACCGCTAAATATGTTAATAGGGACACAAAAAACATGTGGAAAGGTTTATTCAGTCACAAAAAAAGCAAACAGTTTATGTCGGATATGGTCAAAATCCCACAATCTCAATTAATTTTAATACTGTCCCCTACATGGGGCGACCCAGATTAGCCGTATATATTATCCGAACCCTAACCCTAAACGGACTACAGACGGCGCCATCTTTTCACAGGCCATCATTACGTAGAGCTCTCGGGTTTTTGGGGAATTGTAGTTCTAAACTATTAGTACCAATAACGAAAAAAATACTAATCCTATTGACCTGGGGCTTAAAATTTATGTTCAATATAGCATCAGTTAAGATCCCAATTGATCATCTAATTGAATCATCAAAGTATCAAATGATTAAGCATCAAACGTTTTATTCAGGCCCTTCTGTTAGAGCTTGAAGGCTGGCTCTGACATTATTTATGAAAGACTAGTTAGTTAATCATCCTGTTAAATATCTACCCGATATGTCCATTGGTTTCCAGAATTAGAAGCATTTGAAGTTTGGCCAGTTTTGCCCTTCTAGGGGGCGCTACTGAGTCCCCTGGGGTGTCAGGGCAAAATAATTGACATACGTTATTCTCCAGGTCAAGGCCTTTCCAAAAATGTCTAGTTTTGTCCTACGACAAAGTTTAATTTTCACCTCTGTCTGGCTACAGCCTCTTTGAGGTGTAGTTTATGAGACCCTTTGAGACTCCAGCCTGGATAAAATCAAGTCTTTAGATTTTTTGCTTATTTGGTGGAAAAAATCCTTCAAGGTATTGATGTTTTTCCTAATCACAGTCATATGTTTGGATTTGCACTAGTGTAGACCTTATTTTACCTACCAAATACATCTGGATTGTTGTCATATGAGGGTTAGGGTTAGATAACATGCTGTTTTTGAAGCGCTTTAGCCCCTCCCGAAACCTCCTGAATAGTCCTACATGGTCAGGATTGTATAATGTTGTAGCTTCAATATCCCTCTGTTTACGGATGAAGTTTCCTACATATATCTCTGAAGATGACACTTATGAACTTGTAGGTGGCAGTCTCCACAGCTGATTTGTGGCTTATCCTTACCATGGGTGATGAGTTGATAATCAGATGGACTAATTCTGATACCCGTTGGAGCACACAATGACTAATTGGCCAGTCGGCCCTATACCTAATTAATGCATATGCTTTGCTGTTAGGTCTGTTTATTTTCCTGCATCACCCTTGTCATAGTAACTTGTTGAACTGAACCAACCAGGAAAAAATGTATTCACTCACCACAACGTAGGCTACACATACAGCGTAGCTATATATATATAGGATGTCTATGAACAGACACAGGCTATATAACATACATTATATATACACTACTCACAAAAAGTTAGGGATATTTGGCTTTCGGGTGAAATTTATGGAAAATGTAAGTTCACGCTACAGTGATATTATACGTATCATGAAAGTAGGGCATTTAAGTAGAAGCATGCAATGGTGATTTCCTCATCTCAAACAATTTATTGAAACAAAAGCCAACAACAGTGGTGGGTATACCACAACAAAAATGTCAATGTCTCAATAACTTGTCATGTGCCCTTGAGCATCAATTACAGCTTGACAACGACGTCTCATGCTGTTCACAAGTCGACTTATTGTCTGCTGAGGCATGGCATCCCACTCTTCTTGAAGGGCGGCCCTCAGGTCATTGAGGTTCTGGGGTACAGAGTTACGAGCCTCTACACGGTGAGTCAGCTGATCCCATAGGTTTTCTATGGGATTCAGGTCTGGAGAAAGTGCAGGCCACTCCATTTGAGGTACCCCAGTCTCCAGCAGCCTTTCCCTAATGATGCGACCTTGATGAGCTGGAGCATTGTCGTCCATGAAGATGAAATTAGGCCTGTGTTGTTCATGCAGGGGCACAATGACTGGATTAATGATGTTATTCAGGTAGTATGGGCTTGTCACTGTACCATTCACAAAGTGTAGGGCAGTTCTGTATTGACTAGACACACCTGCCCACACTGTAACACCGCCACCACCAAAGGGTCGTCTGGTGACAACAGTGGCTGATGCATAGCGCTCTCCTTGACGTCTCCAACATCGTTGGCGGCCATCATTTCTGCTCAACGTGAATCGACTTTCATCAGAGAACAGCACTGAGGCCCACTGGTCCCTCGTCCAGCGTAAATGCTCCCTGGCCCATGCAAGACGATGACGCCTGTGCCTGGTGGTGTGGTCAGGTACCCTTGCAGGTCGTCTAGCACGCAGACCACGCTGATGTAAACGGTTTCGAATGGTCTGACGTGACACTTGGGTGCCTCTCACCTCCCTTAAATGTGCCTGGAGTTGAGTGGCATTCATCATCCGGTTCCGCAGGGCACTGTTCACAATGAAGCGGTCATCAGTGTGGGATGTGGCCAAAGGACGTCCACTTCTATGCCTTTCTGTGACTCTTCCAGTCTCTCTGTATCTCTGTTGCAACCTGCTGATGACACTCTGTGACACTCTAAGCTCAGTGGCCACTTCCCTCTGAGAACATCCTGTTTGAAGCCTCGCAATGGCGAGGTACTGTTGATCAATTGTTAGGTGTCGTCTTGGTCTCATGATGTCAAAATGTGAACAGCATGATGAAGAGGACTGTTTAAATACCAATTCTAATTGAACCAGGAAATTTATTGGTCGATTCATGGATCAAACACCTGTTGTGAATTTTGCCGTTCAGCTCCTTGTTAGAGAACAGCAAGTTGTGCAAAAAGTACTGAAACATTGAATAGTTGGACATGTGCACGTTGGCCAATCAGAGAAAAAACTTTGGGCCGTGGAAACGGTGCCGTTTTGAGAAGGCTTCTGCCTTTCTAGTTAATATATAGTTCTATGGTGTGAACCCACTAACCTTAATCCCCACTTTATCTGGAAGAGTTTTCAGAACAGGGTTTCATGCTGCGGCAAACCGTGACAGACTGCTCTGCCACAGTCGAGTTAATTAGCGGTTAGCCAAAAAGGGGGACATTTATAATAAAAGTAGTCTAACAAAATAACATATGTGATTAATTGACCGTCAATATAGTGGATAGCAATACCGTTACCCTGTTCGTCCAGTGTGGTGGTGATGCATTTCGTCTAGCTTGGCTACCGAGCTCGGCTGCTATGCTATATAGCTAATCAAATTAGCTGATGTTAGCTGAATATAAATTGAAGATAACTGAATGAACTTTAATTATGTGACGAATACCACACATTCAATGCGAATAAATGACACAGTAAAATCGAGGATGAAAATTAAATGTTATATTATAAAACATTAGCAACTTAAGGAAATTTACCGCAAGTTCGTTTTGCAAAATGGTGGGTTTGGTCAGGTCATGGGCTTTATATAGTTCTGTGGGCTTTATAGTTCTGTGGCTTCTCCACCCCGAACTGTCAATCATACTGTGCCCGGGCCATATCCGGTTGACCCTGCTCCAAGCCAAGGTACTTATAATAATTCTGACAGTTGGAAAACAAACAAACTGCTAAGGGTTACTTTACAGAAGAGACCAGGATTATGCCTGTAGTCAAAGAGACTAAAGAATTAATTTTATTTTCAGGCTTGTGTTAAAAAAAGGTGGTGCTAGAGAAGGGGTTAAACTCTCAAAATAATATTCATAATTTTCTCTTCATAAAGTATATCCAGTATAGTTTGTGTTATGTGAAAAGAAGAAGCAAGTGCATTTTCCATACCAAGAATATACTCAACATTCACCGGATAGTGCTATTCTTTTGAATAGGTTGTTGGAAATGATAATAGCAGTTGGAAATAATAATAGCAGATCACAGAGCAACAGTCTTACACATGTTAGTGTAGTGTTACAGGAAAGACCCATGGTCCTGGATACACAGATTATGTTTATGATAAGTATTTGAAGAGAGTACGGTTAGGTCCAGAATTATTTGGACTCTTGATAAAGATGTGCAAAAAAGATTGCAGAAAACAAATAAAACCCAAGGAAGTTGATTGAAGCGACTTTGGCCGTGATAAAATTTTGGTCTCATCTGACCAAAGCACCCAGTTCCAGTTGTAGTTCCAATGACATTTGGCAAAATCCAGATGCTTGAATTTAGTCATTTTCAGTAAAGGTTTTCTTCACCCAAAGATACAATTAAACTCTGCAGTTCTGGATCAATGATCCTTGGGTTCTTATTTGCCTCCCTCACCGTCTTCCTGACTGACAACATGCACTTGCACCTGCTGCCTGGTGAGTTTGCAACTGTTCCAAAGTTTTTGATTATTGCCTGATGTGCTGAATGTCATGTTTAACAGTTTATGCTTTTTGTACCCATTTACCTGAATTATGCAGATAAACACCCATCTGACTCATTTTATTTGAGGTATTTCGCTTTTCCATAGTGATGGATGGCTGTATTAGGTTTATATGGATGGTAACATTCCATCAAAACTTTATGATTTGATCCTGCATTATCCATACATATTGCAGGTTAGTTCAAAGTTCAAGTGATGAGAACTGCAAAATGAGTGTAAAACCGCTTTACACATAGGGGATGTTATTTAGTTGTGTATATTTGCACCTTAAAACACTTGTGTTATCAATACATATGGGTAAACAATGGTACTGTTTATGTTCTGGAATCAGTTTAAGATTGTGAGCAGGAATGAGAAAATTGTAATGTAGGAGTTCCTAGCTATTTTCTGTCTTGGTGTAATCCTGCTGAGGACAGTGACAGTCTCTCCCTGAGCCAATTATCAATGGAATAAAAGAAATGGTATGTATATCTGTGCCACTCTGAACTGTTTACGAACTGCATGCACATAGAATTTAAGTTCACATACAATATTACAATGTCAGAGTTTGTACAATCATGCATGTGTGCATTAAAAATATTAGATAAACAGTATTTAGCAGAATTTGTATTGTACCAAGGGATAATTATTGCATTTCAGAGATAATGTGGCTTGGTCTCTTTATGCACATTGTAGAGCGTGCTACAGGGTGAGTGAAACCATGTTCTTCTCTCTCATTTTTGTGTTGCTAGTCAAAGAAAATGTTAGGGATGTTTATATATACTTTACAGTTACATGTTTTTTGTAGGTCTATGTGAATAGTTTTTAATATTGAGACTTTATGATGTAGTCATTTTAAGAAGAGGGAAAAATCCACTATACCATCAAGCTAATGCATTTAATATACATGCCTCCGTCCATTATCAATGGTTGTGAGAGAGTCAGGGGGCTTCAGGGTTGTGTGAAACCATATTCTTTTCTCTCATTTTTGTGTTGCTGTAAAAGTTTCTGAAAGGAATTTCCATTTCATTGTGTCTTGATGATGGTGCTAAAAGAGAAATGCTACATGACAAATGGATATACAGTATGTGTGTTGCCTCATTTTTATACCCTAGTGAAACAGGAAATGATGGAAGGTCACAAATCAGTTCCTTAACATAAGTCCTTTGTGCTATGTGATGTAGTGACAGGGTATGCCCAAGACCTCATAATTTATACTGGTGCCACTAAAGACATCACACATTTCAAGGGGCTCGTGTGCCTGGCTCTTTGGTGATGACACTGCTGCAGCCTCACCTTGGGAAAGGCCATTGTTTCTTTGTGGACAACTGGTGCAGTGGTAACGTCTGTTCCAACATCTGCTGGATGTGAAAACTGAGGCTTGTGGCAGAGTGAGGACTTAAAGGCATACTGAACTTTGTTAGAACATAATATCGTATAGCTATCTGGCCCCAATATGAGTCGTAATATTCACGCTCATCTTCATGACTTGCTCCAGTGGTCAGAAACTGGCCAACAGAGAATGACATTTTTTGCTCTCTCCATTCACTCCCATTGCATGGCGAAACTGGTCTCAAAAGCACACTTGTAGCACATAAACAAATGCAAACAACGCGGATTATGCCGATATATAAAGTAACGACAATCAGAACTGAACATTTGAAACTAATTTTGATTGATTTGATTTTGAAAAACTATTTTCTGAGAACACTAGCTAACTAACTGTTGCTAACTTGCTCGGTTTGTTTACTAACCCACGCTTCAGGAAGTGGGTGGGACCATTACTGGTGCAAGAATGAAACAAGGGCTGTGTTCGGAATCGCTCCCTATTCACTATATAGTGCACTATTTAGGGTGTCGGCCATTTTGTAGGGTGTCCAAAATTCAAAATGTCAATTTGACACCCTAAATAGTCCACTCAATATCCCCCACAATGCACCACAAAATGTAGGGTACAAACGATGTACACTACATGACCGGAGAGCCTGCGCTGGTCTACAAATGTAAATATAAATGCAAGTTTCATCTTGTAGCCTATATTAAATCAGTTTAATCGGTTTTATAACCGAAATATAAATAAACGCGGTAGATTAAATATATTATAAAGTGTTAACTATTTTTTTAATTTAACAATTATTACTGTTTAATGGAAAATGCAACTTAATTAGCTAGCTAGCTACCTTGTTACCTAACTTACCTATATATGTGTCATGGTTTTGAACCCTGTTTCTCTTTGCGGTCGTTTTCCTCAGTGGCCACGCGAGGGCGCTGCCCTTTTGGTAGATGCTTGCTCCGCCCTGCTGAGTGGGTGGAGTTTCTGTTAGCGTTTACACCTGTTCGTGGTCACTGAGAGCTATATAAGCCTACCGTTCTCTTCATTCGGGGCTTCGACATTTATTGTTAATTGTTATGTACTGTGGTGTATTATTGTCTGTGAGTTCTCGTACCATTTTGGCTTCTTGCCTATTTTTAAACGTCTCGTTGTTGAGGCAGGGCTTATTTCCTACTGGCTTAGTGGTTGGTTATCTCGTAGTAAGTTTTGGACCGTATATCTCTGCTCTATTTCGCGCTGTTGTGCTTAATCTCCGTGTATGGAGATTTGGGCGATTCTGTTGGGAAATTTAGTTCTGTCGCCCTTCGGCACATGTCTTCCCATAGGGGATTCCTGCGTTTTCGCTTCTACTTAGTTTGAGCTCGTAGAAATATAGAGTAGCAGTTTCTCTGGTCCATTTGTTCGCCTAGTGATTGGTTCTCTTATTGAGAGTCCTGGCGTTTTAACTTCCACTCATTTCCGGATTACTGTAGCCTAGCTTTGGTACGTTTATTCCCTGCTGTTCTCCTTCTCGTGGACTAGGTTCCCTTTTTTGTGAGTCAGGGTTTTCATTTATATTAAGAGGCTGTCGTGCTATTTTTGCGTGGTCTTCGTTGCAGCCGTCCTGTACGTCCTTTTTACCTGCGGGACGATTTCGTTTGGAACTATTGTTCTGTTTCGTTCTCGGGGTGTGTCTCTTTATATGGAGCTTGGGCGTTGTTGTGGACGTGTTTGTGTGTGACTGCGTGTTTCTATATATAGCATCGGAACGTTAGCTCACTGTTCCAATTCGCCTCGTTACTTATTTATTTTCTGTGAGGCTAGGGCGGTTGTTTAAGTTTGCGTGAGTCTTTTGGATAGTAAAGTTTTGGGACGACGGTACTCCGTCGGCTCACCTGTAAAATGTTTCTCCTCCCTGGGAGATCGGGTGTTTACCCAGGTTCGTTTGCTGCATTAGACTGCGCACTTGTTTTACTAGCCATGGAACGTAATATCTGTTCCTTCGCCTCCTCCTATACCAATAGGTGGTTATTAGTTTAATTGTTTATTTGCTGTGTGTGGTTTGTGCTATTGTGCTACTCGCCTGTTCTTGCGTCTCGTATCGAGACTGGGCGTTTTAATTCTGGCTCATGTAACTCTGAGCCGGCCTGTAGCTGTGGTGTGTGTGTTCCTTGTCTTGTCTCCTTCCCTTATCTGCGGGGTATCCCGCCTTAGTGGCCTAAGGGCTTTATGATTCCCCTTGCTGCGTTTGGCTCCTCCCACCTCACACGTCACGCACCCCATTACAATATGTACAACGAGACAACAAAACCCTTGTTCAAAATAAAAAAGAACACTTTTACCGTTTCTTGCATGCTTTCTCACCAAGCCGGTGACCGCTGTCACGCAAGCGTCGCGCGTTGCTAAGTAACCTATTCAGATTATGTAGTGTCCGAAATCGCCTCCTTCTTTTCCACCAGTGAATCCCTATCTAGTGCCCTATGTAGATTCCCTAAGTAGTGTATAGGGAGGGAGTGAATAGGGAGCGATTCCGAACACAGCCCCGGAAGCTCCTCAGCTAACCTTTGTTTGGAAAAAGTGTAAAATATCATGAATGGAGCTTTTAATCTTTTCAAACGTTTGGTTCTGGACGTCATGATTTTATTAGGTAGCTATACAATATTATGTTCTAACAAAGTTCAGTATGCCTTTAAGAGGAAAAATGAGCATGGGTGAGGTGGAATTAAAAAATCATGGCAGTGTTGGCTGTGAAACGGCATGACAGATGTGACATCTATTCCCTATATCAGCCACTGGAAAAGTAGACTGTACCACAGGAGAACTGAAAATTAACCCAGACTGTGTGCTGGACTACAGTTAGAAGATGGGGGCTATGGATGAAGCTGACATGAAAAACAGCTTGGTGGAGCATGCACGAAAGTGTTTGAAATGGAACAAAAACCTCCAATTGACTGATCTTGCAGCTTTCAGTGGCCACTGTCTAGTGTCAGTACAGGTAAAGACATGTCAGATGTTTGGAGAGACCCTAATGTGTCAGCTCCTGTGGGACCACCACACACCAATTCGATGATCCTCTGGGGGCTGGCCTGCTGCTGACATCTCTATGTCTTCGTCACGCAGGCCCTGCAAGATCGGTCAGGCAACCACCAAGCGAATGAGGAAATGGCAGCTGCACAGGTGCACTGTGACATGAAGCCCAAGAACATTCTAATCCAGACGGACGCAAAAGAGATCAAGCTGATCGACTTCGGGTGTGGGGACCCACTGAAGGACACCCCATACACAGACTACGCAGGTCAGTGAGAGGGGGCAGTTCATGCATCTTAGGCCGTGTTTGGAAGCTCTGGAGTAAACACTGATACTGTGATGCATGTAGAAATATAGCCTCCTGTTTATCTTTACTGCTGTGTCTTTCTTATTGTCTTAACATATCCTGACAGGACTTATTTTTTATCTGCCAAACCTTATGGTGTCCTGATTTTTCTTGTGTCCGTTGATCAGGGACTGATGAATTCTAGCCGATTGAATGGTTCCAGAAAGAGCCATTCCTGGCAGGCCCTGGGACTGTGTGGTCAGTGGGTGTGACGGTTTATAACATAATTTGGGATGACTGTCTGTTCACGACCTACACCAGGAGGGAAATGCAGCAAGTGGAGTTCTGTGCAGGGCTGTCACCAGGTCAGGAGACAGCAGAGGGAGGAGCAGCATTTGGACACACCCTCTGTCTTCTCTGTCCAGTCACACCTTTCAGGGTTCATACACATTTTGACCAATGGATTTCCATGACTTTTCCATGAGTTTTCCATGACTTTAAAACAAATTTCCATGACCAAACATTCTGCGAAGTCTCGGTGTATACATGAAAAAGTGAGGATAAAATGTAGTATTTAAACTAACAATGAGAATTCCAAAGCATACACTATACCTTAAATGACACAAATGAATGACAGACAATAGTTTGATTAAAAGAATAAACATTTATAAATATACTTTGGCACTTGACACATCAATAAGTATGTATAGTGGCATCCAGCTAGTGCACACATTAGCAAATTTTAACTAAAAGTTGAGTTGACAACTAACTCAATGACCATAAACCAACTAAAACGAATCCCATAGCCTCACATGCAAATCCATCTGTTTGGACTGTAAGTAGTGGTCCAGGCTTTCGTCAAATAACATCACATATGCCCTTTGCTTTGACACGTTGGACAACGTGAGTCGCTTGAAGTGGGTAGCGAGCCCGAACGAGCAGAGATATGCGCATTTTACTTCCCCACAAGCAAATTGTGTTGCAATCTGGCTATCGGGGAACATACGTGGAAAGAGCAGGCTGACATCTTCGGATGACTTGAAAGAATAGTGCGAATTGGCCACCTTCAGCGCCCACATTATCTCCGCAGTTAGGACTTCTTTTTCTTCTTTTTTTTCTTTTTTCGTTACAGCATCGGTTATCGACGGCTGCTTGCTAGTCGAAGAGAGAGGCGTGCTCGCCATAGCAGTTGCCCTCGGCCTCGGTGTGGTGAAAAAGCTGGTGAGGGGGTTTGGGCTAGCTTCGTGAGCAGCAGCAGCAGCAGCCTGATGTTTGGTTCCTCTGGCATGGCTCGTTAATGCCGCCTCTCCCATGTTTGATATATCGAACGTTTTACAACACAAGCTGCACTTCGCTCGTCCCGGGACTTTGTCTGTAGCGACCCAAGACTTGTACTTTTCCATTTGTAACCAACCATGGTTAAATCTACAATGCCCTGGCATAACGTTAGCGCATTATCAATTTAGCTAACCGCCTGCAAATGGAGGCTTTGCAGTGTGGCCACCAAACTTCAGGGCTGGGTTGCACCGGTCATACGTAAGTTCGTGACTAAGTTTGCGTGTAAAGTATTTACTAGGTCCTTAGTTAATGCTTAGTTCAATACTAAGGTAAACATTGTCGCTTTATCATGATGATAACAAATCCATAACCAATCAATCAACAAGCTACAATGTAAACACGGAAATAAACTTGCATTGAGTTTAACAGGCTACGTCTATTTTGCATTCCATGGAAAAAAATAGAACATTGAACAGAATTACAATGTGTGCATGTTTATGTTTTTACGAATAAAATTCAAAATATCCTTATTTGTTTGTTTAGCCTATTTATTTATGTTACAGCCATTATGTGCTTTGAAAATATATGGAAACTTACAAGTTACATAACGGGAGTGTTCTGTTTGCTTCTCTTTTGAACTATAAAGAACTTTGTTTTGAAACAACGTTTTCCACGCGTCAACTATTTTTACAGTGTTTGCTGAAGAAACGGCGGAGGTAGCCAATTAGATGAACAGACGGTTACAGTTTATTTGTGTATTTTTTTTAAATATTTGCTTGCAACAACCGAATGGCAACAAGATTTGAAAACAACGGTTTAGTAGGAATAACGGTAAGAGCCTCCGAAACGCTCTAAACGGGCCATGTTTTAATTTTGTTTTCCGTTGGTTATGGTTACGCCACAATTTACACCTCCTTAGGGGTAGGTGTAAATATTTAGTAGCTACTAAGCTCAACGTACAAACTAGTTTGTGTGGTGCAACCCATTTTTATTTAGTAATGTGTAAACCTTCATTTAGTAAACACTTACGTTATAACTAGCCTACGTTTGAACTTACGTATAGCTGCTGCAAACGGCCCCAGGTAACGTACGAGAGCGTAGCCTACGTAGGCTACTTTTTTTTTTTAAGCATTATTTTAAACTCAGCGTAAATTAACGACATGAAAACATTCATTTAAGAAATTTCCATGATTTTTCCAAAATTTTTGAGATTTTATTTTTTTCAAGCACCTTTCCAGGCCTGAAAACAACACTTTTCAAATTCCATGACTTTTCCAGGTTTTTCATGACCGTACGAACCCTGACCTTTTCTGTGTTTCTATAACAGGGATCAAGGACTTAATTCTTCATTATATATTGGGGTGATGCATTGAAATAAGCAAAGTTTTACATTTCTATGTACTTATGTAGCGCAGCCATTGCTCAAAGGCCTCTGTTCAGAACCCCCTGAGTGATGGTTCATTTTCTATGTTTTTTCAATTTAAGTCGACGATTGTTTTCGATTGGCCTAGGCAACCTTTGTGTGCAATTAAGGATGTTTTATTATTTGCAAATGTTTCTGATGATCTGCCAGCATTATAATGGCTGGCATTGGGTCATTCTGGATTTGTGGTTTAAAGCAGATTTCAAGCAACTCCAGAAAGCAGAAACAAGTCTCTGAACCGTATGGCTGGATTACAGGCCGACATATTGATTGGCTGGCAGCTAGCCATGATGTCATTTACGTTCCAGCATGGCGATTGGCTGGCAGTGTAGCTGTTGGGAGAATGCAATTTAGGCAGTGCCAGCGCTAGTGTACTTTGGGCCCGGGTGCAGGATGGTGGAAATGGGCCCCCACAAGAAAACTATTTCAATATTACTGACAGTTAACTATGGCATAAATATTCCTTTAGATAAGATTTACCGTATCTCCGCTTTGACGTTATAGCCTATTTACCAGAACGCTTTTGAAACTAGTCTGTATGCAATCATCATAGGCTATTTAGTTGCAATATTTCTGTTCAATATGAATCATTATTGAAGAATTTTATGACACATAAGCTGTGCAAATTAAAACACAAATAGACTCACAACCACAGCTGGGCGCGGCGAACTTTGGCTGCATTAAACTGTCTCCCGAAGTAAAGTCAATTGAGGACGGGGATGGCAAATTCGACGCTGCCTTGTGCTGTGAGCCACATCAGACCCCAGAAAAGGTGTTGGTCGATATAGACAGCTCAGAACTGCAGCAGCAGCAGCAGTGCCACAGCTCAGAACAGCAGCAGCAGCACCAGTGCCACAGCTCTGAACGACAGCAGCACCAAGGCCACAGCTCACAACAGCAGCAGCAGCAGCAGAAGAGTGCCACAGCTCAGAACAACAGCAGAGGCACCAGTGCCACAGCTCACAACAGCAGCAGCAGCACCAGTGCCACAGCAAACCACCTCCTGCAGTGCCCTGGGAGCCCCCTGAAAACCACCTCCTGCAGTGCCCTGGGAGCCCCCTGTAAAACCACCTCCTGCAGTGCCCTGGGCACCCCCTGTAAAACCACCTCCTGTCAGTGCCCTGGGAGCCCCCTGCACACCACCTCTCGTGCCCTGGGAGCCACAGCTCAGAACAGCAGCAGCACCAGTGCCGGGGCTCAGAACTACAGCAGCACCAGTGCCACAGCTCAGAACAAAAACAACAACAACAGCAGCAGCAGCAGCACCAGTGCCACAGCTCTGAACAACAGCAGCACCAGTGCCATAGCTCAGAACAGCACAAGCAGAGGCGCTGTCACAACAAATTTGATCCGGGTGCAAAAAAGTTCCGGGTGAATATCCAACGTTCTGAAACAGCTGTTAAAACCCTCTGTGACGTACTTGACGTTCTAAAACAGCGTCTGTTGCTATAACGACGTTGCCTGCTCGCTGGGAGCTGTGGATATGAAGATTCTAAGATGACCTAATCATTCCTCTGGTCGATCAATTTTACCCGGGCTGCAGAAATGATCCGGGTGACGTAATTAACGTTCTAAAACAGCTAACCGAAGCTGCCTGCTAGTAGTTAGGTTCTCTGGAGATAAAGATTCCGAGACGACCTAGCTAACGTCAACCATTCCTCCGTGTTTATGGGTCATTTTCACGGATAAAACGGGTTAGTTTCAGTAAATAACGGCCACACATATCGTCTATATCCTTGACAGGATAGTTATCTGTCGTCATGAAAGCGAATGTAATGTTTTTAACTGAGATAAATGTGCGAATTTATCCACGAAAATATAACTAGCTACAAAACAACTAAATAAATGTCATTTAAAAAAAAGTGGGAAAACTTTCAATTCAATTTCATTTTCATTTATTTTGTAGCTATAGCGCTTTTTACAGAGAACTGTCACAAAGACGCTGTACACAGAAACAGAAGAACTGGGCAAAAACCAGGCCTGAACACCCTCGTACGTGCATTAACCACACTGCCCTGGATTCACTCTGTTAGCTTGCAGCTAACTGTGCTGAATAAAACCCAGAAACCCCTCGCATATTGAACATATGAACCAAAGCCCCAGTAGTAGCCTAGACCGATTAAAAAATCTCTGATATAAACCGAATAGGAATAGAGGAATAGGGCGTCGCTCATTGGTTCAGAATAAACAAACAATAATACAGATAATCGCTGTTCACTTCATCTTGCAGTGGTTTTAATGTTGTGGCTGATTGGTGTATATGTTCCATTGAAAAACAACAGTGGATTATGTCAATGTTCAAAGGGGCTGCACAAAACTTTTTTTTTAAACTGCAGGAGAGCACGTAATGCACAAATATTGTATTAGTGTTACAGAACAAAAAAGGTGTACATGCTCAAATACCAGAGGCAGTGTTATCAAGATTACCCAACAAAATAAGTTATACAATCTCCTAATTCATATGGAATGGTCATCAGTAGAGTTCCTGTGTTGCTATGCAAAATCGGCACACTCCACAGTGCATCCACCACAGCTCAAACCGAAGGGTACGTAATGTATGGACCGGAGAGAGACGACAGAACAGAACTGGAAAATGTCATGGAGCAAAATTTACTTGGGCGAAAGTTAAATATGTGAAAGTTAAAAATGTCTATAGAAAATACTGAGAAAAGTACAAATCTCTCCAAAGTCTACTTAAGTAAATTTAATGGAGTACTTTTAACTCGTTACTCCACCTCTGGGTATATGCATGTATTCTTGTCAATCATATGTTCTTAAGTCTAAGCGAACTGCAATTATGGTCAGCAGCTGTGTTAACCTTAAGATAGTATGTCAGGATTGCTGACCTAAATATTCTGAAACAAACACAATTTCTTTGTAGTGAACTTGCAGTGTGTCATGACTCCATCTTGACAATGAAGCCTTATTACATTAAGTCTGGCTCACAGAGATTGAATGAATAAATTCAATTTTATTTGGTTCAGTTACATATCACAAGAGGAGAGAAACAAAGCAAAAAGGTCTCATTTTGCACTAAATTTGCACAATAGTATATCAGAAGCCAATCAATTCACAATAGGAAATGGCTTAAAGTCTGTAGTAGAACAGTTTAGCCAGTAATGTACACAACAGCACAGTAGAGGGTACATAATGTATGTCTTTATCTCTTGTGTCAAGTGGAATAGAAATGCAGAGCAGTGCATTGGCGTCCATGCAGCACTCCTTTTCATTCACCCACCACCAACCATGATGCCTTTAGAGAAAGGACAGAGACGGAAAAAAAGAAAGGAATGAGAAAAATCGCATTCACTTAAGGTTATAATTGTGAAAACGGCCTGTTTTAGTAGAAAGCCCTCTCACCACGGCAAGGTACAGGCTCAAGAGAGGGTTTTTTTTTTGTTGTGTGTAATGAATAGTAATGACACCAGTTCTATTTCGACCCTTAGACCCTTCCTTCCTAGTCTTCAATGAACAGTGTAGCGGATTACAGTACATGTACAGCAATTAGAACTTTAATCCGTCCAACCACCAACAACAACTAGAACAACAACATTAATAAGGAAACAATGCCCAATTCCAAACAAGCAACCTGTACTTACCTCTATGTATATTAATTTGAGTAAATTTACTGTGGAATTGGGCATTTGCATTTGTTAGTGAGGGCTAAGAGGAAGGTACGAAAGGCCAGTGAAGAACTGGGACATTTAACAAAATGAATCTATTTCCAATTAATTCCAATAAATTCCAATAAGTGCCAATTGAAAACTATATATATAATTATTACATATTAATAATTAAATTACACACATTTTATCAATAATAAATAAACTGATAAAATTATAAGATTACATGTACAAAATCATGAAATTACACATACACTGTATACATTACATTTTTACTACAGCTAATAAAATGTACAATATAAAATTCTGATATTTAAACTGTACATAAACATGTAAACATTATAAAGATGTCTTAATACTTACCATATACATTAAATTAAATACCACTTTACTCTTAACTGAAAACAGAACTCAACACAATGATAATTAACATGTGCAAAAGATAACAGTGCACAACGGACATGTATATACATCTACGTTATTAGCAATGACACAGGATTCATGAAAGGGCCTACCACATCTCCTGCAGTGCCCTGGGAGCCCCCCTGCAAACCACCTCTCGTGCCCACCCGGCCCTCGCCCGCCCACCCGGCCCTCGCCCGCCCACCTGGCCCTCGCCCGGCTCAGGTCAACTGGTCACCCCCACGGGGGGACTTTGAAATATTTTTTTCCAAAGGGCGGATACCTTTAACCGTCTACTCTCGTGTCTCCAGCACCGCACTATTACCAGGGAACATCGCTAGTATATCCAAGGAATACAGCAACGTCCGCCTGGACAAGTGCTTAGCCAGAGACACGGCCCTGGAGGATGTTGTGCCCAAGTGACGGAGCACCTTGTTGTTCCCGCTGTGCCATTTCCCCCTGGCACCGATGGGAAAGCCGAAAAAAAGCACAGACTGTGCGCCTGTCAATTCCTTGACCTGATCACAAAGTCCGGAGTAATATCTGACGCGGCCTCGGATAGTGTTGCCGCGTCGTACTCAAATCTTACAGTGACATCCACGACCATTGCATCAGGTCCGGCTTTCTCAATTCCCCCCCAGTAGTCTTGAGACGCGGCTCCTGATAAACTTCCCAGTCCAAACTCCTAGCCTCCTTTACCAAGGCGGCACAGATCTTGTTGTGCCTCGCAATTCTCGCACTCTGGACAGACGGACATTGTCCAAGTATGTGGGAACAGGATTCGATCATAGCGGAGCATTTCCTGCACATTCTGTGGGCATCCTTACGCCCTCGGCTGAGGGTTTCTCGGGTCGGGTATACATTGGCTCTCAATTGGAGGGCGGCGATAAAATGGCGCTCACGAAATCCCCAGTGGGATTTCAGCCAGGTGTTACTAATTTTATCGCCTTGAAAGCATTCTATACCCTTGCCCTGCACAGGCAGCTTGATCCAGCTCAGAACAGCACAAGCAGAGGCACCAGTGCCACAGCTCAGAAGAGCACCAGCAGAGGCGCCAGTGCCACAGCACAGAACTGCAGCAGCAGCACCAGTGCCACCGCTCAGAACAACAGCAGCAGCAGCACCACCACCACCACCAACAGTGCCACAGCTCAGAACAGCAGCACCAGTACCATCGGTATTGGACCGTTCCAAAGGGGTGTCTGGGATAAGAGAGGTGCTGTTCTCACTTTGGCCAGGTCTGGTGTATTTTCCGGTGTCCCACCAGCCTTAGTCCAAAGCCTCTGAAAATCCCCCTGCGTGTCACTGGATTGCAGCAAGTTGCGAATGGAGGCGTCATCGGAGTCGGCAACTCGCTGCATTCGCCGGATCTGTATTGAAGGGATGAGCTTTGCCAACCTCAGAATGCCAAATCCACCATATGAGCACCTGGAGTAGAGCAAGCCATCACACGTCGACATTGGGAGACGCAACCATGCCTTTACGGCCGTCCTGACCAACCCATCGGTCTTGGCCAGGCTCGTGATGGAACTTTCGACATGATCCATCTGGTACATAAGACTGGGGATGGCAAAGTCGTTGAGGATCACCACTTTTTGAGAGGGCTTTAGTGGTGCCTCATCGATGCACTGGATCCAATGACGCAGCTGACTTTCCATGTCCGGCTTGGCGATACCCACCCAAGGTGAGAGACCGACGCCAAGGTATCGCTCAGACTCCTCCGGACTTATCATGTGAAGATCGCCCCCCCCGATCCTCCACGGACTACAGTCGTTGACTGTATAGGAGTCATGAGTTGGTGTTAATAGAAAGCCGTGACATTTCTTTGCCTGAACGCTCAGGCCCGTCAGACTGCAAAACTTCTCCAGGATCTTGATGTTGTGACTCATGCCGTCCCAACTGTGGCTCAGCATCACCAGATCATCTGCGAAAGCGAGCGCTGCGATCTCACCGTCATGTGTTGGAAAGCCCTTCCCGCGACTTTCCAACATGTTGATGAGGGGGTCCATAGCGAGGTTGAACAACAGCGGTGACATCGGATCACCCTGTTTAACTCCCGTCATGATCTTGATGTCGGGGGTGCGTTCGCCGTCTACCTCGATAGAAGTGAGGCAAGACACATAGGAATTCCGGATGATTCCTATAACATGGTTGTCGAGGCTTCTCATCTGGAGCACCTGCAGAATGTGCTCGTGAGACACAGAATCGAAAGCCTTACCGATATCGATGAACACTACCGCCAAGTGTTCATGCTTCCTCTTGGCCTGCTTCAGGATGGTGTTGAGAACCAGGAGGTTCTCAGAGCAGCCAGGGGCTTGGATGAAGCCCCGCTGTCTCGGGTTCACCGGAAGCGCTATAGCCAGCCGCTTCGTCAGAACACGCGAGTACAGCCTCAAAATCATTGAACCGATGGTGATTGGCCTCCAGTTACCAATCTCCTTCAGATGTTCCGGGTTTGCCGATTTCGGAATGAGGATCGACTAAAGGCCAGTTTATAGTCCAGCGACACAGTGTCGCTGCGACCGACGACGTGCCATGGATGTCGCTGGTTGCAGCGACATTTGGTTTATACTTCGGGCGACTGTCGTCCTGTGGTCGCTGCGACGGTCGCTGAAGATGTCGCTGAGACATAAAATAAATTCAACTTTGACCCTGTCGCTGCCTCTGTTGTTATGGTAACGTTTGTCTCGGACAGCGGAGGCTTCGGTCGAGCTGTCAACTTACTAGCTAGCACAAGCTAACTGTTAATGTACAGATTTCTCTGTTGGAAAAATTTGTGCGTGCAGCCATAGGGTCGGCTTACCTACCCATAGCTTACCTACCTAGCAAGCGCGTGAATATCAGTATAAATGAGCACAATTTAATATTATTATTATAAATAGCCTAATAATAATAACGATGTAATTTCACCGACTGATGCTTTGCTAGAGGTTGAGAAAACGTTACAATCCAAAACAAGAAGCAGCTCGCTTCCAATGCTACAATTTAGCTTACGATAGTCTATTAGTCTGTAGGCTATTGTGAATGGTTACAAAGACACATTTTCAGCTTGACTACACATTTGTAGCGTTGTAGGCGCCTGTGAATGCATTGCAAAGTTATTTGCTTTCACAGTAACTAACTTAGATTTGCCAGATTAAACTTTGTGCAACGACTCAGTGACAGCCCATCTGATCCGTGGCATTCTGATAGCGAGTGAAATAGGCTACTCCACATTCTTGAACCTCATTCTCTAACTAGATAATTGTAGGCTGCTCCCCCAATGAGTCCCGTCTTGTAACTAGCTATTTACATCCCGAACGTAGGCTAGGCTATGCCCTCCGTGTTTTCCTACTAAATAACGTTTAATATAAGTTGCATCGATGTTGAACGTTTTATTTGCTGCCTCGTTCAAAACCCACATCCTACAAGTGTGTGGAAGACGCAGTGAATTATATTTCAAACAATGTACGGTGCCCGAAATTGACATTTATAAACTTTATTTCAGAGACCTCCGACAAAAAAAGGGTGAAGCAGAAGACATAATGAGATGTAGGCTAGCCTATAAAAGCTGCTTCTTCCTCCACTGTCCCCTGAGTGTAAACTGTCGCTGGAATGTCGCTGGAGTGCGTTTATACTTTTTGCGAACGACAACGACCACAGTGTATGTAGCGCGACAATAGAATGTTTATGAAAGTTCTGCGATTTCAGTCGAGCGACACTCTGTCGCTGGACTATAAACTGGCCTTAACATCGCTTGACCTCGTCAGGGATCGCTCCCGTGACGAACCATGCATTAAACATAGCCATTATCGCAACCGTCGCCATGTACTCCCTAAAGTCGCCCTTCGTGATTTTGTCTGGCCCTGCTGCCGAAGATGGAGAAATGGCAGCAAGGCTCTCACGGACCTCGTACTCCGTGATAAGGGAGTTGAAAACGCCATTATCAGCTTTCGAGAAGGGGGTGAAGGCCCCAAGGCCCTTAAACGGGGTTGCGGTTTCCCACTTCTGTTTGTACGTCTCGTGCACAACAGCAAGTGGTACTTGACACTCGATCTTACTAGTGCCGTCAAGGATAAGGGAGACCAGCCTGGAACGCTTACCTGAGAACAAAGCCCGGTATGTCAGGTAGCACCCACGCCTCCTCGCCCTCCTCCCCATCCAACTCCTGTAAGGTTGTCGGACAACCTTCTCCTGGCCCTTCTGTCCCGATATAAAATGTCGCTTTCTCTTCCCCGGTCCATGATGGGAGAGAAGGGGCTTCAGAAATTCCACTGTTGCTGAAACCAACAGAGCATCCGCACCCTTGTTGCCCTCAGACCAACTCTTCAATCCCTGCAAGAGTGGTCTGGCGATGTTATGGCCCTGGGTACCAACGTAAGCATCTACCAGAGCAGGTAGATGCTTTCCTACCTCCGATGTCTGTGGGGGAAGGCAGGTTCGATCATTCAGAAATGCTAAATCATCTTCAACATCTCTAGCGGAAGGAACAGTCGTCCGAGACGCAGCTCATCTGTTCCTTGGCAGCCTCCGCTTTTCACCAACCTGGATGTTGGTTTTATTGCCCAGTTCCTTGGCAATAAGGGCGTTCATGTTCCTCTGACCCGAGTACTTCACCTCCAAAACTGCCAGCCTTTCCTCGTCCTCCCTCGACCAAAGCGACGGCTTCCTTCCCTTCTGAGCAGGTGCCCGTGACCTCTCAGCGATCCTTTCCTCGTTGCGGAGTGCGGGATGATTGTGCCGTTTATGCTGGGAAAGACCGGACCTTGTCTCGCTCGTATGTCCACAGGCCTCGCAGCACCACTCACCCCCTGCAGGAACTGGAGCTGGAATAGCTCCCCTGCACTTGGGTGCATGGGTGCTGATGGACTGAGGCCTGGGATCGGTCCTCCCGCACGTCGCACATTCAAACAACAGAGAGACTCCCCTGTGAACCGAGCGGAAGTGTCTCTCCAGAGCTGATACGATGGAAAATCGCTCATTGCACATCAGGCAACTGTAATCGGATCGTGGAAGTTTGATCGTAACTTCCGAGCTCTCTGCCGTGTGAGCACTCCTAAGCTGTTGACTAGCGATGGAGTACTCGAGAGCTAAGATGGTGTCGCCCTCCGACAAGGGATCTTCACTATCGTCTTCGGAGAAGGTCTCAGAAGAAGGCATGGCAGCAGGTTGTGTTTCCTCAGGCCAGGCATCCTGTCCGTCAATTCCAGTATCAGTAACCCCCAGGAATCCATAAGATGAATTCCATACGGTGAAAGCGACTGGCGTCGGGGAAGGAGTGGTGGCCACGCTCGTGTCCAAGACTTCAGATGTACAGTGTACATCTTCATGATGTGCCCGATCACAGTCGGGCACTAGTCTTGGCTGAATTGCTGAGATCCTGGAACCTCGCCCTATGTCTCCAGGATGTGTCTGTGTCGCCACAGACACAAATCTGTCTTGCCCAGATGTTCAGTAGAGGCCTTGCTCTAATAGATGAAAACCCAGCCTCGGGAGGTCCATCTATGACACATTTCGGTAATGCAGAAAGTGTCCTCCTGCCGGTGCTTTCATTATTGTTTTCTTTCATATTTGCTTTTTGCCTAAAATACAACAGGCATCTTTTTTTGAATAGTGAACGTTGCATGACCATCAGGACCCCAACACTCGATGAGTGTTCTCGTCGGTGGTCCGTCCGGAAGGTAATCATTACAAGACTCCACGTGCCCCCCCCTAGGCTGCCCGTCTAGCCCGGGGAGGAGACGGCTCCCCTCGCAACGATAACCATCAGCCGTAGGGATATGCCCATCGCACAAACGGAAACCTGCAGATGTTATTTCAGGCCACGCGATTCCCACTGCAACATACACTCCATGGTGTAAAGAGTGTCTCAAGTGTGAGTCATTACCATCACTGCTGCCTGACCCACAAAGGCACGCAGTGGCTCGGAGCTTTCGACCCAGTGCCCCAACTGGAAGGCTTTTACCGTCTACTCTCGTGTCTCCAGCACCGCACTATTACCAGTGAACATCGCTAGTATATCCAAGGAATACAGCAACGTCCGCCTGGACAAGTGCTTAGCCAGAGACACGGCCCTGGAGGATGTTGTGCCCAAGTGACGGAGCACCTCGTTGTTCCCGCTGTGCCATTTCCCCCTGGCACCGATGGGAAAGCCGAAAAAAAGCAGACTGTGCGCCCGTCAATTCCTTGACCTGATCACAAAGTCCGGAGTAATATCTGACTTTTTCCGACGTGGCCTCGGATAGTGTTGCCGCGTCGTACTCAAATCTGACAGTGACATCCACGACCATTGCATCAGATCCTTTTACAAATATCAGGTCCGGCTTTCTCAATTCCCCCCCAGTAGTCTTGAGACGCGGCTCCTGATAAACTTCCCAGTCCAAACTCCTAGCCTCCTTTACCAAGGCGGCACAGATCTTGTTGTGCCTCGCAATTCTCACACTCTGGACAGACGGACATTGTCCAAGTATGTGGGAACAGGATTCGATCATAGCAGAGCATTTCCTGCACATTTTGTGGGCATTCTACGCCCTCGGCTGAGGGTTTCTCGGGTCGGGTATACATTGGCTCTCAATTGGAGGGCGGCGATAAAATGGCGCTCACGAAATTCCCATTGGGATTTCAGCCAGGTGTTACTAATTTTATCGCCTTGAAAGCATTCTATACCCTTGCCCTGCACAGGCAGCTTGATCCACTGACTGATCTCATCCTTTCTCCAGTCACTAGGGACTGGATAGCTGGTCTTGGGAGGAGGCTTCGGTATTGGACCGTTCCAAAGGGGTGTCTGGGATAAGAGAGGTGCTGTTCTCACTTTGGCCAGGTCTGGTGTATTTTCCGGTGTCCCACCAGCCTTAGTCCAAAGCCTCTGAAAATCCCCCTGCGTGTCACTGGATTGCAGCAAGTTGCGAATGGAGGCGTCATCGGAGTCGGCAACTCGCTGTATTCGCCGGATCTGTATTGACGGGATGAGCTTTTCCAACCTCAGAATGCCAAATCCACCATCTGAGCACCTGGAGTAGAGCAAGCCATCACACGTCGACATTGGGAGACGCAACCATGCCTTTACGGCCGTCCTGACCAACCCATCGGTCTTGGCCAGGCTCGTGATGGAACTTTCGACATGATCCATCTGGTACATAAGCCTGGGGATGGCAAAGTCGTTGAGGATCACCACTTTTTGAGAGGGCTTTAGTGGTGCCTCATCGATGCACTGGATCCAATGACGCAGCTGACTTTCCATGTCCGGCTTGGCGATACCCACCCAAGGTGAGACACCGACGCCAAGGTATCGCTCAGACTCCTCCGGGCTTATCATGTGAAGATCGGTCCCCCCGATCCTCCACGGACTACAGTCATTGACTGTATAGGAGTCATGAGTTGGTGTTAATAGAAAGCCGTGACATTTCTTTGCCTGAACGCTCAGGCCCGTCAGACTATAAAACCTCTCCAGGATCTTGATGTTGTTACTCATGCCGTCCCAACTGTGGCTCAGCATCACCAGATCATCTGCGAAAGCGAGCGCTGCGATCTCACCGTCATGTGTTGGAAAGCCCTTCCCGCGACTTTCCAACATGTTGATGAGGGGGTCCATAGCGAGGTTGAACAACAGCGGTGACATCGGATCACCCTGTTTAACTCCCGTCATGATCTTGATGTCGGGGGGGCGTTCGCCGTCTACCTCGATAGAAGTGAGGCAAGACACATAGGAATTCCGGATGATTCCTATAACATGGTTGTCGAGGCTTCTCATCTGGAGCACCTGCAGAATGTGCTCGTGAGACACAGAATCGAAAGCCTTAGCGATATCGATGAACACTACCGCCAAGTGTTCATGCTTCCTCTTGGCCTGCTTCAGGATGGTGTTGAGAACCAGGAGGTTCTCAGAGCAGCCAGGGGCTTGGATGAAGCCCCGCTGTCTCGGGTTCACCGGAAGCGCTATAGCCCGCTGCTTCGTCAGAACACGCGAGTACAGCCTCAAAATCATTGAACCGATGGTGATTGGCCTCCAGTTACCAATTTCCTTCAGATGTTCCGGGTTCGCCGATTTCGGAATGAGGATCGACGGACATCGCTTGACCTCATCAGGGATCGCTCCCGTGACGAACCATGCATTAAACATAGCATCATCTTCAACATCTCTAGCGGAAGGAACAGTCGTCCGAGATGCAGCTGATCTGTTCCTTGGCAGCCTCCGCTTTTCACCAACCTGGATGTTGGTTTTATTGCCCAGTTCCTTGGCAATAAGGGCGTTCATGTTCCTCTGACCCGAGTACTTCACCTCCAAAACTGCCAGCCTTTTCTTGTCCTCCCTCGACCAAAGCGACGGCTTCCTTCCCTTCTGAGCAGGTGCCCGTGACCTCTCAGCGATCCTTTCCTCGTTGCGGAGTGCGGGATGATTGTGCCGTTTATGCTGGGAAAGACCGGACCTTGTCTCGCTCGTATGTCCACAGGCCTCGCAGCACCACTCACCCCCTGCAGGAACTGGAGCTGGAATAGCTCCCCTGCACTTGGGTGCATGGGTGCTGATGGACTGAGGCCTGGGATCGGTCCTCCCGCACGTCGCACATTCAAACAACAGAGAGACTCCCCTGTGAACCGAGCGGAAGTGTCTCTCCAAAGCTGATACGATGGAAAATCGCTCATTGCACATCACGCAACTGTAATCGGATCGTGGAGGTTTGATCGTAACTTCCGAGCTCTCTGCCGTGTGAGCACTCCTAAGCTATTGACTAGCGATGGAGTACTCGAGAGCTAAGATGGTGTCGCCCTCCGACAAGGGATCTTCACTATCGTCTTCGGAGAAGGTCTCAGAAGAAGGCATGGCAGCAGGTTGTGTTTCCTCAGGCCAGGCATCCTGTCCGTCAATTCCAGTATCAGTAACCCCCAGGAATCCATAAGATGAATTCCATACGGTGAAAGCGACTGGCGTCAGGGAAGGAGTGGTGGCCACGCTCGTGTCCAAGACTTCAGATGTACAGTGTACATCTTCATGATGTGCCCGATCACAGTCGGGCACTAGTCTTGGCTGAATTGCTGAGATCCTGGAACCTCGCCCTATGTCTCCAGGATGTGTCTGTGTCGCCAAAGACACAAATCTGTCTTGCCCAGATGTTCAGTAGAGGCCTTGCTCTAATAGATGAAAACCCAGCCTCGGGAGGTCCATCTATGACACATTTTGGTAATGCAGAAAGTGTCCTCCTGCCGGTGCTTTCATTATTGTTTTCTTTCATATTTGCTTTTTGCCAAAAATACAACAGGCAGCTAGGCAGGCCACCTGAGGGGGAAAGAGGGGATTGCTATGCAACTCTATTAGTCACATCCACCCGGAGGTGGATGCTTACCAGCGGGAACCACGAGGAGGTTGAGTTTCACCATGACTTCTACCCCCTTACCCAAGGGGAGTAGTGCATGACTGGGAAGAGGACCCAGTCCCCCACCTTAAGAGAGTCATAGTTACTCCCGCCGTTTACCCGCGCTTCATTAAATTTATTCACTTTGACATTCAGAGCACTGGGCAGAAATCACATCGTGTCAACACCCGCCGCGGGCCTTCGCAATGCTTTGTTTTAATTAAACAGTCGGATTCCCCTGGTCCGCACCAGTTCTAAGCCAGCTGCTAGGCGCCGGCCGAGGCGACGCGCCGAGGGGCCGCGCGAACGGCCGTCCCGGCGCGCACCGCAGCTGGGGTGATACGCGAGAAGGGCCCGGCGTGCGTCCAGAGTCGCCGCCACCGACCGACGACTACACCCGCCCGCCGGCCCACCTTCGACGCGGGGGGGGGGGGGGGGAGGAGAGAAGTCCCGGGGCACCGCCGCTCGCTCCCCCCTGACCCCGGCGAAGGGGAAAGGGGGCGACGGGCCCGGTCCTGCCGGCCCCCGACCCACGCTTCCGGCTGCGGCGGGGAACGGGGGGCGCGGGGCAGCGCCTCGCCCGGCCGCGGCTCGCGCCCAGCCCTGCTTCGCACCCCAGCCCGACCGACCCAGCCCTTAGAGCCAATCCTTATCCCGAAGTTACGGATCTAACGCAGCTAACGTTAATGCCTTTTTCTGTAAATGTTAGGAGACAACGAAACCACTCAGCAAGTGTCAAGAGGAGTGAGTGCAGAAACTTCAAATGCTCTAAGTAAGTAAGCTAACGTTACAGTATCCAACAACGTTAACGTTACCTGTCATTAACTAGCGAACGTTAGCTAAGTTAAGATAATGTTACCGAACTTCAGTTATCAATGTTACAGTAAACTAACGTTACTGTAGATAGCATTTGCTAAGTTAGTTTTGTCAACAGACTTCTTTTTTGATGTCTTTCTTTGTGCATAGCTACTCACCGCAGGTCCGGATCCTCATCACTATAACGTAGAAAAACTGGCATGCAAACCAGTGACATGTCAACTTACTTTTGTAAGTTATGTTACGTTATATGTTGCAGGTGGATTTAATTGGCCCCATGCAGCAGTATTGCTACTTATTGAGACATGGCGCTCTCTCAAAGATACATTTGAAAGCCCAGTGATCAAACGAAGACAAGCCTGGAAGATGGTGGCCCAGATCCTGAGGTTGGAGGGGTACAGCAGTGTTACTTGGCAAAGTTGCGGCACCAAATGGAGAAACCTGAGGCACAGGTAAGCAGATGCTACAGATACTGACAATTATAGTGCAAACATCATCTCCAAGTGACGTGCATGCAACATAAAAGTGCAGTTTGTGTAATCAAGAACATTGAGTCAATGAACCATTAGCTTAATTGAGGCAACTAACCAAGTCATTTTCTCTTATAAGCAGTTAAAAACTAAAAACAAAACTATTGGTGCATTTCTTTATATGTTCTATGTTTTCTATGTTTTTATAATTACATAGGTATAAAACCATCGTCGATGGACACAATAAGACGGGCCAAGGACGGCGAAAGTGGGAATACTTTGCATTGCTTGATGAAGTGTTTGCAGGAGATCCCGCTGTGACACCCATAGTGGTTCTGTCATCGCTACAGCCACAGGCCTCTCCCCTCAGCCAGTTACAGTCAGGCAGGGCTAGAGGCCCACAGCCACAAGCCTCTCCCCTCAGCCAGTTACAGTCAGGCACGGCTAGAGGCCCACAGCCACAAGCCTCTCCCCTCAGCCAGTTACAGTCAGGCACGGCTAGAGGCCCACAGCCACAAGCCTCTCCCCTCAGCCAGTTACAGTCAGGCAGGGCTAGAGGCCCACAGCCACAAGCCTCTCCCCTCAGCCAGTTACAGTATTTATTCTGAATAAACACAATGGTATATATATATCTTGCATTTCTGTCTGTACATCGGATCAGGGATATAAATATGTGTGTTGTGGGGGGAGGGGGGGCTTGGACATTATAAATTTCTAGCAATAGCTTCCCTCTTCTGCTCTGCTGCTCTCCTCTGTGCCCCCCTTGTGTTGTCTGCTGCAGCAACGTCATCTGCTGTAGGGACAGCATTCTCTTCTGCTGTAGGGTCAGCATCTTCGTCAAGTCCCTCATTGATAAGCACAAAATTGTGCAGTACACAGGTACTCGCTATGACACTAGGGATCTTCTCGAGTAGGGCCATATCGAGGTAGTGCAGTCTCCTCCACTTGCACTTAAGGAGCCCAAAGGCGCGCTCAATATGGACCCTGGTTGAGCTGTGCACACTGTTAAACCTCTTCTGAAGCTCTGTGAGGTGCCCATTGTCCCTATAAGGGACAATCATGTTGGTGTGTAATGGGTATGCCGAATCACCCAAAAGGTGGAATCTTTCAGGGAGAGGGTTGGAGTCCAGCATTTGTTTAAGGTCGCTGTTCCGGTACACACGTGCATCATGTACAGACCCGGCGTTGCCTGTGAAAATGTGTGTGAACTGCAACTGGTTGTCACACACGGCCTGCAGCTGGAAACTGGCCTGGCCCTTTCTATTTATGTAGGCATCCCGGTGTTGTGATGGCCCTTTGATTGGGATGTGGGTGCCATCTATAGATCCAACCACTCCTGGGAAGCCAGCCTTTCTTTCAAACCTCTCTGCTAGAGCAGGGTACTGGTCAGGTGATGGCCAATAGATGTATGCTGGCATCAGTGCAACCATGGCATCCACTACTTGCATAAAGTAGTGGTGCAAACTGCCTTTGCTGACCCCAAAGCGATCAGCCACCCCCCGAAAGCACTCCTTGTTTGCCAGAAGCCACAATGTATCCTGACTTCAACTGTTGGCTCAGTGTAGTGGGCTAGGTGTGGTCTGAGTTCCTGGTACAGTTTCTAAAATGAATGAAAAAAGGGAGACTGCTGATTGGTCTTAGGCTACATCAAACTCGCTACAAACTCTACAACTGCCCCACTCAATGTAACTACTACACACTCACTAATTGCTAGATTCCTTACTTATCATAACTAGGCCCCAGATAAATTAATAACTACCCCACTACAACTAACCCATTCACCTCTAAAACTACCCCACACTTATTTACGTTATTGCTGGTTATACTGAAAGCTAACACGGTAGATAACAGTGGTGTACCTTTTTTTTGTTAATCGTAGACCTCTTTGTAGACATTTTTATGGGATAAATTTTAATTATCGTTCAATCCCCCTATCGCGATGTGATGTGAAGAAGCTGTGCGTAGCCTACTTGCCAGCTGATTAGTCCGATCATTGGCACGTTTGTTAATATTTTATATCCGTAATCCTACTAATTGCCCCTGCCCACTACAACTGCCCCGACAAAAAGGTGAGTTTCCTGCCCTGTGCGTGCACACACACACACACACACACACACACACACACACACACACACACACACACACAATTAATAGCCTACGCCTAATATTTTGCTATAGGTTACCTCAACTGTAGTCCTATGCATGCGAAAGTGTGACCGAAATGTGAAGTCGTCGTAGGTTGGCACGACTTCGGTCACATAACCCTCGACTCTACCGGAGGTCCTTTCACTTGCAGCTATAGGTTGCAGCTAGGGTTGGGTATCAAGAACCGGTTCCAAGTTGGAACCGATAACAAATTTCCAAGAACCGTGGATTCGTTAAGACACGTGCATTTCGATTCTGCTTCTCGGTTCCTAACTGTTGCATACATTTCAGTCGCGCTCCCGAGTGAACTGCAGTGAGCTTTTTACAGTCCATAAGTTTCACTTATCTGCCAGGACCTGCTACGTGGACCTAACGTCACATCATTTGTTACGCATTACGTCAGCGACTTAGCAAAGCACATTGTTTACTGTTTACATTCTAGATCGACCGTCATGGCTGACCGCAGCAAACGTTCGAAAGTTTGGCTTAGCTTCACGAAAAAAGATAGCAACACGGCAAAATGCAACACCTGCAGTAAGGTCATTTCTTGCAAGGGAGGAAGCACCTCCAACATGACGAAGCATTTGCTTCAACACGGCGTGAATCTAAAGGAATGCACCGTGTTTGATGTGTTGCGGTCTCCCAGCCACAATGCAGCTAACGTTAGCGCTAGCAGTAGCAACGTCTCACGCTCAGGTACAAAACACAGATGAGCTGACATTCGCCTTTTATATTAAACGAATGATGTCTACAAATTATTCTTCTAATATATATTTTTCTTAGATACGAGTTCAGAGGGCAGTCAGAGCACCCCTCCACCTCCGGTTAATCCCCAGAGACCCCCAGAATCTCCTTTCACTTTAGCCATGAAGGGGAAGATGAGCAAGGAGAAAGTAGATGAATGTCACCGAGCGGTGACAAGATTTGTGGTGAAGGGCTTACATCCCTTTGCTATGGTTGAGTCTACTCCGTTTAGGTATGCAAAATGCATTATTGATATCTGGTTATTCACAGCAATATCCATATACACCTCCCCCTCGATAAGTCACGCGGATAACTCGCGGTTGTGCAGTTGGCTCCCAATTTATCAATGCATTGAATATCTGTACTGTGATATTACTGATGCTATTGAACAGAATAGACGCGACCGTAACGTTAACTAGTCTCTCACAAGCTTTCAATTCAATTCAATTCAATTCAATTTTATTTGTATAGCGCTTTTTACAGAGAACTGTCACAAAGACGCTGCACAGGGAAACAAGCTTGGCATGCATGCAGCTTTGAGATCAATAGCACGCAGCGCACGCCGGAAGATTGGTCTCAGTAGTAACAGTCACCTGTTTGCGTTGTCAATCGATAGTGGATACAGCGTGCTTTCTCGGACAAGAGAACTTCGGACTTTCATTTGACTCATTTGATCAAGTCGGGTTGAGAGAAAAAAAAAAACTGCTCCATTAATTCTGTCAATTTGGTTTATAATACATAATTTGCAAAGAAACAGCGTGTGCTGCATTCCATACATCTTTAAAATAGACTTTTTAATGACGTTTTTATTCCTCAGCCTTTGATTTGCGGTAATTACATTTATTTTCGATAAATCGCCCACCTCGTTAACTCGCGCTTTTTTGATGGATCCCAACAGCCGCGAATAATCGAGGTGATGGTGTATATTGATATTTTCCTGTCATAGCACATCAGAAACAGCTGACAGAATAACAAACATTATAGTCTACAGTAAACTGCTGTATGATTAGGCCTACCCCGTGGTAGGTGTAGCATAATAATGTGAGTGTAAAATTTCTCTGCAGGGAGATGACCAAGGCCTTAAATCCCAAATACAACCCTCCCACCAGGGATAGTCTGTCCAATCACCTGATACCAGCCTGGTACAACATAGAAAAAGAAAACATAAAATCTGATCTGGAAAAGGTCAGCAAAGTAGCAGTTACCAGTGATGGCTGGACAAGCATTTGCCAGGACCATTATATTACTGTTACGGCACATTATATCACTGAGGGAAGGATGAATCAGAAAGTCCTTAAAACAAAAGCCGTCTACAAAGCACAAACAGGGGCAGTGGTAGCCGAGGAAATTGGGGACATTTTGGATGAATTTGGGATAAGGGACAAAGTTGCAGCTATCACAGTGGATAATGCATCCAACATGGATGTGGCAGTTAAAAAGCTGCACATCATTAAAATAGGCTGCTTCGCACACACACTTAATCTTGGGGCTCAGAGTCTGTACACAATTACCTCAGTGGCAAAATGGACAGCAAAGATCCGGGATGTGATTGTGTGGATGAAGAGGTCATCCATGGCCAAGACTGTGCTCCGAGAGAAGCAACACATTCTGAACCTGCCCCAGCACTCTGTCCTTCTCGACGTCAGAACTCGCTGGAACTCTCTTTACCTCATGCTTGAGAGGTTCCTTGAGCAGTATCCTGCGATTCAAGCA